>CM065590.1:572451452-572952943 GCA_033119425.1 Bufotes viridis | reverse complement strand
TTCCATGTGAGTCTAGGACCTCATCGTCCCCTGCATCGTCTTCCACACAGTCTTCCTTTCTGACCTCCTGTTCGGTCTGCACACTGCAAAAAGACGTGGCAGTTGGCACCTGTGTTTCGTCATCATCAGAGACGTGCGGACTCAGATGAGGTGGTATTCCCATGTTCTTATCATCAGGAAACATCAGTGGTTGTGCATCAGTGCATTCTATGTGTTCCACCACTGGGGAAGGGCTAGGTGGATTCCCTTGGGAAACCCTGCCAGCAGAGTCTTCAAACAGCATAAGAGACTGCTGCATAACTTGAGGATCTGACAGTTTCCCTGATATGCATGGGGGTGATGTGACAGACTGATGGGCTTGGTTTTCAGGTGCCACCTGTGCGCTTTCTGCAGAAGACTGGGTGGGAGATAATATTGTGAACATGCTGGATCCACTGTCGGCCACCCAATTGACTAGCACCTATACCTGCTCAGGCCTTACTATCCTTAGAACAGCATTGGGCCCCACCAAATATCGCTGTAAATTCTGGCGGGTACTGGAACCTGAGGTAGTTGGTTCACTAGGACGTGTGGCTGTGGCAGAATGGCCACGTCCTCTTCCAGCACCAGAGGGTCCACTAACAACACCACGACCGTGTCCGCGTCCCTTAATAGATGTTTTCCTCATTGTTACCATTCACCAAGCAGCACAATAAGAAAAAGAATATTTGGCCCAATGTATTGATTTCAAATTCAGGCCTTTTTTTACAGGCACATAACACTATCTGCCTATTTATTTCTGTACCGTATTACACTAATTCAGGCACAGCAGTAACCACAGATTTAGGGGAATATCAATTGTATCCCTAGTATTTAGCCTTCAGCCTTCAGCAATTGTATATTAACACTTTGTGTACTAATATACCCTTTAACGGACAGAAATACAATGGGAGATGCACGGTAGCGTGTGAGGTTATTGAGGATGACCCTCTCAGCACTTGTATATACACCTTGAGTGTAATATACCCTTTTACAGACAGATTAACACTTGGCCTGCAACAGCTGGAACACCAGATTCAGGTTATTGCTATTTTGGGAATTAAATTTCACCCCAGAACAAAATTTATCCTTTGCCGTACACTATTAAACTTGGCCAGCCACAGCTGAAACCACTGATTTATGGTATTGCTATTTTGGCAATTGAATTTCACCCCAGAGAAAATTATATCCTTTGCCGGACACTATTAAACTTGGCCAGCCACAGCTGAAACCACTGATTTATGGTATTTGTATTTTGACAATTGAATTTCACCCCAGAACAAAATATATCCTTTGCCGGACACTATTAAACTTGGCCAGCCACAGCTGAAACCACTGATTTATGGTATTGCTATTTTAGCAATTGAATTTCACCCCAGAAAAAAATATACCCTGTTACGGACAGATCTAACCTAGGCTTGCAACAGCTGGAACACCAGATTCAGGTTATTGCTATTTTGGGAATTAAATTTCACCCCAGAACAAAATCTATCCTTTGCCGTACACTATTAAACTTGGCCAGCCACTGCTGGGACACCAGATTTACTGTATTTCTATTTTTGCTACTGACTTTCAACCCAGAAAAAATATGCCCTTTTACGGACAGATTTAAACTAGGCCTGCAACAGCTGGGACACCAGATTCAGGGTATTGCTATTTTGGCAATTAAATTTCACCCCAGAAAAAATATACCCTTTGCCGGACACTATTAAACTTGGCCAGCCACAGCTGAAACCACTGATTTATGGTATTGCTATTTTGGCAATTGAATTTGACCCCAGAACAAAATATATCCTTTGCCGGACACTATTATACTTTGCCAGCCACTGCTGGGACACCAGATTTAGGGGATTGCTATTTTGACAATTGAATTTCACCACAGAAAATAATCTATCCTTTGCCAGACAGCAGACAGTATTACACTTGGCTAGCCACAGCTGGAACACCAGATTTAGGAAATTGCTATTTTGGCAATTGAATTTAACCCCTTAATAAAATATAGAAATTGCTATCCTGAGTTTCTAGGTGTGACAATAAGCACAGTCAAGCCCCTGATGTAGGATATCGCAAAAAAAAACAACAACTAGTATTGATAGATTGATGGACTTGTTGGCAGCTTGTGCTGGTGCACCACAAGACACAAAATGGCCACTGATCATACCATAAAAAAGTGACAGAAAAATGCTCTGTGCAGCCTAAAAACCAGTGAGCAATTAACTAGCAGAAGTTGAACGATTCACAGATGTAGATCGATCAGTTCATTAGGTGCTGTTGCTGACTTTTCCCTGCTTAATCTCGCCCTGACAGAAGCTGCGTCCTCTCCTTACACTAATCAGAGCAGTGTGACATGCGGCGCTACGTGACTCCAGCTTAAATAGAGGCTGGGTCACATGCTGCACTTGGCCAATCACAGCCGTGCCATTAGTAGGCATGGCTGTGATGGGCTCTTAGGGCAAGAAGTGAAAGGCTAGCTGATTGTCTGCTATGCAGCCCTTCAGAAAGCGGAAAGAAATCGCCGAACAACGGACCTGAACCCGAAATTTTTCATCTCCCTTAACACCTGTGCTGCCTTCCCTCACGGCTCTACTGTTCTGATAGAACTTATCTGACTGATTACCTATTATAACATAATCATACACATTATATATCACTTTACCCTCTGGCACCTATATTCCAGGGTATTTCTGTATTCACGGAACTACTCAACCTCTGTTTTTTCTTTTTCACCCCTCCTCAATACAGGATGAAGCCACCCTTCTGTTTGCGGGCATATCATAGCATGTGGAGGGATTACAGTACATGACACCCCGATGCTCCATATACGACTGTGGCCATGTCATGGAGTATTGAGCGCTTAGTGCAGTATTTTGTCCCTGACTGTCTCTATAAGTATTAGTGATTATACACCTGTCCCTGACTATCTGCACAAGTAGTAATGACTGTACCCCTGTTTCTGACTCTCTCTATAAGTATTAGTGATTGTACACCTGTCCCTGACTGTCTCTATAAATATTAATGACTATATGCCTGTCACTGACTGTCTCTATAAGTATTAATAACTATGCGCCTGTCCCCATAAGTATTAGTGATTGTACACCCGTCCCTGATGTCTCTATAAGTAGTAATAGTAATAAAAAATCACAGCAAATTTTATCCTGGTATAAAAAGAATCGACCGGCACTCATACACTGGGAGTAATGTGAGACAGCTAAAAAATATATGATTTAGCTACTTAATAAAAGTTCAATGAAATAATACATTAAAAACACACAAAATATATAAATTATAAAAATAAACTGGATTATCAATAGATAAGGTATTGAGTCCCAATGGTAGTGCAGTATCCTCAAATGGTGTCCTCCCAAGATCACTAGTACGCGATCATATAATGATAAAAAAAAGCGCACAGGATAAAAATGCATAGGGTAGTGGTAACAGTGCATGAGATGGTAAAAAAACGCCAAGGATGGTTGTTAAAGTGCATTAATAGTCTCTCTATAGTAATGGTTTGTACGATAACTACTCACTATTTCGAGCTGGCTCTTATTCTGATGGCGTCCCACGTGTAAGTGCTCTGTGCTCTTCGTGTAGTTCAAATTGTTTGCCGATAATGGATTTTTGCGACTGTTGCGAATTTTCGGTAGTTTGTAGTTCGCAATGAAGTAAGTAGAACCGGGCGTAGTGTCAGCCCGCAACTTGTATATTGAATGTTCCAAATATCGTGAGAATAGTCTCTACAGAGGGCGTTTCAATGTGGAAGTCCTTATTATCAATTTCTTATAAATCGCATGGCCATGCTCCAAGGACTCTGCGAGTGAAAATACTTTCCCAGCTTTTCCAGACGCGTTTCGAAGTAATCTATACTTCTTCCTCAGTAGGTTCACTCTCAATAGTTAATCTCATGCTTTTATACCCAATGTCCTCAGAAAAAATGTCAAATTAACATTCAGGAGGGGATTTTTCCATTGTGAATCTCCATATTGCGTTTCCAGTGCGTTTTAGTTGTCTCTTCAAAGATGGATTGGTCCAATTAGAGGCATCTAGGCGTATATCTGATTGGACATTAAGGTATCCATATAAAAACCATGATCATATATGACAAATATATACATAAATAATGTCATATGGATAAAATAACCTGTAGATGAGAGACATGAATCCAAAATAGTCTCACACAAGTAGAGTACCGCAAGACAAGGTGCCAGAATACACTATCATGGACTTACCTGTGCCACAGTTAGGTAAATGGTTAGGAAGATTAAAGTACACCTATGGTGAGGGGTCTAGCAAGCACCATGAAGGTAGCACTTGTTTTTCCAAAAAGAAAAAAGAAACATACGTTGAGAAAGATAAAATTTGCTGTGATTTGTTATTACTAGTAACTGGGGTGGCAATCCTATTCACAGCATACCGTCTACAGAGTGCGACAAAGATTGTCTCTATAAGTATTAGTGACTGTATGCCTGTCCGTGACTGTCTCTATAAGTATTAGTGATTGTTAGCCTGTCTCTGACTGTCTCTATAAATATTAATAACTTTATGCCTTTCCCTGACTGTCTCTATAAGTATTACTGACTGTATGTCTCACAATGATGGTCTCTATAAGTATTAGTGACTGTATGCTGCGCTTTACTGTCTTAATAAGTACTAATGACTATACACCTGTCCCTGACTGTCTCTACAAGTAATAGTGACTGTACGCCTGTCCCTGACTGTCTCTATAAGTATTAGTGACGGTTCATCTGTCACCGACTGTCTCTATAAGGATTACTGATTGTACACCTGTCTCTGACTGTCTCTACAAGTATTAGTGATTGTACACCTGTCCCTGACTGTCTCTACAAGTAATAGTGATTGTACACCTGTCCCTGACTGTCTCTACAAGTAATAGTAACTGTACGCCTGTCCCTGACTGTCTCTATAAGTATAGTGATGGTTCACCAGTCCCCTGACTGTCTCTATAAGTATTACTGAATGTACACCTGTCCTTGACTGTCTCTATAATTATAAGTGACTGTACACCTGTCCCTGACTGTCTCTATAAGTATTAGTGATTGTACACCTGTCCCTGGCTGTCTCTACAAGTAATAGTGACTGTACGCCTGTCCCTGACTGTCTCTATAAGTATTACTCAATGTACACCTGTTCTTGACTGTCTCTATAAGTATAAGTGACTGTACACCTGTCCCTGACTGTCTATAATTATTAGTAATTGTACATCTCTATCTGACTGTCTCTATTAGTATTACTTACTGTATGCCTTTCCTTGACTGTCTCTATAAGTATTAGTGATTGCATGCCTGTCAATGACAGTCTCTATAATTATTAGTGACTGTACACCTATCCCTGACTGTCTCTATAAGTATTACTGAATGTACACATGTCTCTATAAGTATTACTGACTGTATGCCTGTCAATGACAGTCTTTATAATTATTAGTGACTGTACACCTATCCCTTACTGTCTCTATAAGTATTACTGAATGTACACATGTCTCTGACTGTCTCTATAAGTATTACTGAATGTACACATGTCTCTGACTGTCTCTATAAGTATTACTGATTGTACACCTGTCCCTAACTGTCTCTACAAGTAATAGTGACTGTACGCCTGTCCCTGACTGTCTTTATAATTATTAGTAATTGTACATCTCTATCTGACTGTCTCTATTAGTATTACTTACTGTATTCCTTTCCTTGACTGTCTCTATAATTATTAGTGACTGTACACCTATCCCTGACTGTCTCTATAAGTATTACTGAATGTACACATTTCTCTGACTGTCTCTATAAGTATTACTGACTGTACACCTCTCTCTGACATGGGACGCGCAAGTATCACTGGGCTATTTATCATGATAGCAGGAGTCTGCTGTTTGTGTCTGCTGTGTAGGAGGGGGCCAAATGACTTAATGGCCATGGTTTTAGTGATTTATGTACTGGTACACCGGTGCTTATTGCATAATAGGGGCCGGATGATTACTGGCCACTATAACCGGTGATTTATTTCTTGCAGTATTGGTCACTCTAGGTAGCAGTATTCTGTCGGATAAGTATATCTGGGTTACCACAGCTTGAGGGCAGCACTATTGACAATGATTTATTTTTTCATAGTCCCCTGATAAGCCCTTAAATTGTACAGGGCGAAACGCGTTGGGCTACGGGATCAGAATATGGGACATTGAATGAGATTGATTCACAATAAGTTGCTAATTTTTGGTGACTGTATATTTTGCTTAATTGCGAGTGGAAAGAGTATCCGACATTTTATTAGTGAATAACCTGTATATCTATAATTATTGTTTTTTGTTTTTGGCATTTAGGTTAGGACATCAAATATATTTGCCCTAGATCATACCACTACGGTGGGCCGCCCCGTGCTAGGGTCATCTAGGGGCTTTCAGGAGGTACCTGAATACTGGATCGCCCCTGTTGAGGCGGCCATTCCGTTTGTAGGAAGGGCCAAAAGCATAGGGGCAGGATTAGGGAAAGTCTCCATTCAGGGACTCAAACTTTGTATTTACAAGTGCCCTATCCTAATTACCCATTTGTTATTCTCTATATTAATTATTAGTAATTTTACTCCTGTCCCTGACTGTCTCTATAAGTATTACTGACTGTATGCCTTTCCCTGACTGTCTCTATAAGTATTAGTAAATACTGACTGTCTCTGAGTATTAGTGATGGTTGGCCTGTCTCCGACTGTCTCTATGAGTATTAGTGTAGTGTACGGGAGCTGTAACGCCCGTCACTACAGAAGGGTCACTTGTGTGTTATCGTTTCCCCTTATTTATGGGGAGGTTGGTATAAAAACATCTTCATGTAATGTAATGCTATACACTTCCCTGTTACTGTGTTATTGCTATGTGCAGGCCAGCTAGGGATGTCATTCCAGCTCTAGGTCAGTAGAGGGAGCTAGGGAGCCCTAGTTTGTATATAGGCCCAGTCAGGGAAGGGAAAGGCAGTTAAGTCCAGGCCTTGAGCCTGTCCAGTTAAGCCCAGGCCATGAGCCTGTGAAGTCTAAGTCTAGCCCAGGCCACAAGCCTGTGAAGGCAGTGCAGGCCTGGAGCCTGCAGACTAGGAGAGGACATTGCAGTCCCTGTAACCGGGTTCCAGATCCAAGGAGAAGGTTCCCCTCCTGAGTCCGCATTTACAGAAGTAGGAACACCACAGTTAACCAGCCTAAGGAAGCTGAGGAAAGGCAGAGCCAAGTCCAGGAAAGCAAGAGGTACTAAAAGCAACAGAGGAGGTACTTACCAGGGGAGTAGCTAATGGCTCATGGCCCCTGGTGCAAGAGTTCAGCTTGGGCCCCCTTCCCTCTGTGCTTTGTGTGTCTTCTTATGCGACACAAGGGTCTTTGGGCCCCTTCAGGCTCCTGGGCCCGGTAGCGACTGCTACCTCTGCACCCCCTATAGCTACGCCCATGGTACTTACTTATTGTGTTCCCAAGGATATACGCCAGATTTAGGGCATTGGGGCCCTGGAGGATAGTGTCCATGTTCCAGGATCAGTCAGGAATAGAGTGCAAGCTGCCTGTACTGCAAGTCCTACTTTTAACCCTTTGTGATCACCTTGCTACATATTGCCTGCCATTAAATGTACTGAAACCAACCGTCTTCTAAGGAACTGCGCTTCCATCTATGTCCATGTATGACTACTACCAAAGATCCAGTAAAGTTCAAGTTCTGTTTTATTACTACGTGGTTCCTCCATTATTCCTACTATCAGCAAACGGCGTACCACCGTTAATTGGCACTGGCGTCACAAACTCTACCTATAACTACCTGTCCTTGCAGAGAGTCAGCCTGTCCCAGGTTAGTGGTAACAATTGCACTACAACACCCAGGAACACTACTACCCTAACTTGAGTACGGTGCATTAGTGATGGTTGGCCTGTCTCCGACTGTCTCTATGAGTATTACTGACTGTTAGCCTTTCTCTCTATGAGGCATATTGGCAGTCATTAAAGGGTTAAAGGGCCACTGAATATTTTGTAAATAAAGTGGAACAATTATATAATGACATTTCTGCATTTCAGTTATTATTTTTAGGATTTCTGCTTGCTGTTAATTAATGGAAACATTATTTTTTAAATCCAGAGTCTTAAATCCCATCCTGACTGCTAATGACTTTGTTACAATGTATCAACGCTATTCGTCTGAAGTTTAGGAGGGAGAGACGTGTGCTGCCCTATTTAGTTCTGTGGATTTCCATTTCTGATTCATTGTAACAAGTTTAGCCAGCCTGTTTTCATTCACTGACAGCAAGCAGAGATCATGAAGACATCGTTAAGACATCTGAAAAATAAAATGGTTAAAAAAATGTTAAACTTGTTCTGTGGGTTATACGGCTGATTTCCCGTATATTGACCACGCGCCGGCTATGTTGTCTTCTTGACATGCAGATCTCTGATGTGTGACTGCTGAGCTCCCACAATGCACTGCTTCCTGGTACCCGGAAATCAGCAGAATTCTCAATGCCGCTCTGGAGGTAATTGCAGTATAGGACATGGTGTAAAGCTGGTGGCAGACATTAGATGAATACTGGAGGAAACTGCCAATGATCTGATGTGTATGCAGGGCTCCTGATGACCCTATAATAGCAGACATCTTGGATTTCATCATGTCCGATCCTTGGAGATCGACAGCTGCTAGACGTGTCTGGAAGGAACGGAGGGATCTGGCAGACCCGGCGGTATCTGCAAATGTTATAAATAGTTAGGCATTGTATTATAATTACATGTTTTGTGGCCATATCTTCTGGTGAACAGTATGGTTGGCAGGAACAGGGTTAACCACCCTGTTCCTCCCTTCTTGGTAGGTGTAGGCTAGTCCTGGTTCCTGGGCAGACACAGAGAGGAGAGGAAGCACACTGCAGAGCTCCTGCTCCTGTCAAAGGATTCTCCAGAGAGAAGACAACCGAGTGAACAGCTGAAAACTGCATTATAGATGCTGCTGGAATGTGAGGGACTACGGCTCATCACACAAGACCACCCCTAGACTAGTGGAACACACGCCCTGCTGTCCGCCCTATTCTGGTGTCCCCTTCTCTTGCCAATCAGATTCCCTTTATATAACAAATACTGTGGACTTTGTATGATCCATATATAATGTATTTATACCCTAAAGTACACATTTTTCACACGCAGTCCAAAACCGGAAGTGACGATGCTTCCGGTCCGGCAATCCCGGCCATCTGCGCAAGGGTGAATTCCATTGGATGGACAATATCCTCCTGCTTCTATATACAAATTGACAGCACTCTAGAGTAGAAGGTGAAGTAATTAATGTTTTTATTCAGGCGGACATAATTTTAGGCAACGTTTCCGGCTATATGCAGCCCTTCATCAGGCCCAGTGCGGAGAGCATCAGTGTGGACGCCTATTTATATGTGGATATGCAGGTTACATGTTTGGTTTATACGCTCCTGAAGAAGGGGACCTGCTCTTATCCCTGAAAAGCCTCAAGCTTTTTTAGAATAAAGACTTCTGAAATCTCTACTGAAGTCCCTGGTGCCGTCATTGGGATACTAAAGTTCCACCATACATTCAAGGCGAGGAAGGAGAGGGTACAAGTGTCTTGAGTTTATCTTGCACCCCTCCCTGGTGAAGTAAGTGACCTTCCCTGCTTGGTCGTTGAATCTATTTTCATTTGCTTTTGAATGCCATACTTATTTTCCATATTCACATCTCCTATGATACTCCATTAACCCTCCACTTTACGGTATTGGCGTTCCAAACCCTTTTTTTAACGTTTTTTCAGGATTGCCTGCATTACGACACAGGTAGTCTGCGCCAGATCTCTTGTGGAGTGATTGTCACGCCGCCTGTGACCTGGTGCAGGAGGTCGCGATGATGTCATTGCGACCTCCTGCATGTTAGCACTGACTCATAGGCCTCTGGCCTAGTGGCCTTCAGCCTATGAGGCTAAACAGTGGGAAGTTCCAATAGTTCCCGTCCCCACCACTCAACGACGACACTCCCCACGGACCAGTACCAGATGGTCCACCACCTGGTACTAGTCCGCTGCCCGGTGGTTGGGGACCACTAGTCTAGACAACAGACATTGTTGGCAGGCATTGTTTTACCCTCGTAGGTTTACACATCTCTCACTACGAGGTATCCCCTGGAGAAGGCGTCTGTTCGGCAGATGTTCTCTACCGGTGTGCGTTGTCGGCAGCTGGGTGTGCCCTAAGGTGTGGCACCATGATTTTGGAGGGGGAACCATACAATTGGCCTAGATCCTCAATGCACAGACATATGTCTTTGGGTACACTGGGTGGGATCTGCATGAGCATGCTTGCCAATAGTTCCGATTTTGCAGAGATAATCTCGTGAACCCGTCCACAAATGGGCAGAGCTTATGTAAGACCTACCCCCAAAGTGGCTGTTCCCGGGTTGCATGAAGGCATGCTTACCAACATTGTGCATATAAGGCCCACCTGGTGCTGGGAGTTTGGTAATGAAATATAGCGCTGATGGCTAATGACTATGTGTGACAGTTGTCCGTGGTCGCTACATGGGACAGCACCCAGAATATTGCCTTGGATAACACTATGCGACATATTGTAATTCCGTGACTCACAAACTATTGCCCGATTTCATACACTTCAGGACTCTCCCTTCGGTTCCCCTTCTCCATCTTGAGCTCCTGAATAGAATGCCAATACTATAGTGGAGACTGCTCATGCAGTGTTATATAAATCAACTTTTATGACTGTGTTTCAAAGTTTATTTCTGTCCTGTACAAAGCTGTGTGACAACATTTCTATAGCAATCCTCAGTGGTTGTCAACCAAATCCTAGATGACTCAAGGGCTTGTATATCCAGGGAATTTTTGAGTGGGATTATTTATGGTAATTTTTACCACACAAGGATTATTATTATTATTATTACTAAACAAAATGCCCCCTACCCCTGCGCCACCTCTGTGACCCCCCTCGAAGTCTGTAGGTGGTAAATCCTGTTCCCTGGACTTTCCTGGAATATGCATGTCATGACCTGAAGTCCAAGCACAGAAGAATGAAGAAATCAACTAGAGGAAGCTCCTGCGTTCAGCTGAACAATGAGAATACCGATCCAGCTAATGTAAGGAGAGTCTTGTCGAGCAGCATTTAAGGAAAGTCCGCAGGAAATTCCCTGTCAAACCAGATACAATGCCTTGTAGATGAATGTAATGATACCTTTCACTTAGTGATCTGTTGCTACAATCGCCGTTCTCTATCATTGCACCCACTACTTACAGAGAAATGCGCTTCGTGATGAAGTAGTTCATTACTAAGCAAATTTTTTTGTAAAATTCGGCAGAGCTGCCGAATTGAAATTTTCAATACTTCGCTCATCACTAATTGGGGACATATCACTAGGATATGCCCACCAATGTCTGATAGGTGTAGGTTGCAGCTCGGGAACCCTGAGCACACAAAATAAAGGAGGGTGCACTACTCTATGGGAGCAACGAAAAGGATGAGCAACGCACTTGGCTATTCACGGACATTCCATTGAAATGATTGGGAAGCGCACCGCGCAAGCGCAGCCCCCACTCCATTCACTTCTATGGGGCTTATGGAAATAGCTGAGCCAGTGCACAGCTATTTTTGACAGTCCCATAGAAATTAATGGAGAGCACTTTGCTCTCGTTCACTTTGCTGGCTCTGTTCTAAAGATAGGTGCTGGTCCTAGAGGATCAGACCCCTAAATAAATTCAGACCCCTAAAAACAGACACAATACCCCATGCAGTTACACAGCAGCTCCTCTTGCGCCTCCTTGCTGCGGTCTCCTGTAGATTGAGGACCGTCAATCATCTGGAGGCTCTTCAACAAGTCCTGCATGATTGCATTTTACTCATTTTGGGCAAAAATCTTTTTTCAATTGGCCTTTATGAAAAATATTCAACCGTTCTATCACAAAGGGTTAATTGTCTAGCTGTGTGAGTCGTACTTTCCCTTTCGCTTTGTGCTGGTGGTGATCTAATAAAACGTATCTTTGCTTCTTTTGATGCACTTTTGGTATCGACCACTGGATGGCACCTGATGCCAAGGGAATAATATTGAGCAGTGATGTGGAGGAGACAAGCAGAGTGCATTATGCAGGATGATCCATGCTGGGGCGGACATAACATATCCGGGTAGGGATCATTTTGTGTCTGACTCAACCAAAAATTTGATTCAGACTTTATTCGATTGTACACAAATGTAATATGCTGCATTTGTCCTTAAAATTTGTATATAACACTCTGATGTCTCCTGGGACTCAGATTTTTGAATTTTTATTACCCCATGAAACGTAACCTTTATTAATATTACTAGAAATTTAAAAAATTAACCCCAGTAAAAAGCCTACAATGTCCCTCTCTACTCTTGCCCTGCCTGAAAGCAGAGCTGCCGCCATGACCAGGGCGATCCCACTGTCTTCTTAGCTTTCCTCTATTACCCTGATACCACTGGGGTCCAATAAGGCAGGAGGTCGCCAGGTATAGGTTCAAGAAATGTAGAGGACAAGAGTAGGGACATTGTAGTTTTTTTTTTACTAGGGTTAATTTTTTCATATTTTAATTCTTATTAATACTAATAAAGGTTACCTTTTATGGGGTCATTTTTGTTTCTGACTTACTTACTTACTGACAGTTGACTTATCAGATCTGTGATTTTCGTTAATTTTTAATAATTATATATTTTTTAATCTCTCAAATGCAATGACAACAGTGGTAAATGATGTCTGAGTGACACTGACATACATGGCTATGGGTAAACGCATGTTTGACAGCGTTAACAAACAGTATTCCACATATTAACTTCCAGAGCATCAGTGGTCAGTGAAAAACTTACGCAAAACACATGCAACACGGATGCCATCTGTGTTGTGTCCGTGATTTTCACAGAACCATAGACTTCAATGAAAGTGTTTGATTCACATCACGGACCAAATTAGTTCATGTCTCCCTGATTTTTTTTACTGACCCACGGCTCACCAAAAGCTGTGGCAAGCTGTGTAAAGTGGTTCCTGGTAATAAAGCAATTTGGCCTCTTTTTGTGCAACAGGAAAATATTCAGCCCCTTTTTGCTTTGATAACGAGAGTTTAAAAGCTTGGTTATCCAGCAATCATCAGACTACTTCACCTATCAGTGCATAAGCAAGCATACAGCTCGCCATTCTGGCCAGTGTGCCCAAAGACCAAGTTCTTTCCAGATCCATAACCCACTGAGATGTTTGGGTGTCATCATCATCCTGCTCCTGCTCTTCTTCCACCACAGTCTCTTCCTCCTTCAGTAGCACCTCCTCATACTTCTCCATAGGTCCTCAACAGCTACAGGGTGATCAACAAGATATGTTAGATCTTCTTCTTCCACCGTTGTCCCCTGCTGCATAAATGTTTGTTCTACGTAAGATAAATATGAGGGGATGAGATAGTTCATGCCACAGTTGTTCCTACAGTTAAATCTTCTAAGGGCTTCATTATTCGACAGGTGTCTCTGATGAGCTGCCTGTCACGATGGGGAATGGGGAAAAAAAACACCATACAATGAGGGAAAATGGAGATGCCGCTAGGCCTGGAAGCCAGGAAAAGGGAGCAGGTAACCGCCTATACATCCCTAAATACAATCCCTGACCTCCTAATGGTATGAGCCAGCCTCAATGGTATGGGAGCTCATATTCCGTAACCTGGGCCCTTCTGACCCTAATGATCCCTGAAATAGGAGACAGGAATAAGAGACAACCGGTTTATTCGTGACATGGATGAATCGGAGTCTCCCACAGGCCTAGCAACAAAGCAAGGGAAAGCCAGTGAGCAAAACTCAGATTGGCAGATAAGCCCCAGTGTCCACAACACACCCTGGAGCAACAGCACTCACCTGCCACAATGAATGGGTGGAACAACTACTGCTTGCTAACTTTAGGTTCCCCCTCCAGGAAACCAACGGATCCTGTCTGTTGAGCATCCGCCTTCACTTGGTCAGCATTTTGTCAGTAATCCATCAGTATTCCTAAAGCCAAAAAAAAATGAATGAAATATTTGCAAGTCTTCTGTGTTTTGTACCCACTCCTGCTTTTGGCTACCAAATCATAAGCCAATTCTGATGGGACCATACAGGCCTTACAGCTGCTACACAGACAGGATCCGTTGAGTATCTCATTTTTCCTTCCTTCTGACAGATAAGAAGAAGGGTCAAATAAATGATGATGTCAGCCAGGCTGAAAGGCAAAATAGTGACCCAGTCATGGAGTGGGGAGGGTGGGAACAGCATGAGAAGTCCAAAGAGTGGCCCTATGACATAATAGTGAGGTGGCATCAGCATGAGGAGACCACAGAGCAGCCCAGTGACATAATGGGGATGTGGCAGCAGCTTGAGGAAACCACAGAGTCGTGAAGTAGCAGCAGCATGAGGTAACCACAGAGTGGCCCAGATACATAGTGTTGAGGTGGCAGCAGCATAGTGGTGTGTGACATAGTGGTGATGTGGATGCACAGTGAACCCTCCACCACTTTCGGGCTCCATTCTCGATATAGTTGCAGGTCCCAGTGGTGAGAGGAGAATAACTCTTTAATGTCAAATTTCTTGGTGGGCTAGGGTGGTGTAGGGGTTCATACAAAAATCCCTAGTGGTGTATGGTTGTCCACTTCTCTGATGGTCTAGGGTACTGAAGGGGTTAATGACAATATTTCAGGTGATCAATGGCATCATTTGAAGTTACTGTAGGCCTCATTCACATGTTAGTGAATCACGGCTCAGATATCCATTGGCCTTAATGTGTGGATTCATACATCAGTGGATTTCCACAGACCTATGGAAGAATTTAGTATTTTTGTCAGTGATTACGGATCGCTCATGTAAATTATAGTCTATGGGTCCCTGAAAACCACAGATACAACACGTAGGCCATCAGTATTTGGTCAGTGGTTTTCAGGAACCATTGGTAAAAGATGCTCTGGAAATTTAATTTTCAGCCTAGCGGTGTCCGTGGAATATGAATGATACACAGAGGGCAAAAAATAGCCACACAGACCAAACACAAATCCTTCAAGGACATCTTCACGGATGGACCACTGACCATCTTGTCAGGGATGTCATCATGCACATGTGAATGAGGTGAATTGTATCCAGTCTAGACAACCCACTGTGATCTGAAGACATCAGCAGGACATGTCTATCCTAGGAGTTTGTTACAATGTATTAGTCTGGAGTCCAGGCTGTTTAGCTCCTAGAGGATTGTCTACACTGGATTCTGTTGTAACAAATCTTCAGCTTTGAGAAGTTTTAGATCAGGACTGGTTTGTCAGCATCTCGCTGTAAACAAGGATGTTCCCATTTAAGCTGGGGCCACAGGGAGACGCGTTGCGCGTCATGGAAATTGCATGGAATCTACTGATTGTCAATGCTGCTATGCGCCAACGCGTCAGTCAATGACAATCCAACATTGTTGGATTTTTAGTTGCAGGGAGCAAGTCACATGACACTTTGCGATCATAAACCACAATGTAAGTTGTGTGCGGCTTCCCTGCGATTTGCTTGCGCCTTTGGAGCAAGCAAATATAGTCGCGCGGCAGTAATTCACAGGCAAGACGCACAAATGTTTTTGTTGCAGGACTGCTCTGAGACTTGCTGTCATACGGCACATCACCATATAGCCCCAGCCTAGCTGACAGCAAGCAGAGGTCTTGACAATGATCAGGAATTTATCCTAAAAGTCTTTTAGAAGTTTGAAAAACAGTCATGAGGAACCTGATGTCACATATTTTCCCAAAGAGCCATTATCATGCTAATACAGTTTTGTATGTCTCTTCCAGACTCTCGCCGAATGCATCATCAGGATCCAGTTGCAGCCTCCAGTCACTCCCACTGAGTCTTCAGCTGGAACCTGGTGGCAACGGTGGTGGGGACATGCATTTTTATTACCTGGCTCGCGTACGTCATATATTACAATGTGACGATGAGTAACAATTACTATTGATCAAACAATTCACATGAACAGAAGCTTCTCACCAGGGGTGTAACTAGAAAAGGCTGGGCCCCATGGCAAATTTTTGAAAGCTCCCCCATCAAGAACGGATATATATACAACCCAGATGTCACGTTAGCCATATTCGGAATGTAATCACAGGTCCCAGTATGGCCTGAAGAGGTAAAAAGAATGCTGGGAGTTGTAGTTTTACAAAAGAGAATGCTACCACCCATCATCATGCTGTAGACCATACTAACAACTACAGCTCTCATCAGACGCAGTCAGTGGCAGAAATAAAATTTACATTTAGTGATTTACAGCTGACGTCTCCTTCGAATTATTCTCTTTTCTTTTCTTTCCATCCGGTTCAGACCACCATGATGACATCTCCGGTCCACAATTCGTCTCTGCAGAGTTTGCTGCCCAGATGTCTTCAGCTTCTCGCTTTTCTAACATATCCACACCTATATACTGACACAAATATAGTGTCGCCTACTGTATATAGTGTCACATACCCAGTATATAGTGACAGGTTTTCTTCTAGCTGTGCAGTTGTATCTGTGCCCTAAGGGTGTACTGTACGGGGTCCACAAGGAGATATTATACTGTATAGGGGGCCACAAGGAGATATTATACTGTATGGGGGCCACAAGGAGACATTGTACTGTATGGGGGCACAAGGAGACAATATACTGCATGGGGGCCACAGGGAGACATTATACTGTATGGGGGCCACACAGAGACATTATACTGCATGGGGGCCACGAAGAGGCATTATACTGTATGGGGGCCACAATCAGACATTATAATGTATGGGGGCCACACGGAGACATTATACTGTTTGGGGGCCACACGGAGACATTATATTGTATGGGGGCTACAAGGAGAGATTATACTGTATGGGGGCCACAAAGAGACATTATACTGTATGGGGGCCACAAAGAGACATGATACTGTATGGGAGCCACAAGGGAACATTATACTGTATGGGGCAGTGAGACACAGGAAGACCTTATACTGTGTGTGTGTCAGTAGTGTCTTCTTGTTGCCCCTTACAGTATACAGTAGTGTCTCCTTGTTGCCCCATACAGTATACGGTAGTGTCTCCTTGTTGCCCCATACAGTATACAGTAGTGTCTCCTTGTTGCCCCATACAGTATACAGTAGTGTCTCCGTGTTGCCCCATACAGTATACGGTAGTGTCTCCTTGTTGCCACATACAGTATACGGTAGTGTCTCCTAGTTGCTCCACACAGTATACAGTGGGGTCTTCTTGTTGCCCCACACAGTATACAGTAGTGTCTCCTTGTTGCCCTATACAATATACAAGAGTGTCTCCTTGTTGCTCCACACAGTAAACAGTAGTGTCTCCTTGTGGCCCCCATATAGTATACAGTAGTGTCTTCTTGTTGCCTCAAACAGTATACAGTAGTGTCTACTTGTTGCCCCATACAGTATACAGTAGTGTCTCCTTGTTGCACCATACAGTATACGGTAGTGTCTCCTTGTTGCCCCACACAATATACAGTAGTGTCTCCTTGTTGCCCCATACAGTACACAAGAGTGTCTCCTTGTTGCCCCACACAGTATACAGTAGTGTTTCCTTGTTGCCCCATACAGTATACAGTAGTGTCTCCTTGTGGCCCCTAAATAGTATACAGTAGTGTCTCCATGTTGCCCCATACAGTATACAGTAGTGTCTCCTTGTTGCCCCATACAGTATACAGTAGTGTCTCCTTGTTGCCCCATACAGTATACAAGAGTGTCTACTTGTTGCCCCACACAGTATACAGTAGTGTCTCTTTGTTGCCCCACACAGTATACAGTAGTGTTTCCTTGTTGCCCCATACAGTAGTGTCTCCTTGTTGCCCCCACACAGTGTACAGTAGTGTCTCCTTGTGGCCCCCATACAGTACACAATAGTGTCTCCTTGTTGCCCCATCCAGTATACAGTAGTGTCTCCTTGTTGCCCCATACAGTATACAGTAGTGTCTCCTTCTTGCCCCATACAGTATACAGTAGTGTCTCCTTGGTGCAACGCACAGTATAGAGTAGCGTCTTCTTGTTGCCCCTTACAGTATACAGCAGTGTCTCCTTGTTGCCCCATATAGCATACAGAAGTGTCTCCTTGTTGCCCCATACAGTATACAGTAGTGTCTCCTTGTTGCTCCACACAGTAAACAGTAGTGTCTCCTTGTTGCCCCATACAGTATACAGTAGTGTCTCCTTGTTGCCCCATACAGTATACAGCAGTGTCTCCTTGTTGCCCCTAATATGCAAAAACACGGCACTCGTATAATAAAGATATGCTGAAAAATCACATTTATTAAATAGCCACCATCATGAATATTTCATACAAAGAGGGCCAACGTTTCGGTCCCAAAGGACCTTCATCAGGGCCTGTTCAGAACGAGTAGTGCAGGACCGGCTCCTGCACTACTCGTTCTGAACAGGCCCTGATGAAGGTCCTTTGGGACCGAAACGTTGGCCCTCTTTGTATGAAATATTCATGATGGTGGCTATTTAATAAATGTGATTTTTCAGCATATCATTATTATATGAGTGCCGTGTTTTTGCATATTAGTAATTTTGGGCTTGTCCCAGACACAGAGCACCGTTCAATAAGTGGTGTGCCAGTCTCTCAATTTTTTCCTTGTTGCCCCTTACAGTATAAGGTAGTGTCTCATTGTTCCCCATACAGTTCACAGTAGTGTCTCCTTGTTGCCCCATACATTATACTGTAGTGTCTCCTTGTTGCCCCATACAGTATACAGCAGTGTCTCCTTGTTGCCCCATACAGTATACAAGAGTGTCATCTTGTTGCCCCACACAGTATACAGTAGTGTCTCCTTGTTGCCCCATACAGTATACGGTAGTGTCTCCTTGTTGCCCCACACAGTATACAGTAGTGTCTCCTTGTTGCCTCATACAGTATACAGTAGTGTCTCCTTGTTGCCCTATACAGTATACAGAAGTGTCTCCTTCTTGCCCCACACAATATACAGTAGTGTCTCCTTTTGCCCCATACAGAATACAGTAGTGTCTCCTTGTTGCCCCATACAGTATACAGTAGTGTCTCCTTGTGGACCCATACAGTATACAGTATTGTCTCCTTGTTGCCCCACACAGTATACAGTAGTGTCTCTTTGTTGCCCCACACAGTATACAGTAGTGTCTCCTTGTTGCCCCACACAGTATACAGTGGTGTTCCCTTGTTGCCCCATACAGTATTCAGTAGTGTCTCCTTGTTGCCCCAAACAGTATACAGTAGTGTTTCCTTGTTGCCCCACACAGTGTACAGTAATGTCTCCTTGTGGCCCCTCCACAGTGTACAGTGGTGTCTCCTTGTTGCCCCATACAGTATACAGTAGTGTCTCCTTCTTGCCCCATACAGTATACAGTAGTGTCTCCTTCTTGCCCCATACAGTATACAGTAGTGTCTTTTTGTTGCCCTACACAGAATACAGAAGTGTCTCCTTGTTACCCCACACAGTATACAGTAGTTTCTCCTTTGTGCCCCACACAGTATACAGTAGTGTCTTCTTGGTGCCCCACACAGTATACAGTAATGTCTCCTTGTTGCCCCATACAGTATACAGTAGTGTCTCCTTGTTGCTCCACACAGTATACGGTAGTGTCTCCTTGTTCCCCATACAGTTCACAGTAGTGTCTCCTTGTTGCCCCATACATTATACTGTAGTGTCTCCTTGTTGCCCCATACAGTATACAGTAGTGTCTCCTTGTTGCCCCATACAGTATACAAGAGTGTCTCCTTGTTGCCCCACACAGTATACAGTAGTGTCTCCTTGTTGCCCCATACAGTTTACGGTAGTGTCTCCTTGTTGCCCCACACAGTATACAGTAGTGTCTCCTTGTTGCCCCATACAGTATTAAGTAGTGTTTCATTGTTGCCCTATACAGTATACAGAAGTGTCTCCTTCTTGCCCACACAGTATACAGTAGTGTCTCCTTGTTGCCCCATACAGTTCACAGTAGTGTCTCCTTGTTGCCCCATACAGTTCACAGTAGTGTCTCCTTGTTGCCCCATACAGTATACAGCAGTGTCTCCTTGTTGCCCCATACAGTATAAGGTAGTGTCTCCTTGTTGCCGCATACAGTATTCAAGAGTGTCACCTTGTTGCCCCACACAGTATACAGTACTGTTTCCTTGTTGCCCCATACAGTATACAGTAGTGTCTCCTTGTTGCCCCACACAGTATACAGTAGTGTCTCCTTGTTGCCCCACACAGTATACAGTAGTGTTCCCTTGTTGCCCCATACAGTATTCAGTAGTGTCTCCTTGTTTCCCCATACAGTATACAGTAGTGTTCCCTTGTTGCCCCATACAGTATACGGTAGTGTCTCCTTGTTGCCCCATACAGTATACAGTAGTGTTTCCTTGTTGCCCCACACAGTGTACAGTAGTGTCTCCTTGTTGCCCCATACAGTATACAGTAGTGTCTCCTTCTTGCCCCATACAGTATACAGTAGTGTCTTTTTGTTGCCCTACACAGTATACAGTAGTGTCTCCTTGTTGCCCCATACAGTATACAGTAGTGTCTCCTTATTGCCCCATACAGTATACAGTAGTGTCTCCTTGTTACCCCACACAGTATGCAGTAGTGTCTCCTTAGTGCCCCACACAGTATACAGTAGTGTCTCCTTGTTGCTCCACACAGTATACGCTAGTGTCTCCTTGTTGCTCCACACAGTATACAGTATTGTCTCCTTGTTGTTGCCCCATACAGTATACAGTAGTGTCTCCTTGTTTCCCCATACAGTACACAGTAGTGTCTCTTTGTTGCCCCATACAGTATACAGCAGTGTCTCCTTGTTGCCCCATACAGTATACAGTAGTGTCTCCTTGTTGCTCCACACAGTATACGGTAGTGTCTCCTTGTTGCTCCACACAGTATACAGCAGTGTCTCCTTGTTGCCCCATACAGTATACAGTAGTCTCTCATTGTTGCTCCACACAGTATACAGCAGTGTCTCCTTGTTGCCCCATACAGTATACAGCAGTGTCTCCTTGTTGCCCCACACAGTATACAGCAGTGTCTCTTTGTTGCCCCACACAGTATACAGTAGTGTCTCCTTGTTGCCCCATACAGTATACAGCAGTGTCTCCTTGTTGCCCCATACAGTATACAGCAGTGTCTCCTTGTTGCCCTATAAAGTATACAGTACTGTCTCCTTGTTGCCCCATACACTATACAGTAGTGTCTCCTTGGTGCCCCATACAGTATACAGTAGTGTCTCCTTGTTGCCCCATACAGTATACAGTAGTGTCTCTTTGTTGCCCCATACAGTATACAGTAGTGTCTCCTTGTTGCCCCATACAGTATACAGTAGTGTCTCCTTGTTGCTCCACACAGTATACGGTAGTGTCTCCTTGTTGCTCCACACAGTATACAGTATTGTCTCCTTGTTGTTGCCCCATACAGTATACAGTAGTGTCTCCTTGTTTCCCCATACAGTACACAGTAGTGTCTCTTTGTTGCCCCATACAGTATACAGTAGTGTCTCCTTGTTGCTCCACACAGTATACAGTAGTGTCTCCTTGTTGCCCCACACAGTATACAGTAGTGTTCCCTTGTTGCTCCATACAGTACACAGTAGTGTCTCTTTGTTGCCCCATACAGTATACAGTAGTGTCTCCTTGTTGCTCCACACAGTATACAGTAGTGTCTCCTTGTTGCTCCACACAGTATACAGTAGTGTCTCCTTGTTGCCCCATACAGTATACAGCAGTGTCTCCTTGTTGCCCCATACAGTATACAGTAGTGTCTCATTGTTGCTCCACACAGTATACAGCAGTGTCTCCTTGTTGCCCCATACAGTATACAGCAGTGTCTCCTTGTTGCCCCACACAGTATACAGCAGTGTCTCCTTGTTGCCCCATACAGTATACAGCAGTGTCTCCTTGTTGCCCCATACAGTATACAGCAGTGTCTCCTTGTTGCCCTATAAAGTATACAGTACTGTCTCTTTGTTGCCCCATACACTATACAGTAGTGTCTCCTTGTTGCCCCATACAGTATACAGTAGTGTCTCTTTGTTGCCCCATACAGTATACAGTAGTGTCTCCTTGTTGCCCCATACAGTATACAGTAGTGTCTCCTTGTTGCCCCACACAGTATACAGCAGTGTCTCCTTGTTGCCCTATAAAGTATACAGTACTGTCTCCTTGTTGCCCCATACACTATACAGTAGTGTCTCCTTGTTGCTCCATACAGTATACAGTAGTGTCTCCTTGTTGCCCCATACAGTATACAGTAGTGTCTCCTTGTTGCTCCACACAGTATACGGTAGTGTCTCCTTGTTGCTCCACACAGTATACAGTATTGTCTCCTTGTTGTTGCCCCATACAGTATACAGTAGTGTCTCCTTGTTTCCCCATACAGTACACAGTAGTGTCTCTTTGTTGCCCCATACAGTATACAGTAGTGTCTCCTTGTTGCTCCACACAGTATACGGTAGTGTCTCCTTGTTGCTCCACACAGTATACAGTAGTGTCTCCTTGTTGCCCCATACAGGATACAGCAGTGTCTCCTTGTTGCCCCATACAGTATACAGTAGTGTCTCATTGTTGCTCCACACAGTATACAGCAGTGTCTCCTTGTTGCCCCATACAGCATACAGCAGTGTCTCCTTGTTGCCCCATACAGTATACAGCAGTGTCTCCTTGTTGCCCTATAAAGTATACAGTACTGTCTCCTTGTTGCCCCACACAGTATACAGTAGTGTCTCCTTGTTGCCCCATACAGTATACAGTAGTGTCTCCTTGTTGCTCCATACAGTATACAGTAGTGTCTCCTTGTTGCTCCATACAGTATACAGTAGTGTCTCCTTGTTGCTCCAGACAGTATACAGTAGTGTCTCCTTGTTGCCCCATACAGTATACAGTAGTGTCTCCTTGTTGCCCCATACAGTATACAGTAGTGTCTCCTTGTTGCTCCATACAGTATACAGTAGTGTCTCCTTGTTGCTCCATACAGTATACAGTAGTGTCTCCTTGTTGCCCCACACAGTATACAGTAGTGTCTCCTTGTTGCCCCACGCAGTATACAGTAGTGTCTCCTTGTTGCTCCATACAGTATACAGTAGTGTCTCCTTGTTGCTCCATACAGTATACAGTAGTGTCTCCTTGTTGCTCCATACAGTATACAGTAGTGTCTCCTTGTTGCCCCACACAGTATACAGTAGTATCTCCTTGTTGCCCCATGCAGTATACAGTAGTGTATACGGTATTGTCTCCTTGTTGCCCCATACAGTATACAGTAGTGTCTCCTTGTTGCCCCATACAGTATACAGTAGTGTCTCCTTGTTGCCCCACACAGTATACAGTGGTGTCACCTTGTTGCCCCATACAGTATACAGTAGTGTCTCCTTGTTGCCCCACACAGTATACAGTAGTATCTCCTTGTTGCCCCATGCAGTATACAGTAGTGTATACGGTATTGTCTCCTTGTTGCCCCATACAGTATACAGTAGTGTCTCCTTGTTGCCCCATACAGTATACAGTAGTGTCTCCTTGTTGCCCCACACAGTATACAGTGGTGTCACCTTGTTGCCCCATACAGTATACAGTAGTGTCTCCTTGTTGCCCCATACAGTATACAGTAGTGTCTCCTTGTTGCTCCATACAGTATACAGTAGTGTCTCCTTGTTGCTCCATACAGTATACAGTAGTGTCTCCTTGTTGCCCCACACAGTATACAGTAGTATCTCCTTGTTGCCCCATGCAGTATACAGTAGTGTATACGGTATTGTCTCCTTGTTGCCCCATACAGTATACAGTAGTGTCTCCTTGTTGCCCCATACAGTATACAGTAGTGTCTCCTTGTTGCCCCACACAGTATACAGTAGTGTCTCCTTGTTTCCCCATACAGTATACAGTAGTGTCTCCTTGTTGCCCCCATACAGTATACAGTAGTGTCTCCTTGTTGCCCCATACAGTATACAGTAGTGTCTCCTTGTTGCTCCATACAGTATACAGTAGTGTCTCCTTGTTGCTCCATACAGTATACAGTAGTGTCTCCTTGTTGCCCCACACAGTATACAGTAGTGTCTCCTTGTTGCCCCATGCAGTATAAAGTAGTGTATACGGTATTGTCTCCTTGTTGTCCCATACAGTATACGGTAGTGTCTCCTTGTTGCCCCATACAGTATACGGTAGTGTCTCCTTGTTGCCCCATACAGTATACAGTAGTGTCTCCTTGTTGCCCCATACAGTATACAGTAGTGTCTCCTTGTTGCTCCATACAGTATACAGTAGTGTCTCCTTGTTGCCCCATACAGTATACAGTAGTGTCTCCTTGCTTCCCCATACAGTATACAGTAGTGTCTCCTTGTTGCTCCATACAGTATACAGTAGTGTCTCCTTTTGCCCCATGCAGTATACAGTAGTGTATACGGTATTGTCTCCTTGTTGCCCCATACAGTATACGGTAGTGTCTCCTTGTTGCCCCATACAGTATACGGTAGTGTCTCCTTGTTGCCCCATACAGTATACAGTAGTGTCTCCTTGTTGCCCCACACAGTATACAGTAGTGTCTCCTTGTTGCCCCATACAGTATACAGTAGTGTCTCCTTGGTGCCCCACACAATATACAGTAGTGTCTCCTTTTGCCCCATACAGTATACAGTAGTGTCTCCTTGTGGCCCCATACAGTATACAGTAGTGTCTCCTTGTTGCCCCATACAGTATACAGTAGTGTCTCCTTTTTGCCCCATACAGTATACAGTAGTGTCTCCTTGTTGCCCCATACAGTATACAGTAGTGTCTCCTTGTTGCCCCATACAGTATACAGTAGTGTCTCCTTGTTGCCCCATACAGTATACAGTAGTGTCTCCTTGTTGCCCCATACAGTATACAGTAGTGTCTCCTTGTTGCCCCATACAGTATACAGCAGTGTCTCCTTGTTGCCCCATACAGTATACAGTAGTGTATCCTTGTTGCTCCTGTGTGTGGCTTATTCTGATGGGACTCCCTGTGCAGGGGCCGCTGATAGGCCATAACCGATGACACCTTTATTCATGAGTACCTACTACTATCTTTTACATCCCGCTCCGCTGTCACACTTCCCCGCCTTGGACAGCGGCAGGCCAGGACTCAGGACCAGGACTTAGCCTCCATCACTGGCTGCTGACATTGACCACGTGGCTGGTGTGTGCGGACATTTCCAGACGTCGGTGGGGTCATGGGGAAGAAGGAGCGAGAAGGATGCGGTCGCTGTGCGAACTGACATGTAATCTATGCAGGCGGCAGGACGTTGACATTTTAGAATCGGTCAGCACACATGCGACCGCTCCTATGACGTCATTAAACACTGCGGTTATCTGGAAACTGTGCTATTGCCATATCGCCATTTCTTAATGCTGAGTTATATTGTGGACACCAGTATATTGCTCAACCCTAGGCCAGTGACATCACGCTTACGGTCTAGACTCAGCTCAGTCCCATTCAAGTGAATGACGCTGAGCTGCAATACTAAGCACTGCCACTATCCAATGTACGGTGCTATGCATGGTGAGCTGTGAGGAGGATGTGGCGCTCACCAACAAGCTGCGGTGGTCCTGAACCACTGGACCCCTGTGTACTCACACTGACTGACGCAGCCATGGACCCTATTGGTCAGGCACATTCTGAATTATCAGGATTTTTCTTCAATGTTGTACGTGTAACAAACGTGGATACCTTGGGGCAAATTTATTAAGAGCAGCGACTTACAGGTCTGTCTTAGGCCTGTTTCACACTGCTGGCAGGCTGTGACGCCATAGAATGTCTGGCATCGGCCAGACAAAAACCGCACCGACTCTCTGCATATTTGCCAGATTGGTTCGAGATCACCTCTGAACCCTATTATAGTTGATGGGGCGGGACGGCATTCTGGTAGGATCCGGCAGGCTGCTCCCGACTGCTGGAGGAAGAGACAAAGTTAGGGTACATTCACACGACTGTATGTGTTTTGTGGTCCGCCCTATGATAGAAATGCCTATTCTTGTCCGCAATTGAGAAAAAGAATAGGACATGCTGTATCTTTTTCCAGGGCCGCGAACGGAAACATGGAAGTATCTTTGTGGCCATATTGAAATGAATGGGACCGCATCCATTCCGCAATTTTCCGGACCCATAAATATGGTTGTGTGAATGAGCCCTTATGTGGAGGTGCAGACCTCAACCTACAGTGACTTCCTCCAGCAGGATGTGCGACAATCTAAAATCTACACCAGCTCCTTCGCTGGCTTAGAATTAAGTCATTTTGTACACCAAAAACTGGAGTGCAAAATGCAGAAATTCAATTGGCCTGCCGGCTCGCCCTCTCACCTGCCCACGTCTAGGGTTAACACCCGGCCAGTATCTCACTGGCAAGGCCGGTATTTTAGTGGCCCCTGCCGGTGCTGGTAATTTTTACAGGCAATGTTAATTGCCTGTATTTTCCTACAAGGACTGCTACTAATGAAGTTTCCATTGTGGAGCGCTCATTACTAGTCTACAGGCTTTACCTCTCCTACCTATCCCCCTGTGTGAAGGACGCACCAATGGGGGCATTATTCTAACTGGGGGCATTATTCTAACTGGGCACAATAATTGTGGCACTAATGGTCGCATTATTTTAACTGGGGGCACTAATGGGGCATTATTCTAACTGGGGGCACAAATGGGGCATTATTCTAACTGGGGCACTAATGTGGGCATTATTCTAACTGGGGTCACTAATGGGGCACATTATTCTAACTGGGGGCACTAATGGGGCACATTATTTTAACTGGGGGCACTAATGGGGGCATTATTCTAACTGGGGGCAATATTATTCCTGGGGCGAACTAATGGGGGCATTATTCTTACAGGAGTGCATCAATGGGGGCATTACTATTACTAGGGGCACTAATGAGGGCATTATTCTCATTGGGGGCACTAATGCGGGCATTACTCTTACTGGGGGCACTACTGGGGGCATTTATTCTGGGGTGCACTGGAGGCATCGATCAGGACTGATAAGGCCTTGTACAGGATCAAGGTCCCTTTAAATGTCTATGGGCAGACCGGGGTCATCAGCGTCTTCTGTTGATTTTAGGATTACATGTGTATTCTGGAGAAATTTTCCAGGTGAGAATGTAAAGACCAGTGGAAATTTCTGCAGGTGGCACCTCCCGCCCAGCGACTCTATATCTAGGACAAGGACCCATCGTCCTCCAGTGTGATCTTGGACGATCCCTCCAGAAACATTGAGATGACCAAGCAAGGAAATTACAAGAATGACCCCCGCCGCCCCCACTATGTCCTCCCTATCCCATGTACCCAATGCCCTATGCTAACCCGGGCAGCCCGCCACCTTACACCCTCAACCCAAGCTACAACGGGCCACCTCAGCCATTTCCAACTCAGCCCCGGCTTACGTGGTGACAAGTCAACCCTTTATGGCAGTTCCACATCAACCAGAGGTCAAGGACTACCTGTACTGGTCCATCACCAACCTGCTCTGCTGCAATCTGCTATTTGGTATCATAGCTGTTGTATTTTCTGCCAAGGTAAGTACTGGAAGGTTGTGGTGGGGTATACCCCAGGAGACCCCATGCATGGCAGATACAGATGTCATCTTCCATGTTCTTCTACAACTCTGTACCTGCTTTCTCACTGGTCACCCTGAGATTCTCGATTTATAAACGCCATGCAAGAACTGCAGTATAGACTGACACTCTCATAGGTGCTAGAGAGCTGTAAATTGTAACACTATGTAATAATGCTGATATCTGTGCAATTCAGGCTGAGTGACAGACACATTCAACTTTCTCCATCAATTATTTTCAATTATTGGCAATCTTCCATTTTTGCATTTTTTGTTTTTTACTCCCGGAGCCACAACTTTTTTTTCTGTTCACTTAGCCTTATGAGTTGTTTTTTTGAGGGACAAGTTGTACTTTCTAATTGTGCCATTTAATATGGCATATGATATAGTGGGAAGCTGGTGTGTTTTATTTCTTAAAACTAAATAAAAAATTTTTTTAAATGTTTTTCTTTTTCATCACCATACTTTGAGATCCATAATTTGTTTTATATTTAAGTCTATGAAGCTGGACGAGGGCTCACCTTTTGTTCAGCGATCTGTAGTTTTTAGTGATACCCTTTGGCCTCTTTCACACGGGCGTCATGTTTGACGCCCGGATAAGAGGCGGGTGCGTTGCGGGAATATGCGTGAGTTTTCCGCGCGGGTGAAAACATGTGTATGCGTTTTGCACGCGTGTGAAAAATCGCTATGTTTGGTACCCAGACCCGAAGCCGGACTTCATCACTGAAGTCCGGTTTCGGGTAGACTATTCTGGAGACTTTATTATTTTCCTTATAACATGGTTATAAGGGAAATAATAGCATTCTTAATAAAGAATGCTTAGTAAAATGAAGATGAAGGGGTTAAAAATAATAAACTTAACTTACCTTAGCCACTTGATCGTGTAGTTGCGATCTGTCTTCTCTCTTCAAGCTTCAGCTAAGAACTACAGGACCTGTGATGACGTCACCATGGTAAGATGGACCATGTGATTGGACCATGTGATGTGGCGTCATCACAGGTCCTTTAGTTGTTAGCTGAAGCTTGAAGAGAGAAGACAGATCGCAACTACACGATCAAGTGGCTAAGGTAAGTTAACTTTATTATTTTTAACCCTTCATCTTCATTTTACTAAGCATTCTTTATTAAGAATGCTAATATTTTCCTTATAACCACGTTATAAAGGAAAATAATAAAGATCTGGTCCCGTTGCTAAGCAACCATGCAGGAAAATCGCACTGCATCCGCACTTGCTTGCGATTTTCCCGCAGCCCCATTCGCTTCTATGGGGCCTGCGTTGCGTGAAAACGCACAATATAGAGAATGCTGCGATTTTCACGCAACGCAGAAGTGATGCGTGAAAATAACCGCTCATGTGCACAGCCCCATAGAAATGAATGGGTCCGATTCAGTGCGGGTGCAATGCGTTCACCTCACGCATTGCACCCGCGTGGAAACTTCGCCCGTGTGAAAGGGGCCTTTCAGAGTGTGTATGACTTTTTGATCATTTTTATTCAATTTTTTGGGGAGGTTAAGTGACAAAAAAAACAAGAATTGGCCATTTAGATTTTTTCAGTTACAACGTTCACTGTATAGGATAAATCCGTTCATGTTTTAATAGTTCGGGCATATTGGGACATGACACACTTATGATCTTTATTTTATTAGTCTCTATTTATTTTTTATTTTAGTTCTGTGGAAAGTGGGACAAATTTAAATTTTTAATGTTTAAAAAAAAAAATTAACTCTTTTTAGGCCCTCAATGGGACCTCAACATGCCATCATCAGATTACCATTTCTATTCAGTAGTGGGAATAATTGCATTACTGAATAGACACTTTAGTATATTCGAGTGTAGTGCTGCCACCTACAGGCCTACATTGGAATATACCTATGATAAGCATCAGAGCCTCCAGCAGGCGCCAACCTTTCCGCTAAAAACTGTGCGAGGGAACTGTTTTTCAGACTCTCAGATGCTGTAGTCACATTGAACAAAGAATCTGAGGTTGTAAATGTCTGCGATCGGCTTTATCGCCAATCGCAGACATTAGCCCTGGTGCCTGCTGTGCGAGCGGAGCGCGCGCCATCTTTAAGACTTGACATCTGCCATACATGTTGGGCAGGGGTTAAAGAGGTATTCCAGTTATTAACTATTAGATTGGTGAAGTACCCATTGTTTTGATCGGAGGGGGTCTCAGCGGTAAGACCCTCCACCAATCTAATAGTTCCTTTCACATGATAGGGGATAACTTTTAAGAACCAGAATAGCCCATTAATTATAACTCTTGGGACAGGACATTTCATAGAGCGACTGCTGTAACTGTAAAGAATCCTTTCCTGAATTGACATAATGACTGAAATCATCAGGCTAGGGGTTAGCAACCTTCAACACTCCACCTACTGTGCAACTACAACTCCCAGCATGCACACTACTCCTGTAACTCCCACAGAACTGAATGGAGCATTCTGGGAGTTGTAGTTTCAGAACAGACGGAGTGGCGGAGAATCCTATGTAATAGAACGGTCTCCTGAGAGGACTCAGGTCCCAGTCAGTGACTGCAGATTATACTGGAAAAACAAGTTCTACTGGGTAATGACGGCAAATATCAGGTGACTGTGCACACATAACGTCGGCTGATCGACACGGATTTGCTTTTCCATTCAAAAAGGACAAAGCACGGATCCCGAATACAAGTCAGGACGTAGGGCCCTTTATTACAACCAGCTTTAGGCAAGGCCCACACGGGACGTAAATTCAGCGCAAAAATCTGTGGCATATTGTGCCAGGCTTGTAAAAAACAGCATGAGTTTTCAGTAGTTTTCATGTATTTTTGATGTTTTTTTTTGCTCCCGCTACCGCATCCACACAATGCGAAACATCCATTCAGAGATACATGCCGATGGCCTGGTCGAATATAGTCAACGGTCGGCCGGCAAATGCCGAACAAGCTAGGAGTTGCAGAGGAATTGAATGCACTAGATTTCCCAAATTGCACCCAAAACGCTACTCATTGGGACAAATTCGGCAATTTGCTCCAAACTTTGACCCAGTTTATGACAGGGTCTAGATGCACGGACACTTGGAGATGTGGACGACTGTGTGTGAAAAGGTTCTTACAGGAGTGGATCCGAAAGGAACGAAAGGAAGGGAAACGACAAAGAAGAGATTTCACTTTTCCTCTATTTTTAAAAAATCTACTCCAGGTTTCTTAAAAACTGCATTTAAACTGCAAGTGTGAACACTCCTCGATAAGTTAAAAGCACTTTATGCTGGGACTACACTACATGTATTTCAATGGTGTCACAATGTCATTAGCTGGCCCTAGTTTGTCACCGCGTAGCCCTAGACCAATGCACGCCTTGACACAACCATATCCGTTTTCTGGGTCCGCACGTCCCACCCTTTGTTGGAAATGCCTATTTGGACGCTCTTTTTTTTTTTGTGGGGCCGCAGAACAGACATACAGATGCGGACAGCACACGGTGAGCTGTCCACATATTCAGCAGCCCCGATGGAAATGAATGGATCTGCATCTGATCCGCAAAAAATGCAGATAGGATACGGAACTAAAACACAGTCATATGAATGGGGCCTTATACTGAGGTATGCAGTGATCCATGATCAACTACAAGATATATAGCCCCTAATAATGTCAAATGGCGACAAACATACAGCAAAAAAGACAGATAGATAGATAGATAGATAACTATATATAAGATAGATAGATAGATAGATATGAGATAGATAGATAGATAGATAGATAGATAGATAGATAGATAGATAGATAGATAGATAGGATATGAAATAGATAATCTATATATCTAGTTTCTATCTTTCTTTGTTTCCATCATTGCCAATAGTGAGCATGCGCAGTGTCATATATTGCGCGGTGAGACGCCATGTTTCTTTACAATCGGCGGTACACGATTTGAGCAGTATACACAGGTAAGCTATCACAGGTGCACTGCAGATTGGGATGTGCTGACTGACCCCCTTTTCCTTGCAGTTTGTATTAGGAGGTGTGGCGACTCCAGTTAGTCTTGCACCCCTGACTAGCCTGTCTGCCACTTAGGACTATTGCAAACGTTTTTTGCGAGAGTACGGGACGTTTTGCATTCCGTATATGGTCCATATACGGAACCATTCATTTCAAGGTACTTCGTATGCATTACGTTTCCTTGTTACTGTTCCGTTAAAAGATATAACTTGTCAGCATCACGTCCAAGGATAGCACTGTTCTATCAGGGGTCAGATGTTCCATTCTGCAAAAAACGGAATGCACATGTCATCCATTTTTTTGTGGACCGCAAAACCATACGGTTGCGTGAAAGAGGCCTTAGGCTGTTTTTAATTAGTATAAGTAAAGCTGTAGCCTGCTCTCCCTAGACTCACTGGAAACTGTATGACATCCGTAGAGGTATAGAATAGACTCTCATTGCATGCATTGGAAGCTGTCTGGCACCGGGTAAGGTACAGAGTGAGCTCAGCATGCATGTTGGCACCTGCATTCCTGTAGCAGAGTGGACCCAGCATGCATGTGGAACCGACACTCCATGAATTGTATAGTGGCCGTGAGGGCTCATTACAGGTGGCGTTTAGTGTTCCCATCTTACAGAGATCGCCTTGACGTTTGGCAGACGGGCCCAAATAATTTTGTACAAATGACTGACCCCTTTTCCTTGCAGTTTAGATAGATAGATATGAGATAGATAATCTATCCATCCATCGATATGTCTTTCTTTCTTTCACTCTCTATTATCTATCCATCCATCTATCATATTTATTTCCGCTTTCTCCTCAGGCCCGCTCCGCCATTAGACTCGGCCACTCCACTGCCGCCTCCGGTTACTCCCGCACAGCGGTCGCTCTGAACACCATAGGCTTTATCCTGGGAGTCGCCGCTCATGTCATCTGGATCTCATGGATCATTTACTGGCTGGTGTTATACAGAGAAAAGTCCGGCAGCAACAATCACTATAGCTACAATCATTTCAATGGTTAATTGCGATGTGGGCGGAACGTTGTCCTGGAATGGCGACAAGGGCGTTGCCTTTTTTTTTTTTTTTAAAGCCCATACAGGATTGTTTACACTGATACATTGTGACAAACCCTCAGCTGTGATAAAATGATTAAAGAGATTCTTTGTATGTACGGTATGTTAAACATGTAAATGTGCTGGGATGATGGGGGCACATGGACTAGTCATATATTTTTCTGTATGAGTAGAGTACTGCTTTAACCCTTTCATTAGAGATGAGTGAAACGAAGTTGATGAAGTGGAATTCGATCAGAATTTCAGGAAAAATTTCGATTTGCACCGAAGTCGAATTTCCTCACCCTTCGTGGTAACAAATCGCGTTTTTCTAAAATGGCTGCTGCACATTTTAGGACGTGGAGCAAGGAACTCTGGGTAGGAGGGATCATCCACAATGCCATGCATGCAGCCAATCAGCAGCCAGCCAGCCATCTTGGATTCGGCCATCTTGGATTTTCCACTATACTTAGTGCAAGTACTGTAGGGAAAGGATAGGGAGGCATCATCTACACTATAAAATGAGAACAGGGTGCAATAGAAGAGTGTACGGCCTGGGTAATCGGAGCGATTCTATTACGCCTTGCTGCACTGACTGGGAATTAGTGATGAGCGCCAGGGAAATATTCGAATTTGTGATATTTCGTAAATATATGGTAGAATATTCGTCATATATTCACGAATATTCGTATTCGAGCTATTAAGCTTGATTGCGAAAAATCTGCAATGTAAAATTTGTGTAATGCGAATCGCAACGTGAAAAACAGGTGTGGGTCAAATACGAATATATAGCACTATATCGAATATATTCATTTTTAGATTAATATTCGCTATTCGATTATTCATGCTCAACACTACTGGGGATCCAAATTGCTGTTAGGCCTATTGCACACGAACGTATGCGCCCTGTGCCCGTATTGCGGACCGCATTTGCAGATCCGCAATACACGGGCACCATTCCATGGCCATTCCACATCACGGATGCGGACCCATTCATTTCAATGGGTCCGCAAATCTCGAGATGAGGAACGGTCGCGGAATGGAATGGACGGAACGGAACACTACGGAAGATCGTCCGGAGCGGGCAGATCGAGAGCGGGCAGATCGCGGACCCATTCAAGTGAATGGGTCCGCGATCGCTGCGGCTGCCCCACGGTCGGTGCCCGTGCATTGCGTGCCGCAACTTGCGGCCCTGCAGCAAGGGCATGGGCCAACTACGGGCGTGTGCAAGAGGCCTAATACTGCTGCTTTTAGGTTGTTTGCACTATATGATACATCACTAATTCCAGAAAACCTTGCTTGTTATTGGGGTGCAAGTTCTGTGTGATACGGCCATTTATGTGGTGTATAAATAGGAAAGATACGTACGTCCTAGTAGCCGTTCTGCGTTGATTTTACATTGTTTTACTTTTTCAGGGAGGCTGTTTTAATAGGAAAAAAAGGAAAAAATATATGTCATAATTGGCGTTCAGCGGTGAAGTTACATTGTACTACAGCCACTGGGATATTACCTTAGGGGGGGTTTCCCCGCTGAGCTGAGACTGCAGGATCTGTAAGGCCTCTTTCACATGAACGTATTAATTCCGTTCCGTGCATTGGGGACCGCAATGCCGGTGTGGCAGCCGGGGCGGATCCAGACCCATTCAACTTGAATGGGTCCAGGATCCGTCCGTTCCACAAAAAGATAGAACAAGTTCTATTTTTTGCGGAACGGAAGAACGGAACAGAACCACACAGAAGCACTCCGTAGTTATTCCGTGGGGTTCTGTTTAGTGCTTCCGTTCCGCATCTCCGGCTTTGCGGACCCATAAGTGAATAGGTCCGCATCCGTGATGCGGAATGCACATGGCTGGTGCTCCAAGTATTGCGGAACCCCCGCATGCGGCCCGCAATATGGCCACGGAACGCATACGTTCGTGTGCGAGAGGCCTAACACTGCTATAATCTAGCTCCCACATAATGTACCTGTCTGGCTGGGACCACACTCCTGCCATACATCCCTTTAATATAGGATCATCAGGAAATACTCTAGCGTTTTTTTTCCCATCCATTTTGGGCATATCCCCTCTAGGTGCAACCATTTCAAGGTGAGCTGGCACAGCCTTTAATAATGAAGGTAAATGAAGGTAAGCCATCATGGAACAAAGATCTTAAGAATCCTCCTGATAACAGAGACAGAGTCCATATCCAGATGAGATTAGGTATAAGGAGTTCTAGATAAGTGAGGTCTTATAGATATATGAGCAGTAGTGTTGATTGAGCACCAAAGTGCTCGGGTGCTCCAGTAGAACACTTTGGGATGCTCGGGTGCCCTACAGAGCACAATGGAAGTCAATGGGAGAACCTGAGCATTAAACCAGGCACCTCTGGTCCGAAGAGGGTAGGGTGTCTGGTTCACAGGAAAAAGGTCAGAAATTGATGGAAACACCACTGAAATGGATCGGGAACAGCATGGGGAGGATGTCTGGATGCGTCTTGGACTCCCAGGTCGCTGCTGGGGACAATGTTGAGTAGTACGCCACTTTTACAGACTGACAAAATATGCACAAAACCGAAGATAAAATCGATTTTAGAGGAATTTTTTTAGGAAACATTATTTCCTGTATATTTACTTGTATATAAAGTGCAAGTGCTGCCAAAAATTACAAGCAAGAGGCACTCCGATACAGCCTGTATATCACAAAAAGGAGGGCCTCATTCACATTGTGGTACAATTGTTTAGGTAGTGGGACTCCTACACTCATAAAGACTATGCACTAAGTGATAGGGCTGCCAAAAATTAGAAGGAACTGGCACTCCAATACACCCTTTATTACACATAAAGGAGGGCATCATACACACCCTTGAAAAATGATGATTGATGGCCTGCTGGTGAACCTCAAAAACATTAGGAGCGAGGGCCTGCTGCTGATCTGACCATCTAAAACAACCGACCACCTGGTCGCACTGGTGTGACTTCGAGAGTGGTGTCCTGCACCACCCTGCAAACTGGGACATGAAGCTAGGTATCGTGGATGAGTGTGTTTCTTGTGCTCTGGCAGCAGGGACAGTTTCACCGCGACAAGGGCCACGGCCTCTGCGTGCACCATTAGCAGCACAGACACTTCTCTGTCCCTTACTACTCGCCTTGAGCATATTTAATGGTGTATATGCTTGCAAGTATGTCACATATACAGTAGTGCAGGTTTTGTAAGTGTATGCGCAAATAAATTACACTGAATGTCACAGATCTTTAGGATGTGCAAGCGTTATACAGGAGATGTAGCGCAGGTAATGTCACTGTCAGCAGCGGACAAACAATTGCACTGAATGTCACAGATATTTAGGATTTGCAAATGCAACACAACAGATGTAGCAGAGGTTGTGACACTGTCAGCAGTGGCCAAACAATTGCATGCAATTTAGCGCAGGTTGCGCTAATAATATATATTGCAGCCACTTTTGGGTCTCTAACACCTTTGAACACTAAACCCTGCCTAAAAAAAGAAAAAAAAATATTCCTGTCCCTAGACTATCTGTCCCTTCTGTTGCAGCTCACAGCACACGATGACACGTTCCGGCCAGCCAATCACTGTAATGCCAGTAACCAACATGGCTACGGCATTACAGTGAGTGCCAATACTTCCCCGCACGTTTATTGGCTGTGTAGCCAAAATGGTGTTCGGCTGAGCATGCTCGCCTAACACTAATGAGCAGAAAGGACCTGAGTGAAAGCTTCTGACCGCTGCAAAGTAAACCATTCCACAACCTCTATGCACTGTCTGCACTGGAGAGGCAATGGTGCAGACATCTCCTACATTGTCCACAGTTGTTGCAGACCTCTCCTACATTGTCCACAGTTGGTGCAGACATCTCCTACATTGTCCATAGTTGTTGCAGACCTCCCCTACATTGTCCAAAGTTGCTGCAGACCTCTCCTACATTGTCCACAGTTGGTGCAGACCTCTCCTACATTGTCCACAGTTGGTGCAGACATCTCCTACATTGTCCACAGTTGGTGCAGACATCTCCTACATTTTTCACAGTTGGTGCAGACATCTCCTACATTGTCCACAGTTGGTGCAGACCTCTCCTACATTGTCCACAGTTGGTGCAGACATCTCCTACATTGTCCACAGTTGTTGCAGACCTCCCCTACATTGTCCATAGCTGGTGCAGACCTCTCCTACATTGTCCACAGTTGGTGCAGACATCTCCTACATTGTCCACAGCTGTTGCAGACCTCTCCTACATTGTCCACAGTTGGTGCAGACATCTCCTACATTGTCCACAGTTGGTGCAGACATCTCCTACATTGTCCATAGTTGGTGCACACACTAACATTAGCTTTATGGGATTCTTTGCAGAGTTCTGTACTTGTAACATATTAATTCGCTCACACATACATACAAGCTACATAGGAGCCATTCCAGGACACAGGATCCTTAAAGAGGACCTTTCATGGGTCCAGACATTATAAAATAACTAGCAGTATATGTAGGGCACTGTGCACGGATGTAATATTGCTTACTAGTTTGTCTGGGGCGCTCCGTTCTCCCGCTGTGCCCCCCTGCAGTTTTTTCCGCCTAATATGCTAATGAATAGCATTGGTACAAGGAGGAAGAGGGCAGGTGACGTTGGCCACCTGCTGCTTCCGCCTCCACGTTCTCACGCTGTTGGTCCTGCGACAATGTCCGCCTCTGCCTCCTCATTCTCCCCCGTGTCCTCAGCCTCCACTGCAGGTACAATTCACAGTGATCCTCCAGCATACCACATGTGCAGGGCACGGCAGTGTCACGCTATTCTGCATCTAGCTTGCCTGGGCGAACTGAGTCACACAGGGGAGGAACTACTCTGCGTCCCTTATCAAGAAATAGAATCCTGGCTTTCTCCTCAACAATTCAAAATCGGAACCATGGTGACCGACAACCGGAAGAACATGGTGTCGGCGCTGCGTCAAGGAGGGCTGAGCCATTTGCAACCGGGTCAGCAGGGGCAACGCGTGAGGCACGGTGGGCCGATGGGGGTAGTAGTTGTTTTACTCACGGTTAGCAGAGCCTGGGCCGGCATACAGGAGGGAGAATGGGAAGGACAGCACCAGTTCCTTCGGGGCACTCTCTGTTTGTCCAGGGAATCCCGCCAGATGGTGTTTGAGGTGCCCCTAGTGGAACGGGTTTTTTTTATGGTACCTTGGCGGCAAGGTCCCTGGTGTTCGTACTAGTGTTAAGCGCGATCATTCGAATTTTGCATTTTTATCGCGAATATCGGCACTTCGAAAATTTGTGAATATTTTGAATATAGTGATATATATTCGTAAAAAGAATATTCATTTTTTTTTGTTATTTTTTTCATCTGAACCCATTACCTAGTATACCTACCTGCTTCTTGCTTGTAGGCCAATGTGAGAAGGCTGCAATATTGTAGTCTGTAGTGAATTAGAATATTCTTCATTATATAATATTTTTTTCTCTTATGCGAAAAATCGGCAATGTAATATTTGCGTAAAATATAGTGCTATATATTCTTTTTTAGAATATTCATCATTTTTTCCAATTTAATGTGAACAGTCATTGGCGCAAAAGCAACTTACACAGGGAGGAATCATGACTTCAGATGGGAAAAAATGACGAATATTCTAAAAAAAAGAATATATAGCACTATATTCCATAGTGCTATATATTCAGGTTTTAGAATATTTGCATTACGCGAATATTACATTGCCGATTTTTCGCAATCAATAGAATAATCTCGAATACGAATATATGACGAATATTCTAATGAATATTCGCAAAATATCGCAAATTCAAATATTGCCCCTGCCGCTCATTACTATTCGTGACACCAGCACCGTTAGGTGCAAAAGAAAAGTAATAAACTGAGTCCAGACTTGGTGTGAAGTTCAATAGCAGCTTTACTTTCAATAAGTAGGGCTCAGCCCTCCTTGATGTAGCGCCGACACCATGTTTCTCCACGTTTGCATTAACTCTGGCAGGCAAACAAACTCAACACTACTAAATCGGTTGCTCTCAGGCTCTGCTGTGCTGACAGGCTCAAATAGAATATTTGCTTTCTGCTTGAGGCTGCAACTTCTCTCTTTGTAGTCTGACTCTAGATTAATCCAGGGATCTTTTCCTCCTGGCTGAGGAGGCTCCAGACTGCGGTTCTCCATATCCAGCAGAGCTGAAGGTGCTCTAGCTGGCTCAGGCAGGACACGTCCAGCTGGGACGTGGACCTGCTTCCTCCCTTGGCAGGGGGACTCTCAACTAACTCCAACTAACTAGTCTCCTCCTCTCTTTAGAGAGGAGTTTAGAATGGAAAGAAGGGTTCCATCCTCTGCAAAAGTGGCACTGCCATTTTTGCTGCCACCTCTGGTGAACCAGGTACATTACATGAACATTAACAGTTACATAGGAATAGCATTGCACATTGTATAGGACCTGCAATAAATGCATAAGATGACGCTGTGTTAGCCCATAGGAGACAGTAGCGGGTGCGGAGTGGTAATGCCACTCCAGGGCATTACATTCCCACTTACTTAAGAACCAAGCTGCCCTCAGCTTGTGCTTAGGGTATATGCTCTAAGGGTACCAGGTAAAAGTTAAAATGCTACATGAGAATATACATATAAAGACTGACATGAAGACGGCTACCACTAGATTCCTGCCTGTGTGAGTAGGGTGTCTAACCACGGTTTTCCTCTCGCAGCGAACCAAACCAATATGTACTGAAAAAAGTGCTCAAGGCCTTAGGACACATTAAATTAGGAGGCCGAGGCAATGCACTCTCATACCTCTAGGACAGGGATGGCCAACCTGAGGCTCTCCAGGAGTTGCAAAACTACAACTCCCAGCATGCCCAGACTGCCTACAGCTATCAGCCTACAGCAGGGCATGGTGGGAGTTGTAGTTTCACAACAGCTGGAGAGCCACAGATTGGCCATGCCTGCTCTAGGAGGACTATTCCCTCCAAATACATATTAGCAGCCATCACCCTTGACGGTCTTAGATCTGCTTGTGACTTACCACTTGGTTTCTCCTGTGTAGCAAAAATACAATTCAATGTATACCTAGGCTATCTAAACTGACACAAAGTAAAATAAGCACCATTAGTATTTAATGTCCTCAGAGGCAGTCCATATGAGTAGAGTCGATGTTAGAGCTGCTTGTGACGTACCAGACGTCCTCAGAGGCAGTCCATTAAAGCTTAGAGTTTAAGGTGCTCACTATCTGGCTAACAATAAAGTGCACAGTCCATACAGGAGGCAGGGGGACTCTCAACTAATTAGTCTCCTCCTCTCTTTAGAGAGGGAGTTTAGAATGGAAAGAATGGTTCCATCCTCTGCAAAAGTAGCACTGCCATTTTTGCTGCCACCTCTGGTGAACCAGGTACATTACATGAACATTAACAGTTATATAGTTATAGCAATGCACATTGTATAGGACCTGCAATAAATGCATAAGATGACACTGTGTTAGCCCATGGGAGACAGTAGCGCAGTGCGAAGTGGTACTGCTACTCAGACATTACACATGCGCCCTGCATGGCGCATGTGTTCAATCTGGTTGTAAAGCGGTTCCTGAAGTCTTCATCCCATCTGCAAGACATCCTGAAAATGGCCAGGAAACTTTGCATGCACTTCAGCCACTTGTACACCGCAACGCACACCCTCCTTGAGCTGCAGCGGCAGAACTGCATCCCCAAACATAGGCTGATATGCGGAGTTTCCACTCGTTGGAATTCCACGCTCCATATGTTGGACCGATGATACGAACAGCTGACACCCTCTCCACTCTGTCGGGGCTCCACTTGTATAAGCGTTTAATACAACAGGTTCTGTAGACATCTATGTGGAATCAGCTGATGGTGTAAATGGAGTGCGCTCTTTCACACTATAGTAGGATCTTCGGCCTCTGCACGGTTCTTTATACCTGGCGCCAATATTGCCCTGTAAGGCTGAGTTCACATTTGAGTTATTTGGTCAGTTTTGGCCCCATAACTGTCCAAACAAGTGAAGTGTGCAGTGATTCTAAGAGTGACGCCTGTCATCTGCATGTCATACTGACTCACAGTATTATTTCACTACCACAGCAGACTCCCTATGCGTGTTTCTGCAATGCACAGTGTTCAACATCACTATACAGGCTCTCTGCAGCCAGGAAATAGCTTTTTAAACTTAATTTGCCATAAAAAATTGTATCGAATCTTTTTGTGAAATTCAGCGAACCGACCGAATCGAATTTTTGAGAAATTCAATCATCTCTACCTTTCATACCTGAGACCCTCCTCCTCACTGGTCCAGAGGTCTGTATGTCAGTGCTTTGCAGAGCATCACATTGTTACATTGTATCACAGGGATTTCTACTGTTTATGTCAATAAAGTTTATTTATGCTCATTTGATACATTGTTTATATGCTTATTAAAGATAAAGATGTTTTGGGAAGGGGTGTCAGTGCAGGTCCGCTGACCCCAGGGATATACAGAAAGATATTCTAACATTAGGCACCAATTTCTGATTGGCAGGAGATCGCCTAATGTGACCCACCACTGGTGGATTTTCAACGTCAATTTTGGCCCCAAAATTCCACTGTAAAAGCCATCGTGTCTATGTCCCCTAACAACGTCCCTGCCTACCCTGTGCCAGTTATAATACTGGTGTCTTCTTATGTGATGGGGCTTTTGGGCCCTTTAGATGGCAGGGCCCAGGTGTGACTGCTACCCCTGCACCCCATACCTATACCCCCACCCACCACTGTGAAGCGGAGCGGCGGCACAGATTACTTCCAGTGAATCAGACTGACCACGGTCCCTGCGCAGCCATCAGTGATTTACCACAGCAGACCCTCCATAATCACGGCTGGTGGAGGTCCCTGATCTTGGCGATACACCATTACTTTTTAACATAGGCGGTATTTTTCAGTGTCCAAATAGTGGATTTATTTTTACTGAGTTTACCTTTTAAAAGAGCAGTAAACCTGTAATCGGCTGTGCGTGTGAATGCACTCTATTGCCCTCTGTTATCAGGTATTCAGTTTTAGGGGGTAACACTGGGAGAAGCCCTTGTAGAGAAGGATTTGGTGGATACTTGTAGATCATAGATTACATAGCAGCACAATGTCAGTCAGCTGCTTCTAAGGCTACCAAGATATTGTCCTGTATTAAACAAGGTATGGACTCGGGGACAGGAATGTAATATTACCACTTTACAAAGTGTTGGTGCGGCCTCATCTAGACTATGCACTTCAGTTCTGGTCACCAGTCCATAGAAAGGATGCCCTGGAGCTGGAAAAGGGTCTCCTGGTAACGACTCCTTGCATGACAACATATTAAACACCGACCTTGCCGACTATTGTTTCCTGCAGCCGCTGTGGATAATGTCCTGTCATGCTGTATCCATGACACAGTAGCAATGTCACCCTGGACAGAAGCTATAGAAGAAGCCACGTCAGATATCTCCAGAGCTAGAAGATTTCGTCCCTCTGAGAAGCAATGTATCCACCACCATCCTACACCTATAATGGTTTTCAAGACCAACTGAATAACTCTGGCTTCATCAACAAGGTCCCTCCACCTCCTCCATACTACACCCCACAAGGGCCAACGGTAGCTGAACCAAGTGCTTACCCCCGGTGGTCACTACAACCCAGTACGTGGTGGCCATGCCTCAGCCTGCTTACAGGGACTACATGGGCCTCTCCTTGCTGAATATCTTTGCGTGCTGCTTGCCCCTTGGGATTATTGCCGTCCTGTTCTCTTCCAAGGTAAGAAGAAGGGAAGTGAAGAACATTCAAGATTGCAGGACACTGAGCTCACGTCCGTTTATTTCACCACAATATTATTCACAGCTCTTAGTTAGAACTATTTCCGGGCAAGCAGGGTGACAACCAATATGGCCAGCTATGGCAGCACCCACTAGGGTGACCCAGGTTCTACCCCTTCCTGCAGTTTCCCTATTCTAATGGATAGTTGATAACAGAAGAACAGGTGCATCTTGATAACTTAGAATATCATCGAAATTTTAATTTATTTCAGACATTACATTCAAAAAGTGAAACTGCTATATTGTATAAATTCATTATATACAGAGTGATTTATTTCAATCATTTATGTCTTTTAATTTTGATGATTATGCCTAACAGCTAATGAGAACCCAAAAGTCAGTGTCTCAGAAAATTAGAACATTTTTAATACAGAAATGTTGACCTCCTGAGAAGTCTGTCCAGTATAAGCGCTTAGTACTTGGTTGAGGTTTCTTCTGCATGAAACACTGCATCAATGCGGCAATGTGGCATGGAGGCGATCGGCCTGTGGCACTGCGGAGGAGTTATGTAAACCCAGGTTGCTTTCATAGCGGCCTTCAGCTCTGTCCACGCTGTGAGGGCCGGGGTTTCTCATAGATTAGGTCAGACTAGTTTGCTGGGCAGTCAAGCACAGTGATATTGTGGTTTTTACACCAGGTATTGGTACTGCTGGCAGTGTGGGCAGGCGCCAAGTCCTGACGTCACACTGAACCTCGAGCACCTTGGATTGTGTCTCCACTCTTCCTCCAGACTCTGGGACCTTGATGTTCAAATGAAATGCAAAATTTACTTTCACCTGAAAACAGGACTTTGGAGCTCTGAGCGAAGCTTCTGATGTTGTCTTTGTGTCAGGAGTGCCTTTACACAAGTAAGGGCTCTTTCACACTTCCGTCCCGCCGGATCCGTCAGAACGTAAGTGGCCTGAGAGCATTTGAAAACTGATCGGGATCCTGATCAGTCTTCAATATGCTTCAGGTTACATGGCAGCCAGGAAGCTACTGAAGTCCTGGCTGCCATGGTAAGTACTCCACAGCAGTGTATACTCGCGCTAGGCCGCCGGGCACTCTTCATGACGTCACAGGTCCCTGCGGCATTGATCAATGTGCCGCCCGGACCTGTGATGTCATAATGGAGTGCCCGGAGGCCGCAGCGCAGGTAAGTACACTGCTGTGGAGTATCTTCCTGGCAGCCAGGACTCCAGTAGCGTCCTGGCTGCCATGGTACCGATCGGAGCCCCAGCTTACAGTGGGGCCCCGATCGGAACTGCTGCTGCGCATGCGCATCGCTAAACGCCGGATCCGGCATGCGCCAAACGACATTGAGTCATGCCGGATCCGATTAATGTTTCAATGGGCATTAACTCGATCCGCACTACGCATGTCTTCCGATTTCCGTCTTCCGAGCATGTCAGTTTTGTCAACGCCCAAAAACGTTGACATACTGAACGGAAGACATCCTGCTCATCCTGAACAGATTTCTCCATTCAGGATGCATTAGGATTATCCTGATCAGTATCTTTCCGTCCTAGCGACCCGAGGACGGAACTCTAGGATGGAAAGCAAAGCGCAAGTGTGAAAGAGCCCTTATGAGACAGTTGTAGCCCATGTCCTGTATGTGGTGGCTCTTGAAGCACTGACTCAGCCACAGTCCACTCCTTGTGAATCTCCCCAAATTCTTGAATGGCCTTTTCATGACAATCCTTTCAAGGCTGCGGTCATCCCTGTAGCTTGTGCCCCTTTTTCGACCACACTTTTTCCTTCTACTCAACTCTCCATTAAAACGGATGTAGCAGGGTTAAGACTCCTGTTTTCTGAGATTGGTTAACTTCAGTTTAGTTAACTAAACTAGTGAAACAATTGCTTCTCAATGGCGGTATGCTTGAATACATCATTCTTTGAACAGTCAGCTTTTTTTAGCAATGACCTTTTGTGGTTTGTCCTCCTTGTGAAGGGTGTCAGTGACTGTCTTCTGGACAACTGTCCGGTCAGCAGTCTTCCCTATGATTGTGTAGCCTACTGAACCAGGGCATTTAAAGGCTTAGGAAACCTTTGCAGGTGTTCTGTATATTGATTATCTGTGTGTGCCATCATAAGAACTTGTTCACAATATTCTAATTTTCTGAGACACTGACTTTTGGGGTGTTATTAGCTGTAAGCCACAATCATCAACATTAAAAGAAATAAATGCTTGGAATAGATCACTCTGTGTGTAATGAATTCTGTGTAATATATGAGTTTCACTTGAATTACTGAAATAAATTCACTTTTCAATGATATTCAATCACTGGTGACTGTGCTCTAGCAACACTGCCATCTGCTGGAGAGTGGCGGTAATGCCAGGGATGTGCTGTTATACATGATTTCCTCCAGCAGAGGGTGCTTTAGCACCATTGAACACTCCTGCCATTGAATGTCTATGTTATTGTATTTCATGAGCCAAATCTATCTATTAAACAGCGTGCGTCTCAGTCATTATATTTTGGGTGTCCTCAGCCAAGCTCCTCTGCGTATAATCTATCTTTATGAGCAACATTTATCACCTATCTTCTAAAGGTCTCTGAGCTCCCTTGGGTGAATGCATGCAAAAACTGCCTACAGTTATCAGCCTACAGCAGTGCATGATGGGAGTTGTAGTTCTACAACAACTGGAGGGCCTGCAGGTTGGCCATCCCTGGAGTCGGGGTATATGGACGGTAATAGAAGGCTCACAAGTGCTGGCTAATTGAGTACAGATACTAGGTGAGGGCTCATGCACACGGCCGATGCCCGGCCCGCATACGGCGGGTCCGCAATATACGGGCACACGGATGCGAACCAATTCACTTGAATGTGTGTGAGTGCTTCCGTGGTGTTTCTGTCCGTGCCTCTCACCACAAAAAAATAGAACATGTTCTATTTTTTTAACGGTGCGGACGGATCACGAACCCATTCAAGCTGAACGAGTCTCGATCCGTCCCAGCCACCGCAAGGATGTTGCCTGTGCTTTGGGAACCGAAAATTGCAGTCCCCAATTCACAGAACGGCTGCACAACGGCCGTGTGCATGAGCCCTGACGATGTGACAAATGTTTGGATTGTGGGAAAAGCCTATTAAAGAGGAGCTTTCCTCTCCTGACACGTCTGCTTTAACAACTACTTGCTTCCCCATGTAATAACAATTGTGGAGCAGCTAATCTTATGACTCTATGATGTGACATTCCTTTATTATTCCTGTTAGAAGTTTATGAATGACTTACTAGCAGTTTGCAAATAAGGTCCAGATGGGTGTTACCAGTTGGGGTTCATCCAATCAGTACTGCCAGTGTCAGACCGTGTACGCCCCGGCCCACCCTCTAACTGGTAGCATCCATCTGGACCTTCATGAGCAAACAGCTAGTAATTCTTTTATACATTTCTAGCAGGAATAATAGAGGAATGGAGAGATGCTCAAGAACGGTTATTCCATGGGGAATGCGAGTAGTTACTAAAAACAGACATGTCAGGAGAGGCGAGAGGTCCTCTTTAATGAAGTTTGCACAGAAAACTGCTTTGAAGAAACAAATATTTCAAATTATAAGACAAGTGGATAATAATGTTAATATAAAAAGCTACTAACCAGATTTCACAAATACAGCCGCCCCCACACCTTCAGTGGCTGTTGGCCAAACACTCATTTGACCAGCCATTCCAGGGATCCGTAAGCAGTAACTCCTGAACATGGGTGCCATAGACTCAAATAAGTCCTTTGTAGACTGCTCACCTCTACAGATCTTGCTCTACACCAGGGATCAGCAAACTTTGGCAATCCAGCTGCCGTGAAACTACAACTTCCAGCATGCACACTTACTCTGCTGTTCTTGCAACTCCCACAGAAGTGAAACAAGGATTCTGGGAGTTGTAGTTTCAGAACCCGCTGGAGTGCTGGAGGTTGCTGATCCCTGAGCTATTCTATTTTGACTTGCCGTACGCACGCAGTCTGGGTCTCGGCTAAGCCTGCATGTGTTCTTAATAGGCAGAGAGGAATAAGCCGGGAGAACAAATGATTTTAGGGCCAAGGTGGAGAGAGGGGCAATGACAAGAAGTTGTAATGCGCCTATCCATAGGATAGGAGATAACTTTAGATCCTACCGCTGGGACCCCCACCGATCACAAGAACTGGCGCCCGCATCTGCTGCAGCCCCTGAAATGTACAGAGCGGCCAGTTGGCCATGCATGCAGCCGCTCTATTCATTTCTATGTCAATTTAGGAAATAGTGAAGTTTTGTACTCGGCTATCTCCAGAAATGAATGGAACGACTACATGCATGCCCAACTGGTGGCTCCATACATATCAGGGGGATACAGGGGGTCCCAGCGGTAGGACCCCACCGATCCGATATTTATCCCCTATCCTGCATATAGGGTAGAATGTGACATTGTCGGTGTCTCTCCTCTATTGTGAATTATTTCAATATTTTTCCCACCATCAGCGGCCATTGAACCCAAGACCTCATTTTGTGCCGCCATTTTGTCTTGCAGTCGCGGGATTCGCTGAGGAGAGGAGACACGCGGCAGGCTGCCGATACTCCACCACCGCACTGAGGCTGAACATCGCCGGCATTGTCATCGGCTGCTGCGGCCACATCGCCTGGATTGCTTATTTTATTTACTACTTTACCACCTCCTACAGCTTGCATTCCAACAACTGGTACGGTTAGACGACATCACCGCAGCAGACGAAACGCGCTGTGTGGAGACTGGACATTTACATGATCATGCTGCACAAGTCTGTATTGTCATTTTTTATGTTCTCTGCTTACTGTCAGTGAATAGAGGAATTCTTTCTGTTTTTTGTATAACTGTACAGACTAATATTCTTAAAGCTGAAGGTTTGTTACAATTATATCCTTATAATAAACAGAGACATTTGCAGAACGGCCACAAACCCCATTTATTTCCATTCGAACTGCTTGTAATTTCACATGAGCTTTAGATATTCATGGCCTGTTTGCAGGAGAGGCCACCAAACAGCTGTTTGAAGAGGTCGCATCGCTCACCGGATCTACGTACATTGTATAGCAGCCGTGCTTGGTGTTGCACTTGAATAGGAATGAGTTGCACCGATGTGACCGATGTACAGTGATATGAATGGCCTAGGAAAAGAGCTTAAAGGGGTCCTCTCACTTCAGCAAGTGGCATTTATCATCTAGAGCAGGGGTGCACAACCTTTTCTGGTTGGGGGCCACATTGTCAGACTGAAGGAATCCCAAGGGCCGAAAATAAATGTTAAAGGGGTAATACCAACTGATTGGACATACAGTATATACTATAAATGTCTGGTTACACCTCCAGGATTTCCATCTAACAGGAGAATACATGAAAAATTCATGTGAGCAGCCACAAGACATACACGTCTGTCACCAGATGGTTGGGAGCCGCACAGAATGGTATCAAGGGCCGCATGTGTCCCCGGGCCACAGGTTGTGCATCCCTGATGTAGAGCAAGTTAATACAAGGCACTTACTAATGTACTGTGATTCTCCATATTACCTCCTTTACTGAGTGATGCATTTTTCCATCACATTATACACTGCTCATTTCCATGGTTACGACCACCCTGCAATCCATCAGTGGTGGTCGTGCTTGCACATTATAGGAAAAAGCACCGGCCTATGTGAGCTCGCATGGTCCCGGCCACCAGAGAGGCTGGAGCTTTTTCCCATAAAGTGCAAATACGGGCCACCGCTGATGGATTGCAGGGTGGTCGTAACCATGGAAACGAGCAGTGTATAATGTGATGGAATAATGAATCAAACCAAACCGGCAAAGGAAGCAGTGTGGAAAATCACAATACATTAGTAAGTGCCTTGTATTAACTTTCTCTACATGATAAATGCCACTCAGTGAAGTGAGAGGACCCCTTTAAATACTTGCTCTTACAGTAAAGAATCAGCTCCTGAGATGACTACTTTACATATTCACAGTTCTTACAGTAAAGAATCAGCTCCTGAGATGACTACTTCACATATTCACAGCTCTTACAGTAAAGCATCAGCTCCTGAGGTGACTACTTCACAGATTCACAGCTTTTACAGTAAAGAATCATCTCCTGAGGTAATCATTCAACACATTCCCTGCTCTTACAGTAAAGAATCAGCTCCTGAGATGACTACTTCACATATTCACAGCTCTTACAGTAAAGAATCATCTCCTGAGGTAATCATTCAACACATTCCCTGCTCTTACAGTAAAGAATCAGCTCCTGAGATGACTACTTCACATATTCACAGCTCTTACAGTAAAGAATCATCTCCTGAGGTAATCATTCAACACATTCCCTGCTCTTACAGTAAAGAATCAGCTCCTGAGATGACTACTTCACATATTCACAGCTCTTACAGTAAAGAATCATCTCCTGAGGTAATCATTCAACACATTCCCTGCTCTTACAGTAAAGAATCAGCTCCTGAGATGACTACTTCACATATTCACAGCTCTTACAGTAAAGAATCATCTCCTGAGGTAATCATTCAACACATTCCCTGCTCTTACAGTAAAGAATCAGCTCCTGAGATGACTACTTCACAGATTCACAGCTCTTACAGTAAGGAATCAGCTCCTGAGATGACTACTTCACAGATTCACAGCTCTTACAGTAAGGAATCAGCTCCTGAGGAGACTATTCCACAGATCTAGGCCCCTTGCACACGACTGTATGCTCTCTGAGACATATGGTCCGTGAGTGGGCCATATGTCCTGCAGCGGCATACATCGTGCGCATCGGGCCTCCCGCGGGACTATTGTCCTGCACTCATATGATCTGATGCGCACAGCATTATAGTAACCTATCATACTGTGCGCTCCCGTGCATGATGTATGCCGCTCTGGGACATATGGTCTGCTCACTGGACCGTATGTCTTGGAGGTCATATGGTCGTGTGCAAGGGGCCGTACAGTTTATTTTTTATTTTTTTGCTCCCTCCACCCAGTAGTACCCTTGAGGAGATCTATACCTACCTGCTTCCAACCTCTCCGTTCCAGCTCCATGGACCCCATGCTGTCTTCCCAGCACTTTCAGTCCCTCTCTGTCAGCTTCCTTCATAGACAGGGCACATGACCGGCCTCACCGGTGACGTGTCCCTAAGTGGCATGTCACTGCTGGGTTATGTACCGCTTGGGACCATTGGCTTCTGAGGCCAGTCATTGGCTGCAGCCGCCACATGACCCCATCCATGTGAAAGTTTACAGAGGGAAGCGGAAGTGCAGTGAAGACAGGCTGGGAGCCACCGAGCCGGAACAGAGAGGCGGAAGCGGGAAGTATAGATCTCTTCTGGACAACCCCTTAGGAGCCCCTAAAACATGGGATGTTAAGCTGGAGAGTTTTTGGGGAATGATTTTCAAATGGTCACTGGCAGCGGAAGGGTGAAAATCCTGGAGTACAAGAGCCACTAAGCTGCATTACGTAAGATGTACGCTCGTTATTGGAAACCGGAGAAGGGTGTAAACTTATAATTTACGACTGATTACAGCTTTAAGTCTCCTGGTAATTATCACAGCCCTGGAAACCAATCCCTGCACACAGGAGCCTAGAGGACGAGGTGCCGCACACACTGAGTATACAGCAGTAGAGCGCTGGCTGGTGAGAACACGTGCACGGGGTCACAGGAGAAAAGGTGGAGGCTCCTGGGGTGAAGTGCAAAAGTATACCTACCCCGCAGTGCATCACACCTACAGAACCGGTCACAATTCTTCTGCAACTTTCGAATAGAATATGTCATTTAATGTGTCACATTCATCATTCTCAATATTTCCGCTTGCAGTCAGTGAATGGCAACCTTCTTGATTGTTTCCTAGGCTAAAACGAGTCCTGATCTAACATTTTGCAGCTTTGTGTTTGCTACAAATGTATCCATTTCAGACCACAATACTCTGTGAGCTAAACATCCGGGACACGATGAACTCCAGCCAGCTCACAAAGGAAATGTGAACGCAGCCTAAGGATTGTCTAGATCAGTAGCAGAAATCTTTATCCTTTCCCGATAGTTTGTTACAGTGTACCAGTGCAGGTAAAATGTAGCAGACTGGGGTCCTAGAGAATTGTTTCTTCTAGATACAATTGTAACACACCCTCTGCTGTGAGAAGGATTAGATCTGAACATGTTTTCAGCCTCTGTGTTTCAATATTCAGTTTACATAGGAGCACATTACTTGTGGCTCCCTATTTGGGAGTTTGTGGGGTTGTTTTTATTATTGAATTCGGGTGTCTCATTCAGTCCCATTACCACATCAAGTCCCTAGCAATGTAGTCTGCCATTACCACAGGTGTATAACATCCAGCTCCTGGCGATGCAGTCTACCATTACCACAGGTGTATAACATCCAGCTCCTGGCGATGCAGTCTACCATTACCACAGGTGTATAACATCCAGCTCCTGGCCACGCAGTCTACCATTACCACCGGTGTATAACATCCAGCCCCTACCCATACAGTCTGCCATTGCCACAGCTGTATAACATCCAGCCCCTACCCATACAGTCTGCCATTACCTCAGGTGTATAACATCCAGCTCCTGGCCACACAGTCTACCATTACCTCAGGTGTATAACATCCAGTCTTCAGCCATACAGTCTGCCATTGCCACAGGTGTATAACATCCAGCACCTGGCCATGCAGTCTGCCATTACCTGTCACGATGTGAGGGAGGGAGGAACACCAGAAAGACAACAGAAGGAAAAAGACCAGGAACTCGGCCACAAGGTTTAGGAAAAAGGAAACGGTCCCCACCTGTGTAAACCCTAAACCTCCCCTGACTCCTGTCAGTATGAATAGACCCTGAAGGTGGGAATACTCATACACCGTAAACTTCGGCCCTGGTAACCCTGAATAGTCCTAGCAGTAGTGATAGGGTCTGAGACTATTGGTTCCTTCCCAGATAAACGAACCAACGTCTCCCGGAGGCCTAGTAAAACAACAAGCAAATGGGAACAACGAAATACAAGGAGAAGTACCCTTATCTTCAATAGAAAATGGATGAGCAGGAACTCAGATGAGGACAACACACCAGCTCTTTCAACACCAGGCAGGGAATATCAACTGCATGGTATAGAGGAGCAGTAATGACCACAAGCTACACCTGACACAAGAGGTGTGGTCATTACCAACAACAACACTGCAACACGTGAAGACAGAGATGCTGTCAGATAACCTCACATGCAGCCAGTCTCTCAGACCGTGACATTACCACAGGTGTATAACAGCCAGCATCTGGCTATGCAGTCTGCCATTACACAGGTGTATAGCATCCAGCCCCCAGCCATGCAGTCTGCCATCATTACAGGTGTATAACATCCAGCCCCCTGCCATGCAGTCAGCTATTACCACAGGCAGGGCCATTTCTAGGACAGGGTGGGCCGGGTGGCTGCCCGGGGCACTGTGAGAAGGGGGCGCCGAGAATGTGGGCAGCAGTGGCGGCGGCAGGACAGAGGCAGATAAACACTTCCATTGTGGAAGTGTTCATCTCCATAGTCATCTGTATCGCCGTCCTCAGGACAGCGATACAGATGGCTGTGCTGTGGGGGCGTCTCCCTTCCCTGTTCCTCTCATAGGCTGCGGGCCTTGTGCTTCCGTGGTGTTTCTGTCCGTGCCTCCGCAACGCAAAAAATAGAACTTGTTCTATTTTTTTATGGTGCGGACGGATCACAGACCCATTCAAGTTGAATGGGTCTCGATCCGTCATGTCCGCCCGCACGGATGTTGCCCATGCATTGGGGACCGCAAATTGCGGTCCCCAATGCACAGAATGGCTGCACAATGGCTGTGTGCATGAGCCCTAAAGTTGATGACAGATTCCCTTTAATAGCGTATTGTGATTGTCCATTTTGCCTATTTTGGTTTCTCTGGTGGTAGCGCGCATTTAGAAAGTGTTTAGAAGTTCAAACCCTTTCACTTTTTTATGTTGCTCCTTGTGCTAAATTTGTGCTCATTCTGCACTCAATAGCCCATAATGAGAAAGTGAAAACAGAATGTTAGAAATATTTACAAATTTATCAAAAAGGAAAAAATAAAATTCTGCATGGACATAAGTATTCACATACTTTGATATGACACTTGACATTTATCTCTGGGGCCTCCCATTTTTCTGGATCATCTTTAAGATGTTTCTCCACCTTGATTGGAATCACCTGTGGTAAATTCAGTTGAGTGGAGAGGATTTGGAAAGACACAGTCCTGTCTATATAAGATCTCACAGCTGACAATGCATAGCAGAGCAAAAACCAAGCCATGAGGAGGAAACAACTGCCGGTAGGGCTCAGAGACAGGATTGTGTGGAGGCACAGATCTGAAAGTTGGCCTTCATAATTCGTTAATAAAAGAAGTTTGGAACAACAAAGACTCTTCGTAGAGCTGGCTACCCCACCAAACTAAGTAATCATGGAAAAAGGGCATTGATTAGAAAGTCGACCAAGAACCCAATTGAACACACATAGTGCAATACGATTTTTAAAAGAAGCTAGTCGCTATTTATTGCACTTACAAGATGGATGGTCGAAACAAATTCATAACAAATCCTTGTGCAGGGATCACATCAACGCCCGACCCGGGTTTCGCTCCTTCCAAGCTTCGTCAGGGGCTAAAGTGTATCCCATCTGGGGACACCCCTCTCATTATATAGTGTGGGTCTCAGCTGGTAACTGATTACCATTAGCTGCCTGGTTAATACCAAAGGTCGATGCGATTGAACCATCGATTAAAAACAAAATATTGCACATACAAATCTAATAAAAACATAAACAAATTCATCATTATAACATTCCTATTTTAAAATAAGTGTCGGGAAAGAAAATATATTTCCCGTATAAACACAAGTTTTCTTTTCCAAAATTCACTGGCTGTATTGTGTTTATACGGGAAATATATTTTCTTTTCCGACACTTATTTTAAAATAGGAATGTTATAATGATGAATTTGTTTATGTTTTTATTAGATTTGTATGTGCAATATTTTGTTTTTAATCGATGGTTCAATCGCATCGACCTTTGGTATTAACCAGGCAGCTAATGGTAATCAGTTACCAGCTGAGACCCACACTATATAATGAGAGGGGTGTCCCCAGATGGGATACACTTTAGCCCCTGACGAGCTTGAAGGAGCGAAACCCGGGTCGGGCGTTGATGTGATCCCTGCACAAGGATTTGTTATGAATTTGTTTCGACCATCCATCTTGTAAGTGCAATAAATAGCGACTAGCTTCTTTTAAAAATCGTATTGCACTATGTGTGTTTAATTATTGCAGCTACTTCAACACTGTGGATTTGATCCATTCGGTGTGGGTGCTGTTTTTTTCCCTTCATTCCGGAAGCTGTGGCCCTGTGAATCCTTGGAACTCCCCCATTGAAAGCAGCGCGGTTCCAAACTTTTTGACTCAGACTGTAAAAGTGTTAACTGCTTCCCACAACACATACAGGAACCTGCAGCAGCAAGGAAGAGGACTGCCCTGAGCGTGTCTGGTACTTTTTCTTTTAACAACCCAATTGTCACTCTGAGCTCCAACGATCCTGTGTGAAGATGGGAGAAACTAGAGGTGGGTTTAGACACACCAGTAATTGTCTATATGACCAGGAACGTCCATTCCTGTGAACGGTCGTTCCCGATTATATGGCCATCTAAATGTGCCGCTGTGTATGCCGTGTACGAGGACGAGGAAAGCAACCCCAATACCAGCTTTGCCAAAACAGAATTTTACTTGAACGTGGCAATGAGCACCACCACAAATGCTGGGAACATACAATAAATTTACATACACCCAGCTCGAAGGCTGAGACTCTTGTGCTGCACATCACAGCGCCCTCCGATGGATGCAATAGGAAAGTACGGAAATTTACCTACTGATGGGCACAACTAAACAGCCACACTTTGCCTGTTATTACCCTAAAAAATCAACTGCATGTGTATGTGTGCTACAGGCTAGCCTGCGGTGCAGCACAAAAGCTTACAATCTTACAATGCTCTACAGTATTCCCCTCCCATAACTGGTCTTGTAGCACATGTCTGAGTATTCCTTCAGAGCAAAACACCAGACTGGCTCGAGTTTGTGGGAAAGTTTATTAGCTCTTCAATGTGAAATATCACTTTAAATTGTGGAGTCCTTGCAATGAACAGCCAGCAATACGTGTGGCCTGACACAAACAGAAATTCTATCTAACTAATTACAGGCCTGGTCTCAGTCTCTAGGATTCTAGGCACCAATAATCTGATGAGGTGCGCGCATGATCAGTCCTACCAACCCGGGTCTGCTCTGCCTCCGCTGTTGGCTGTGAACTGAACAAAAGCTTCTCCAACAAGCATGTGGTCACCTAGTGTATGTTGCTTTGCTCCTCAGCTCTCATCAGTGTTCCTAGAAGCAATCCTCGTTCCTCTGCACAGGATCAAGGCCCTGGAAACACTCAGCTTCACTGGGCTGAAGTTCTGGTCATCGAAGGGTGCTCCCACACCTGGATGTTGATGGATCCTCCTCATACACAGTTCCTAGATCCTCTTGCAATATGACTGCTCTTTCTCTCCCTCTCCAGGCTCTTGTAACATCACCTCTTGTGAATATGGAACAATATGCAGTCTGGTAGCTGTTTTTAGGAAACAGCGGCATCTTGTGGCCAAACAGCAGAATGTCAGTCCAGATATTTAACTTAATTTACACAAATAGTGTTCAGACAATAAGAGCTGTTTCCCCATCTCACAGCTGACCACCAGATAATCCTGTCGTCCATCACCAGACATCACCGATCATGGCTTCTGAGCAGCAAATCGTGTGGTCTAAACAGCGATATGCTGCTCAGAAGCCATGATTCTAGTAGTGAGGACGAGGGATTGCTAAAACCATCCCTCATCCTCAAACAGTGAAGGAGATTACTGCATGTAAATGCGCAGTCTTCTTCACTGAACAAGCAGCCGATTGGCAGGAAGGAACGCTTTCTTCCCGACATTCGGACACTCAGTCAACCCATCTAAATCCACCTTAACTTCCAGAAGATAAACCATTAATGCAGCATCCACCAATCTGGGCTTTATATTAGTAGCCAGAAAGATGCCTCTTCTCAGTAAAAGAAACATGAAAAGCTGCCTGGAAGAACAAGCAAAAACCTAAAGGACTCTAGACTGTGAGAAACATGAATCTCTGGTCTGATGAAAGCAAGATTGAACTTTTTCTGGAGGAAACTAAGCACTGCTCACCTGGCCAATACATTCCTACAGTGAAGCATGGTGGTGGCTGCATCATGCTGTGGGGGCATTGTTCAGCGGTTAGGACAGGGAGACTTATCAGGTTGAGGGAAAGCTGAATGGAGCAAAGTACAGAGATATTTTTCATGAACCTCAGGCTGGGCCATAGGATCACCTTCCAATATGACAATGACCTTAAGCTCACATCCAAGACAACACAGGGGTGGCTTAGGGACAACTCTGTGAATATCCTTGAGTGGCCCAGCCAGAGCCCAAGTTCCTCAACCATGAGTCGTCAAAAATGGTTGTACATGTCCTCATCATCATCCTAAATAGACGACTGTAACATCCTCCTCTGTGGCCTCGCATCTAACACTCTGCTGCCCTTCTAATCCATCCTCAACTCTGCTGCCTGACTAGTCCTCTTCTCCTCCCATTACTCCTCTCCCTCTTCTCTCTGACAATCCCTTCACTGGCTCTCCATTGCCCAGAGAGTCCAGTACAAAATACTAACTATGACATACAAGGCAATCCACAACATGCCCCCTCCATACATCGGTGACACGATCTCACATGTATCTTCCCACAAGTAATCTCGGACCCTCACAAGACCTCCTTTTCTACTCTCCTCTTATCTCCTCTTCCCATAATCACCTTCAAGATTTCACCCGTGCATCCTCTATTTCTGGACCTTCCTACCCCAACACATCTGACTTTTATCTACCATGGAAACTTTCATGGCATGGGTTTCCATGGCTGATCATCTGCATGCAAGCCTTCCATCACGAAGCAAAATGCCAAGCATCAGATGGAGTGGTATAGAGCACACCGCCCCTGGACTTCTCTATCTGTCGGTCTGATGGACAAGTTTCGGTTTGGTGAATTCCAGGAGCACGTTACCTGCCTGACTGCATTGTGCCAGCTGTAAAATCTAGTGGAGAAGGAATAATACTATGGAGTTCTTTTCGAGGTCGGCCTCTGCCCCTTAGCACCATTGAAGAGAAATCGTAATGCTTCAGCAGACCAAGACATCGTGGACAATTGTATGCTTCAAACTCTGAGGGAATAGTTTGGGGAAGGCCATTTTCTGTTCCGGCAGGACTGTGCCCCAGTGCACAAAGCAAACTCTGTAAAGGCAGGGTTGAGGGAGTCTGATGTGGAAGAAGTTGACCAGCCGCTCAGAATCCTGACCTCACCCCATGGAGTAGAATGGAGATCGTGAGCCGGGCCGTCTCCTCCAACATCAGTGTCTGACCTTACAAATGCTCTTCTGAATGAACGGGCAAAAATTCCCACAAACACCCTCCAAAATCTTGTAGAAAACCTTCCCAGAGGAGCCAAGGGGACCCACTCCTGGGAGGTCATCAAGCTCAATACTTTTTCTTTCTTCCATATAGCGTATATATATATATATTATGACATCAAGATGTCATCACATACAGCTCCACATGGAGGATGGACAAGACTTTTGCACTGGGCTCAGGGCCCCTTGAGGTTGATTGGTGGAAAATACATATGTTTTATAATAGAAGGAGGTTATTGGGGACCATTGCATTTGAGCAATTTCTAAGAAAAAATTGGTAAATAGATCCATTGGTCCTCTGGCTGCCCATAATGTCATAATTGCCGAATACATAGAGGTGACTTGGTGTCGGGTTTCACACAAGTCAGAACATGACTGATAATTGGAGGGATTTGCTCGGAACGTTCTGTATTTATCTGCATCAATGGTGACTTTATAATATCCTCCCTTTATCACAAATGTCCCAGAAACAAAGGTCGGGGTGATGGGAGTGACACCGGCCTCTATATAAACCTATGCCAGAGAGAAGAACGTTCTGGAAATGGTGCTGGCCTGTGAAGAGACAACTCAAGACTTAACCTACCTTCCTGCGAACCTAGGAAACAAGGATGTACCCAACATGGCACATGAAAGACGATGACTGGCCATACCGGGGTACCACCCAAAGGAGGTCAATGGCAGATGTTCCCCGTCTTATGGGCATCAAACACCAAAACCAGCCATCCTGTCAATACCCCCGAGCCAACAACCCCAACGGACACTCAGCCACCCACTGGTGGTGCCCTGCACTGCCCCTGTTGAGCATTATAACCTGCTGCCTTCCCGTTGGAATAGCCGCTCTCTTCTTCTCTTGCAAGGTAAATATGAAGAAGGGATCCAGAAATTAGAGAAGAGGTCCAGAAGTGGGGAGGATTCTAGAGTGTAACTCTTATTATATTCAAGAGGATAAGATTTATATTGAGAAAAAGATGAAATGGCAGCTAGGAATATAAAATAAATGTCTGGAGGTGACACTCCATGTGTGGACAGAGGGGAAAGGAGGGACCTGGAGGTCCAGGACAGTCTGAGGGTCAGGCCGCTCTTTTCAAAACAAATGCTCGACCTTCCTGCTGAACAAGGACATAAGAGGGTCCCCACGGGTGTCACCTTGTTGACCTCTGTTGTAATAGGAATTTTATAACCATAAATATAATAAAGTGATGTTTTGGGGTCTTTCCACCTGTAGTGAAGAAGAAGACATTGTAGGATCCTCCCAAAGGAGACTTTCTCCATCATCCTTGGTCAGTGAGGATCATAGCATGACCTTCCTATAATCAACTTTATAATACAAGGATCATCTACAGAATCACATGATAGGCCTAGGTTTATGGGCTCAGCAGACAGTATCACCCATGATAGGATTAGATACAGCAGCTCAGCAGACAGTATCACACATGATAGTCTTAGATACAGTAGCTCAGCAGACAGTATCACACATGATAGAGATTAGATACAGCAGCTCAGCAGACAGTATCACACATGATCGGATTACATACAGTAGCTCGGCAGACAGTATCAAACATGATAGAGTTAGATACAGCGGCTCAGCAGACAGTATCCCACATGATAGGATTAGATACAGCACCTTACCAAACAGTATTACACCCATTGGTCTTAGATACAGTGGCTCTGCAGATTGTATCACACAGGATATGATTAGATACACCTTTTCAGCGAAGAATATGAGACATGGTAAGGCTAGTTTCACACTAGCGGCAGACTTCTCCTGTTCCGGTGGGTGAACAGCCTGTCGGATCCGTGCTGCCGCTAGTGCCCGCATGCCCCGGACTACCGCTCTGGCCTCATTGACTATAGTGGGGTCGGGTCGGAGTTCAGGCGGCAGCACGGCAAACATGCCGAGAGGTCGCTGGAATAAAAGTACAACATGTTCACTCGGAACAGCCTGCCGGAGGTCCGTGCCGCTAGTGTGAAAGTACCCTAAGCTGAGAAACATCAGCAGGCAGTATCAGATATGAGATGCTTACATTGGCTTAACAGACAGTATCACACATGATACACTTAGATACACAACCCAGTAGACAGTCTGATAGACTTAGATAGACTGGCTTAGCAGGCAGTATCACACAGGCTAGGTTTAGATACATGCTCAGCAGCCTTGATCACACATGATGGGCTTAGATACAGCAGCTCAGTAGGCAGTGTTACATATTATGGGGGTCATTTATTGACTGGCGTTTTAGCCACCGGTCTTAATAACCTCTATAGATGAAGGTGGATCCTCCAATGTTACGACGAGGCGCAGGCTCCACCGCCGCTTCGACAGGTAAGACAGCAACAGGCGAAGAAAATGGTAAATGAGACCCGCCCTTCTATGCCCTGCACCCTTTTTTAAACCTGGCGTGAGTGGGGAAAAGTCGCAGATTGTGGCACAGTGTGAATGAACCTTTTGCTGCAATCTGCGTCAGAAATATGCCTAAGGGTCCATTCACATGTCCGTAGAATGGGTCCGCATCTCCAATTCTGCGGAATGGGTGGAGCGGACCATTCATTCTCAATGGGGACGGAAAGGATCCGCATTTCCGGTCCGCAGCTCCCAAAAAAATAGAACATGTCCTATTCTTGTCCGCAATAGCGGACAAGAATAGAGCATTTCTATAGGGGTGCCGGACAATACACTATGGACGTGTGAATAGATCCTTATACAGGCAAATTTCTAATAGTAAATGACCCCCTATATGGTTAGATACAGCATTCACATGAAAGGCTTGGATACAGCAGCTCATTAGGCAGTATCACACATAATAGGCTTGGATACAGCAGCTCGTTAGGAAGTATCATACCTGAAAGCCGTAGATACAGCAGCTCAGCAAACAGTATAAAACATGAAAGGCTTATCTGATGAAGGGCATGATTCTGTAAGCCCGAGCAGCGTCACCTTGTGTGTACTCTGACATTGTCCGTGGATTTTACGTATACAAGAAATCAATAAAGGAATCGGTTTTAAGGAAAGCTGGATTGGATTTTTTCTATGAATATACCGCAAGGACCTGGTTCGGTCTCTCATCCGTGCTTCCAGAGCTAAAGGGTGGAGGTGGCGCTGCAGCAATTTGTTTGTATGAGTATGAAAGGCTTATGCCTCTTTCACACGAATGATACGGATTGGCTCGGATGCGTTCAGAGTGCGTTCAGTGAAAATTATACCATTTCGCAAGCAAGTTCACTCAGTTTTGTCTGAAATTGCGTTCAGTTGTTCAGTTTTTCCACGTGGGTGCAATGCGTTTTGATGCGTTTTTCACGCGCGTGATAAACTAAGGACTCTTTCACATGGGCGTCATGTTTGACACCCGGATAAGAGGCGGGTGCGTTGAGGAAAAATGCGCGATTTTTACGCGCGTGTGCAAACTGTTGTAATGTGTTTTGCACGCGTGCGAAAAATTGGCATGTTTGATACCCAGACCCGAAACCGGACTTCATCACTGATGAAGATGCTTGCGATTTTCCCGCAGCCCCATTCACTTCTATGGGGCCTGCGTTGCATGAAAACGCACAATATAGAGCATGCTGCGATTTTCACGCAACGCAGAAGTGATGCGTGAAATGTGCACAGCCCCATAGAAATGAATGGGTCCGGATTCAGTGCGGGTGCAATGCGTTCACCTCGCGCATTGCACCCGCATGGAAAACTTCGCCCGTGTGAAAGGGGCCTAAAGGTTTACAAACAACATCACCTAGCAATCAGTGACAATATCATTGTATCAGCACTTGCTTCCGGATGCGTTTTCATTCACTTTTATGGGGCCAGGGCAGAATATAGAGCATGCTGCGATTTTCACGCAACGCTGAAGTGATGCATAAAAATCACCGCTCATGTGCTCAGACACATTGAAGTGAATGGGTCAGGATTCAGTGCGGGTGCTATGCGTTCACGTCACGATACAGCAGCTATAATGTATGATTATTTTCCATAAATTTTAGACCCGGAGAGCTGGACAATCCCCATCATCCAGTGACTCTCACCAGATGAAAAGCATCATGGACCTGGATGTGAAGATCATGATGGATTTATACTGAGCGCTGCTCTTGGGGATAAAGCTTCTTCCCTGAAACTGGTAAACCTCCCAATAATCAGTTTACTAATGTCCACAAGAAACAACCATGACGCTTTGTGGAAGGACTGACAACCACAGAGATACAGACAGGAGCAGAAAAAAGCTGTAAAATACTTCACTGGCCATAAGCTCCAGTTCAGACTGAGCCTCATGGAGCCGCCATGATCACATGATCACTCTGTGACCCCTCCCCCCACCATTATAACGCCTGAGCTACCTCAGAGATTCACCGTTACCTGTACTTCTTGATTTCAGTTGTAAATAAATTTGAAAGAAAGCATCGTGCCTTATTCTATTCAGTCTCAGAGCATCAAGACTTTAATCACAGCAATGTCCACAGCAGCACAGAGTGTTTTCAGGTGATAAGTGTGCAGATCTTGTAGAAGATTGAAAACAGCAGCGCAGAGTGTGTCAGAAGAGCAGTGTACTAGTACAAGGAGCAAGGGCCCCAGCAGCACAGAGTATTTCAGGAGAAGAGTGCTGATTTTGGGAGAGGTCACAGACTAGGATTTACATAGACAGGAGCCAAATCACCAGCAGCACAGAATATTTCAGGAGAGGAGCGCACAGATCTTATGGAAGGTTACAACTTTAGGGTCCTAACATTTTGGATGGACCACAGTCCGAGCAGCACAGAGTGTTTCAGGAGACACAGCATATGCCTTTGAGTTGAATAGGAGCTGTGCAATGCCTCATTTTACCTGCGGAGGCGCTGCAGGAGAACTGAACACTTTCCCTCACCCATCGTGGTTGATTGAGCTGCACTGTAATGAATTCAGATTTTGCATCAGCCTCAAGTGTTTCACTGGACATGCGCTCAGTTACACAGGAAGAGCGCAGGAGCCGGCTCGGTGGATGTTAATGAAGCTGGAGGGAAGGAGTGGGCGGGGTTATCGGCTACCAGTGACGTAGCCAGTGGGGGCGGAGCTTGACGGCAGTCGCAATGCCAGGGACATATGGTATGAGCAGAGAGAGGGGCGGGCCTGGGCTCTGTCAGGGGGGGGGGGGCGGGCCTGGGCACTGGATGGAGGGCGCTCCTGGGCACTTTTTGAATGAAAATAACGCCCCTCTGGGCACCTTCAGGGGGTGTTAGCATAAAGATAAAAGAGGATTTTCATGAAAGTAGAAAGCCGGATCCAAGTGTAAAGAACACCTATGGAGAGAAGGTATGAAGAGCTATAAGAACTTATGTTTGGCTTACTATTGATTTTCCAGGTGACAGAATCCCTTTAATATGCTTAGATACCGCACTCTGTAGAACAGCCAACTTATTTAGCAATGACCTTTTGTGGCTTACCTTGCTTGTGGAGGGTGTCAATGACTGTCTTCTGGACAACTGTCAGGTCACCTGTTTTCCCCCAAATTGTGTAACCTACTGAACCAGACTGAGGGAGCATTGAAAAGCTTAAGAAACCTTTGCAGGTATTTTATGTTGATTACCTGATTAGAGTGTGATACAATGAGTCTACAAGATTGAACTTTTCCACATAATCATCAACTTGAAAAGACATACATGCTTGAAATAGATCACTCTGTGTCTAATGAGTCTATAGAATATATTGTGAACCGAACCTCGGAGCCCCGGCTGACGTCACTCATACTTCGGGATCACACGGTACGGTCTCTTTCACTGCCCCAGTGAAACAGAGCCCTGCCAGCCCAGTAAAAGGCCACCACTTCCACGTTAGATATTAGCCCAGTTCATTATTGGGATTATATTGGGCTAGAAACCAGCCCAGGTAGCATGTAACGCTATACCGAGACATGGATGTGTGGGATTCATGCATCGAGATAAAAGACCAACCCAAGATTAAATTGTATATTTAATAGCCTTAAGGGCCCACTAGACAATAACTCTATATACACAAAGGATATATACAATGGTGGGATATGCAAATACAGTTATACCGGATAGATGTGTAGGCCTTGGTGTTGCAGTCACATGGGAGGCGGTGATGCCAGCTGGGGTTCCTGGTCTCTTCCAACATGATACATGTCATAACCTTCCTTCATAGGAAAAGACCATGGCTACTGCCGTGCATGGGCAATTAAACCCTTGGTCGGTCATGCCCTCCCACCCCCTGGAAGGGTCCCTCTCAACTTTACTTTGGGTAATATAAAGAAACAGTTCATTTACAGCAGCACTCACCTCCAGTTTTTAAAGGAGACATGGACTATACTGGTCCAGACGTGGCCGGATAAACAATCCAGAGATAGCAAAAAACATCCAGCTCCTTTTCCTTAAGAACCAATGCTTTATTCTTTCACATATTCATTTAAAATCCATGTGTACCAACGGAGAAGCTATGGTAGAATGTGACGCATTTCGGGCCACTTGCATATGGGCCCTTCATCCAAACAAGTCTAATTGTGTGACTACTGACATGTTTTGTAAAGAAATGTCACCCTAAGAGCTAACGTGTGTCATTTGTCACATACTATCAAAAGTATCCCTGGGGACAATGAACTCATAGTAAGTGCAATTGATCTACTGCTGACAAATACAATAATCACGACAAATATGACAATCACAAGTCTCGGGGCTACCTAAAGGTGGGCAGACAATGTCATAGAGCAGCAGGTAATGCCAGCAGAATGCTTGGGTGTATAGGGAGAGGCATTAACAGTAGAAAGAGGGAGGTGCTCGTGCCGCTCTACAGAGCACTAGGGAGACCTCATTGGGAGTATTGTGTGCAGTACTGGAGACCAGATCTGCAGAAGGATATTCAGAGAAGAGCTACTAAACTAGTACATGGATTGCAGGACAAAACTTACCAGGAAAGGTTAAAGGACCTTAACATGTATAGCTTGGAAGCAAGAAGAGACAGAGGGGATATGATAGAAACTTTTAAATACATAAAGGGAAGCATCACGGTAAAAGAGGGTTTCACTGTCCATAAATATATCAGCCTAAGGCCAGGGAGTAGATAACAGCTCATGGGCCCTGGTGCAAGAGTTCAGCTTGGGCCCCCTTCCTTCAGTGCTTTGTTCGCCATGTAGTGCTCATCATATGACTAGTGTGACAGATGTGAGATTGTTACACAGCCCTGCGAGGTATTGTCAGCCCTGTGCCTCTCTTGTATCTGTATCTCTTTATCATTATTTGCCTTGTAAAGGAAACGCAGTTACGGGATAAGATATCTTGTATTTTCTAGGTTTTATTTCCTGGAAACCCCAGATTTTATTGTGTCCTGACCGCTGTTGTAATTTTGTACACTGGATAAACACCGTTATCCTGTGTATATAAACCGCCACCATGTGCACCTGTGAGATGCTTCCGAGACTGAAAGATGTATCAATCTCCCCATCTCATCACTCATATGTAAGGGACCCCTATGTCAAAGAGATCCCTCTTCAGGATTATGCTGATCCTTCTCCACCCTACTACTGCCCACCACCTGTGGTTGTGACACCATTGCCACCCCCCACTGATACTATAATTCTGCCTCCCCAGAACAGCGTGGTTATAATGGGTCCCCTATCTACAAGGACTACTTGGAGTGCTCCATTTTCAACCTGATTTGCTGCTGTTTCCCTATTGGATTGGCCGCTCTCATCTTCTCCCTGCAAGGTAAATACAATGGACAGGAGCATGGGCGTAGCTATAGGGGTGCAGAGGTAGCAGTCGCTACCGGGCCCAGGAGCCTAAGGGGCCCAAAACCCTTGTGCCGCATAGGAAGACACACAAAGCACTGAGGGAAGGGGGCCCAAGCTGAACTCTTGCACCAGGGCCCATGAGCCGTTAGCTACGCCCCTGGACAGGAGGTACCAGAAAACGGATGCTGACAGACTGCCTTAATAATGTACTGAGGGATAGTCACCCAGCTTTCCATAGGTCCTAAATGCTATAGAGTAATATTATTCTCACTTTTCTACAGCACTGATTAGGTGTCAGTCTTCACTGAGGCTCTGGCATTCTATTTATGAACTTAACAGGTGCAGAAAGACAAAAGTATAGGTGAATCAAAAGGAAAAGATGAATATGCTTATCATATGTGATGCAGTCTTTGGGGTCTCATGGTACCCTTTAGTTCTAAGTTGGCCAGTTCTAGGGTACCTACACTATTTAAAGGGATACTGCACCATAAAGAAACTTTGCAACTGTGTGTGCTCAAATGTTTTGATATATAGTACATTGTATCTTGAGGGTCAGGGTTGTAGGTTTAGGGTTATGGTTGATTCATCCATCTGTAGCACTGGATTACTCCCTCACATCTGTATCTTTTGATTTCAGACGCAGAACTCTATGAGCAAGGGAGACTTGGCATCTGCAGCCAGCAGCTCTCGTGTAGCATTCATACTCAACATGGTGGCTCTCTCACTGGGACTTTTAATGTACATTTCTGGTATTGCTTGTTCCAGCTACATCATAGCTTCAGGAAAAAGCTTTTATATCCAGTTTTAAAGTAATAGTATTAATTCACTTAATGGAGGTCATGTGCTTCCTGCAGCCACAGAGTCAGTTTTTTACATTGTCAAAGCATTTGGCCTCATGCACTCGGCCGTTGTTGTGGTCAGCGTCCGAGCCGCATATTTTGTGGCTCGGGCGCAGACCCATTCACTTCAATGGGGCCGCAAAGATGCGGACAGCACTCCGTGTGCTGTCCGCATCCTTGCTCCGTTCCGTGCCCCCGCAAAAATGCGGACAAGAATAGGCATTTCTATAATGGGCCACGCTCCATTCCGCAAATTGCGGACGGACGCGAGCAGCTTCCGTGTTTGCGGATCCGCGGTTTTCAGACCTCAAAACACCAACGGTCGTGTGCATGTAGCCTAAGGTTGTTATCCCCATGCCACACACTAGCAAATGAATGTCAGACTCACTCCTTTATGTTATAACACTTCCTTTACTTAAGCATCTATAGCCAGAGGCAGTCATGTGACTGCTAAGCTCCACCCAGACAAAATCTGATTTACTTACATAGAGGTTATTAATGAGCCATTATATCTGAAGGGTTCCTTTATGTGTCACGCTACCTATTTTTAAGCTTTTAGATAAGTAACTAAAGTCTCAATATTGTGAAGGTCCTGTGCTTCCAGCAGCCACAGTTTCAGTCTGGGTTTTACATTGCAGCAGGTTTTTGATTCTATCCCTCCTAGAGTAAAACTGATTAGGCAAAGTTATAGTCATAGTCAAGAGTACTCTTTTAAACATCCCTGGAGTCACCATAGTCTAGCCTGGGGTTAGGTAGAGCACCCACCTGCAAACAGAGCCACCCCAATCTCTGACCTGACTCTAGTACAACCCCAATATAGACCTATTGCTAGATCAAATGTGAGAGATGGAGGACGATTGGGTTTACAAACACTCAAAACCATAATTAGAGTTGAGCGAAGTATCCTGAAATTTCAGTGGGATGCAAAAGATCCGGACAGAAAAAGGAAGTCATCTTTAAAGGGACTTTCCAGGCTTTTGATATTGATGACTTATCCTCAAGTCAATATTCCCTTCAATACCGAGCCACTTTTCACCTTCCTGCCCAGGTCTATTATTGCAGATCACTTTACTTTTATCACTTTATGCGGTAATAACTTTGGAATGCTATTACGTCTACAAGCCATTCTGGGACGGTTTTCTCGTGAAACATTGTACTTCATGTTAGAGGGGTGCCTGGAGTCTGACCCTGACACTGGGGACCTATCGTCAAGATAGGCCATCATTCTTAAAATCCCAATCAGTGAGGGTCTGACACCCTTCACCTCCACTAATCAGCTGTTTCCTGCAGCCTGCGCGGTACTCTACTCCACTTCACTACCCAACCAATCAAGCCTGGGCTGGAACTAACATCTCCGTTCAAAGAGTAGTGGTCGTGCTTGGTTACTGCAGCTCAGCTCCTATTCACTTCAATGGGAAATAAGCTGCAGTAACTCAGCACGGCCACTACACTTTGAGTGGAGCTGCACTTTCTTCTCTATTCACAGTGTTAGGGCTCATGCACACAACCGTTGTAGTTTTGCGATCCGTTGTTCCGCATCTGAGTTTTTTTCTCTTATTTAAGTCCTCTTTCGTTCCGTTATTCCACAAAACATATCCCTATGGTGTCCGTATGAAATCTGTTTTTCTTATTAATCACCAAATACATGAGCAATATGGGTTGGGCATAGAATTTCTACAGTATGGATCCGCAAAATACAGATGAAATACTGAGGACATACGGATGTGTATTTTTGCGGCCTGTGGTAGGTGCAGGGTGCCATCATCGATGGCAGGTACGTGTCACCGAGGTTCATAGCCTCGGTGAGGTAAGAGCCATTTTGTTGATGTCAGTAGCAGGTAGTGCTACTGACACAGTTGCTAAATAGCATGGCTGCAAAGCCGATCCGGGCCGGCTCTTACCGGGAGCAGCTAAAGTGTAGGGTGGGTGGCTGCTCCCCACGACCCAGTCCTGGTTTTGGGCTGAGTTTAAAACACAGCCAGCACCAGCAGCTGGTGAGTGTGATTGTCCGGGAGCTGCTGTTAGTGCTGTGGAGCTCTCTGGGCTGGAAGCAGGAGCCCAGCAAGGAGGCGTGCAGACGGCCTGGAAGCCTGAGGTGGATTGTCTTGCGGCCGGGCTGACAGCCAGGTGCGAACCCGCACCTAAAACCTCCCAGGTGATTGGAACCTGTATTTGGACTTTTGTTTTGCCTCACGTTTTCTGTTGTGTGTGAATTAACACCAAGTGACTGTTTGCTGTTTATTTGATGCAAGTGTGAATTAAACACTGTTTGCTGCACCTTCTGGACTCCCTTTTGCCTCTATACTGCACCCGCACCGCTGTCTACCAGAGCGACTCCCCACAGGCCCCATTGATTGAACGGGGCCTCGGACCGTGATTTGCGGACAGTAATAGAACATGCATAACTTTTTGCGGAATGGCAATGCAGACAAACGGAAACGGAATGCACACAGAGTAACTTCCGTTTTTCTACAGCCCCATCGAAGTGAATGGTTCCGCATACAGGCCGCACAAAAACGGAACGGAAGCGGAAAGAAAATACGGTCACGTGCATGAGCCTTTAGGCTGTTTTCAAACTGGCGGCAGCAGGGTCCAACAGGCTGTTCCGGCCGAGGAACAGCCTGCCAGGTCCCTGCTAATGCTAGCCCACCGTGCTGCCGGAAGTCCTCTCCAGCCCCATTAACTAAAATGGGCCAGAGAGTTCGGCCGCAGCACGGCAAACAAGCCAAGAGGCGTCCGGACAAAAACCGCAGCATGGTGTAGGTTTTGTCCGGTTGCCTTTCAGCATGCTTGCCTTGCTGCGACCTCCAGCCCGTCACCATTATAGTGAATGACGCTGGAGTGGACTTCCGGCAGCACGGTGGGCTAGCATTAGCACGGAACTGGCAGGCTGTTCCTGTCCTCACTTCTTTCACAACCCCTGCTCCTACAAGCAGAGGGAATTAATGACTGTTTCCGGGTGTCCTTCCTAATTACTCCTGTAGAATTGGGTCAATGCAGAACATAGAACTAACTTTATCTGTTTGGCTTGGTTTGAAAACTGTGTAATAAATGGGACTATTACCCCCAAACGACTATATCATGTGTGAGAGGTTGTCACAGCCCCGCCCCCTGTTACTGACATCACTGATATAATATAATTACATTGTGATCAGACATGAGATCCTCACACCTTATACTACAGGAGCAGCTATTCATCTATTACTGCTGACAACCAGCCTGTATATCATGTGTGAGAGGTTGTCACAGCCCCGCCCCTGTTCCTGACATCACTGATATAATATAATTACATTGTGATCAGACATGAGATCCACACACCTTATACTACAGGAGCAGCTATTCATCTATTACTGCTGACAACCTGCCTCTATATCATGTCTGAGAGGTTGTCACAGCCCCGCCCCTGTTACTGACATCACTGATATAATAGTAATATAATTACATTGTGATCAGACATGAGATCCACACACCTTATACTACAGGAGCAGCTATTCACCTATTACTGCTGACAACCTGCCTCTATATCATGTCTGAGAGGTTGTCACAGCCCCGCCCCTGTTACTGACATCACTGATATAATAGTAATATAATTACATTGTGATCAGACATGAGATCCTTACACCTTATACTACAGGAACAGCTATTCATCTATTACTGCTGACAACCAGCCTCTGTATCATGTCTGAGAGGTTGTCACAGCCCCGCCCCTGTTACTGACATCCCTGATATAATATAATTACATTGTGATCAGACATGAGATCCTCACACCTTATACTACAGGAGCAGCTATTCATCTATTACTGCTGACAACCAGCCTCTGTATCATGTCTGAGAGGTTGTCACAGCCCCGCCCCTGTTACTGACATCACTGATATAATATAATATAATTACATTGTGATCAGACATGAGATCCTCACCTTATACTACAGTGAATTTATTAATAAACCCATTAATTAAGACTTGACCTAGTTTAACAAGAAAATCTTTTCCTCGTCCTTATGTAAATGTGCGTTCCTATCTTTGTTCTTGAGAAGGAAGGAGGAACCGGGCAGATATTTATATATATATAATATGTAGATATGTATCCGTATAGTACTACTAATTATTGAAATTATATATATTACAAAAAGTAAGTTATTATACAGCATGTGAACTGCGAGATGTTTCCATTATCGGCAGTAGAGCACGGCAACACATGAGCAGAACGTTCATCGTCTTGGGTGTTGAAGGGACAAAACATCTTAAGAAATGAATCCAAACCAAAGCTCTTGGAAACCACAAGTGTCTTCTGATCAATATGAGGGGCCTCCTCCGCCTTACTCTGAGCCCACCAGGCATCCATCAGTGACTGGACACACCATAACTTCACCAGGAGCTAACCCAACCTCGAGGATCCCTACAATTCCGGTGTACTCTCAAGACTCACCTCCACCTTACTCAGCCTTACCAACAAACATGGCCTATGTGTGTACACAGCCAACCATGGCCATCAATGAGCTCCCACCAAATGATGTCACCACCGGAGAGCCACTCTGGTTGCCAATATCTCCTCCAAGAATCCGTGATTACATGACATTTTCCATCGTCAGCCTTTTCTTGTGTCTTCCTCTTGGAGTTGTGGCCCTTATATACTCATTCAAAGTAAGTATGAAGTTGGGGGATGGAGGTATTGGTAGTAAGGTCCTGAAGCCCTCTCCGTGCAGAGATATCTGGGGCTTGGAATAATTTTTCATCTACTAATTGCTGCGATTCTTGTAAAACATGAAAATCAGACATTCTTTGGGATGTGACGGTCTCTATGTAACAAAGCTAGAACCAGCCATGTACTTTAAATGGGATCCGGAGATCCCCCATTCATATTCCATTTTCTCTGGATGTCTTCCTATGATAGTTCGGGGAGAAGGGGGGTCCTTTCTGCTGCAGTTCTCTCCCTGTAATTGTCACAGCTTCTAAGGCCTCTTTCACACGGGCGTCGCGTTTGATGCCCGGATAAGAGGCGGGTGCGTTGCGGGAATATGCGCGATCTTTCCGCGCGTGTGCAAACTTTTGTAATGCGTTTTGCACGCGCGTGTGAAAAATCGCCATGTTTGGTACCCAGACCCGAACCCGGACTTAATCACTGAAGTCCGGTTTCAGGTTGAGTATTTTGTAGATTTTATTATTTTCCTTTATAACATGGTTATAAAGGAAAATAATAGCATTCTTAATAAAGAATGCTTAGTAAAATGTGGATGGAGGGGTTAAAAATAAAAAACTTAACTCACCTTATCCACTTGATTGCGTAGTTCCGATCACTTCTTCATTCATTAGCTGCCGTCTAAAGGACCTGTGATGAGGTCACTGAGCTCATCACATGGTCCATCACCATGGTGATGGACCATGTGATTGGACCATGTGATGTGACGTCACCACAGGTCCTTTAGATGGCTGCGAATGCTTGAAGAAGACAGAAGAGATCGTCAACTACGCGATCAAGTGGATAAGGTGAGTTAAGTTTTAATTTTAACCCTCCATTCACATTTTACAAAGCATTCTGTATTAAGAATGCTATTATTTCCCTTATAACCATGTTATAAGGGAAAATAATAAAGATCGGGTCCCGTCTCTTAGCAACCATGCGGGAAAATCGCACAGCATCCGCACTTGATTGCGGATGCTTGCAATTTTCCCGCAGCCCCATTCACTTCTATGGGGTCTGCGTTGCGTGAAAACGCTAAAATATAGAGCATGCTGCGATTTTCACGCAACGCAGAAGTGATGCGTGAAAATCACCGCTCATGTGCACAGCCCCATAGAAATGAATGGGTCCGGATTCAGTGCGGGTGCAATGCGTCCACCTCACGCATTGCACCCGCGTGGAACACTCGCCCGTGTGAAAGGGGCCTAAAGGTACATAGGGCTGGTGGAAACTGAAGGATTGAGCTGAGCATGTGTGACCACTGACCACCTCAGCGAGGTGGACAGAGAAATATGTAAAAGAGCAAACAGTAGGTGGTCTTATGGGGATACATTTGATTAAATAACTCAGTGGCTATACTACAGATGTAGCAGAGTTAACAGTTGCACTTGGTGAGTTATCACATCTGGTTAAATCCTTATGACTGTCGCAATTTCAAAAGTATTCAGATCCGGGGGCTGGTTTCAAAAAGTTACAGCACAGTATTTTTCATGGGACGACCCCTTTAATGCATTGTGTGGCTTCTTCCTGATTAAACCCTTGTCCAAAACAACTTCCCAAAATAAGCAGTGGCAGAGATACAGAGACAGCAATGCTTGAGAAAACACTTCCAGTAGGTGAGGGAGGATGGCATCACTATACTTACGATAAAATTCATATGGAAGACCATCTGACCCTGGCGATGAGTTCCCAGAGATAGACCTTCAAGGCCTCTTGAATCTCCGAAAGAGACAATTCTCTTTCCAAAAATTTTTTGGGGACTTCCGTTAGCATCGGAACTTCATCCCCACTATTGAAATAACCTTTGTATGAATTAAGCTCCTGAGCTCCCCCTAGGGGTGACAGCAGGCTGAAAGAATTTTATCATGGAACTTTTTTTCTAAGTAGGGGATTTGGATCTCTGTGGATCAAAAAGGGGGCATGTCATCAGAATCTTTCAGTAGTGCAGCCCCAGGCTTCAGGCCCATCTCTTCAAGAGATAGCCCACTCTAGAAGAAAGATATTTCGAAGCAGTTTTCACATTCTTGATGCTGACTATGTCGTTCTTCTTGAGGCCTGCTTCACAAAAACAGGATTTATTTTTTATTTTCTTTCAGACCAGATCCGCCTTGAAGCGAGGAGACCTAGAGGCGGCAGCGAAGACGTCACATAAATCTCTGTTCCTCAATAAGATATCGCGGTTTGGAATCTTAATCATCATCACGCTGGTGGCCATATTCATATTTTACTTTGTCCGCACCTGGGTTGGGTGACAGGTCGGAGTTCTGGAGACCCGTCCTCATCTGTTTCACAAACACAGGATTGATTTTTAAAAAATTTCTTTCATAGACCAGATCCGCCATGGAGCGAGTTTGACCTGGATGCCGCAGCGGAGGAGGCCTCATATGACGCCGATACTGAATAGGAATTGCGGTTTGAAATCTTAATCATCACCACACTGGTTTCTGTATCCATCTTTTACTTTGTCCCCTCTTGGGTTGGTGACCGGTCGGAGCTCTGGTCACACGTCCTCCTCGCCCCAGATCACAACGTCATCTTGTATTTACTGTGTGACATCTTATTATTATTAATTTTTTAGAATTTATGGAAATGAAGTATTTAGAAATGAAAACACTGGTGGAAACCATAGGCAAGGGCTGGTGCTATCTTCATCTTCAATGCATCTTTTTGCAAATGAATTGACACCCGCTGGCTGGTTGGACACTATGATGCGTAATCCACCTAGATATCTAATCTCTTTGCCTGTAGAGCTTACATTCATTGCACCTGGAATTTTTGACATGGCAGCATTGCTCTCCTGATTGATCTAATGTTGGGCATCAAAAGGCAATTGTTCACACTGGATGGTACAGTTTCTAAGGCCAACATACCACACCCCAGGCCCTACGTAATAGAATAAGTCCTGTGCACTAGATACGTGATTGCACCTGCTGTCAGTGTACTCTAGTGCCTCCCCATGCCCAATGTGAGATTGGGAAGGCAAAGACGCACTGTCACTTTAAATACAAATTATTCAGAATGAGGAACCTCCAAATGCAGCACCCCAGACCTGCGGGTATCTGCAATTGTAATATAATGTTATGTAATGTTTTGTGTTTTCATTGCTATGTTATGCTCGATACATCAGCAACGATAAGGTATGGTTGGCACCAGGAATAGAACTTACCATTCTATTCCTCTCCTCTTGGTAGGAGTGGGCTGATCCTACTTCCTGCCAGGAGGAGGAGTTCTAGGTGAGCTAGCTAGGCTAGTGAGGAGTGAAGAAGAACATCTGCTCCCGCTCCAAGGGTCTTAAGGGCCACAGAATCAGCTCAACTGTGAGAAACACTGCTCCAGGGAGACTGAAGGTCCAAGACTGTGGATATTCTGCAGGGCTAATCAGCGGAGTGACCAGCAACTATAGCTTGACGGATCCTGCTGCAGGTGAGGGAGAACAAGTTAAGACACCCTTCACCATAACACAGCTCAGGCAAACCCAAAAGCCTGTATTTATCACGTGGACACCTAAAGCCACAGGTGCCAGTGCATAGCAATCGTGAAGGGAAATCAGGAGAGAGAGGACTACCCTACAGTGCTATTTTTGCAATTTTGCCTGTCACCATACCTCATCAGCTAGGGATAGAGACAATGCACCTTGTACAAATGACAGCTGGATGTAGTCTAACGCATCATTTGCACTCAGCAAAGAAAAATGTTTGCTTTTCTACGCCTGCTTGATTCCTTCACCACACCTTTTACTGCACTGAACCCCAGGGAGCAACGGCCTGAGGGAGTAGACCACCATAGACATACTATTTAATTCTTTTACTTCACTAGACTGCAATGAACCTCTTCCATGCTGTAGACCACCAGGAGATTAAGCATTAAATGGTGCTGTGAAGGGGTTTTAAATTGATGACTAGAGATGAGCGTAACTTTAGTAAAGTCCGGCATTCGGGTTGCGTGTAAGTCGCGCATCCCGTTATGGATTCCACTATAGCGGCATATGGAATCCATAAGGCGGCTGCCACCAACCCGAACTGCTGAACAGCCGAAGGACCTGGGGTGACGCCACTGTCATGTGATCAGTGCAGGGGCGGCTCAGCACTGATTTGATCCCGTGCTGAGCCACGCCCCCTGCACTGATCACATGACGGTGACGCCACCCCAGGTCCTTCGGCTGTTCAACAGTTCGGGTTGGTGGCAGCCGCCCCTTATGGATTCCATATGCCGCTATAGTGGAATTCATAACAGGATGCGCGACTTACCACAACCCGAACGCCGGACTTTTTTTTTTAAATTCGCTCATCTCTATTAATGACCTATCATCAGGATAGGTCATCAATATCTGATCAGCAGGGCTCCAACATCCTGTACCCATCGAATCAGCTGTTTGAAGAGGGTGCTCCATGCAAATGCAGCTTCCTCTTCATTACACTACACGTCATCTCCCCTGTAGCGGTGTCATAGTATAAGTACAAGTGCTCGCTCCATTCAAGTGAATGGAGTGAGTACTTGTTATTACACTCACTTCTGAGATGGAGCGCCGCTTCTTCTTCAAACAGCTGATCAGCGGGGGTGCCAGGTGTCAGACCCCTGCCCATCTGATATTGATGATCTATCTTAAGGATAGGTCATCAATATAAAAACCCTACACAACCCCTTTAAGACCCTCAGTGCACTAGACCACAAGGGAGTTAGGCATTACACCCCTTAATGTACTAGCCCATCGGATATTTAACCATTAGCCGCACTATAGCCAAGAACGTCAGGAAATTTACGATCAAGTAAACGATCAAGGATACTAGACAACCAAGGAAGCTAACGTTAACCCTATCTCTAGTCTAGCCCTCCACCACACTGCAGCATTACTACTAACTTTTGGTACCATAGATCAATATCAACAGGGATGCCTTCTTTAACCCATTCACTACCATGCGGACATGAAGCCCGCTCGCACGTGCAGCGGGCGTCATGGCCAGCAGATCTCTGTTGTTTCATACAGCAGAGACCTGCAGCTAATTACCACAACCGGCAATAATGCCGATCGCGGTAATTAAATGCTTTAGATGCTGTGACCAAGTGAGATACCTAAATAACAATGATTATAAACATCATGGGTATCACCGCGACCGAAAACGCCTATACTATTAAAATAAAAATAAAAAATTCCAATACGGCGAATGGTGTAACGGAAAAAAGGGTCAAAATGGCTGATTTGCCATTTTTTCATTGCTTCTCTTACCCAAACAAATTTAATAAGATGTGATCAAAAAGTCACGCACACTCCAAAATAGTATCAATAAAAAGAACAGACTGTTCCGCAAAAAATTAGCTCCTAAACAGCTCAGTAGACATAAGTATAAAAAAACTATGGGGGTCAGAATATGGTGATGTAAAAAACAAAATGATCAAATTTTAACATTTTTTTTACACTATTCAGACATAAAAAACTTACACATATGGGGTATCATTTTAATCGTACTGACCCAGAGGATGAAGTACATGGGTCAGTTTGTCCGTAAACAAAACGCAGTGGGAACAAAACCCGTAAAACGGTGGAGGAATTGCGTTTTTTTTCATTTCCATTCCCCCCCCCCCCCATGCAGCTCAGGGTCAGTCCGATCGCGACTCCTACTCCACTCACTGCCTCCCTCATACTTACCTTCCTATTCCTCCTGGCTGGGACTTCAGCACACCCTATGTGTAAATAATATGAGCCCCCTTCAGCTCCTCCAGCATAGTCTGATGTAAATATCACCCCCCTCCAGCATACAGTCCCTTCAGACCCCAAGTAAACAGAACAGTGAATCTTCTCCACTGTCCACAGACTGACCTGCAGCTTCCGCTCCTCTCTCCTTGGTCTGTATCTCCCGCACATCTTGAAGCCCTGCCCCCTGCATGGCGAGACTCCGCCTCTTCCCTAATACCTGGAGCCACTCCATTCTAGCGCTCGGAGGGTAAGGGAACCAGAGGCATTGAAGTGCTTGCTGCCTCTGGCGCCCCCCGGGGTCCGCCAGTGAGCACTACTGCAGGGCAGGGGCCAGGGGACAACAGGCGGCCGGGCCCAGACGCAACTGCAACCCCTGTATATACGCGCCTGCTTACTAACTACTGTAGCGCCCGCGGACTGCCCGGCAGCTGAATTTCTCCTCCGTCATGCACCTCCTGCCCTTTCTGCCTTCTCCGCCCACTTTATGAATGAAGGCGGCAGGAGGCGCATGACAGAGGGAGGGATTAGGCTGCCGGGGAGTCCGCGTGCGCTACAGTAGTTAGTAAGTACCATACTAACTACCCCTGGGTTGCCGCTATTTACAGATTTAACCATTACATGAATATGAATTTAAAAAAAAAATAAAATACTCAGCTGCCGGCCTGGGCCCCCAGTGGCGTAGAGCCCCATAGCCATTGCTATGGCGATTCCTACGCCACTGCACCAGGCAGAGTGCAGTCTTACATTGCTGAAAAAAGCTACATCTCTCATTATGCAATACAACACCGTACTTAGTGGCATCATTAACCGAGTACAATTTCAGGCTCGGTGCGGCTTTATCAGTAATTATTCGACATGCTATAATCAGATTATAATTAGCAAAGAATGTAAACGTCAACCAGACTAATTGTGGTAACCATTAATCCTGTAACAATATGACGGTGCCAGTACTGACTACGTAGAGTCCAAGGCTGTGATGTAGTCCGAGGGTCCCTTCTGCCCGTGCAGCTGTGACATTCAGAGCAGAGTTTTGAATGTAGCTTTGTATAAAGTATGAGACAAAATTAAAATAAAATAATTAAAATAATATATTTTCAAAATACATAACCTTTTAAAAGCAGCTTTGGATGTGAAGTATGATATGGCGTAAATCAGACTATCACTATTTATCTGGGCAGGATTGCTTTTCAGGAATCTGGAAAAGTTGTGTGGCTTTTTCTTGGTATTTCTGTTAGCTGGGTGACCACTGATAGATCCGCAGTTACCCAGCTTTTCCTGACTCCTAAATGCTATGCAAGAGGAATGTTTCACTGCAGAAGTACAGCCAGCGGTGCACCTAACCTTTCTGCTGCCTGAGGTGAAAACTGAAACTGAAACGACAGTATTTACAAAATATTACTCAACATTCCACGCAGATTCCTTGTAAGGCTACTTTCACACTAGCGCTATTGCTGGATCCGGCAGGGCTCAGCAAAAACGCTTCCGCTACTGATGATACATCCGTCTGCATCCGTTATGAGTGGATCCGGTTGTATTATCTGTAGCATAGCCAAGACGGATCCGTCATGATCTCCATTGAAAGTCAATAGGGGACAGATCCGTTTTCTATGTCGTCAGATTGTGTCAGAGAAAACAGATCCGTCCCCATTCACTTGCATTGTGGGTCATGCTGGATCCGTCTTGCTCCGCATCCCAGGACAAAAAGCAAACTGCATGCTGCGGTTTTCTCTCTTGTATGAGAACGGACACAGAATGCATTTTGGAGCCCTCCGTTCTGTTCAGTAACGTTTTGTCCCCAATGAATGGGGACAAAACGGAAGCGTTTTTTTCCGGTATTGAGACCCTTTGACGGATCTCAATACCGGAAAATATTAACGCTAGTGTGAAAGTAGCCTAAGCATGTATCTGTAAGGGCAAATTATTGTTAGAGATGATCGCTAACGAGCGCTTATATGATATACTGCCGCCGACATAACTATAAACGAACAAACGCTCGCTTCATCGGGTAATCGGAATCTTTTAACATGTTAAAAATTGGAATGCAGGGTGGTTGTAAGTTAACCATGGAAATGGACAGTGTATAATGTGATGGAAAATGAATCCAGCCAGCAAAGGAGGCAATATGGACAATCACAATACATTAGTAAGTGCCTTGTAGTAACTTTCTCTACATAATAAATGCTACGAGTATTTGCTGAAGTGACATAACCCCTTTATGGGTACGGCCACATGATCTGAGCTTTGCATAGTTTTGGAACCCAAAATCAGGAGTGGATCATAAAAAGGAGAGAAAGTATAACAGGAAAGGATTTATTCTCTCTTTTTTTTAATTCACTCCTGGTTTTGGCTTCCAAAACTACATGCAGAAGTCTGACCAGGTGGCATTACCCTAGGAGCACGTGTACGGGGTGTGACTCACTTTGGGTGGTACCGTTGATCTCCCTGATTCCGGTAAAACTGATGGTGAAATTATTTCCTAAGTCTCTGAAGTTTGTGGTTGTGATTTTATTTTGAAACACAGGTTCTGACATCACAAGATGGTGATTTATGGCTCCTGAGAAAGTGCCTCTTCCCAGGACAGCTCACATGTAACTCCTAGATCTGTAAGGTGCAGGGACTTAGACAATTCTGTCTTTGCAACAGCAAAAAAACTGTCCTAATGTGCAAAACAATTCTGTAATGATTTTGCCTGTTTTGTCTGTGGAGCAGGCATCCGTGACAAATTCTGCACAATAAGGCTGCATTCAGACAGGCGAGTTTTCCGCGTGGGTGCAATGCGTGATGTGAACGCATTGCACCCACACTGAATCCGGACCCATTCATTTCTATGGGGCTGTGCACATGAGCGGTGATTTTCACGCATCACTTCTGCGTTGCGTGAAAATCGCAGCATGCTCTATATTCTGCGTTTTTCACGCAAACGCAGGCCCCATAGAAGTGAATGGGGCTGCGGAAAATCGCAGCAACCGCAGCAAGTGCGGATACTGTGCGCATTTTTCCGCATGGCTGCTAAGCTGACGGACTCGATCTTTATTATTTTCCTTATAACATGGTTATAAGGGAAAATAACAGCATTCTAAATACAGAATGCATTGTAGAATGTTGATAGGTTAAACATAAAACGTATCTTGCCTAGCCATTGATGCATTGGCTTATCTTCTTCGCTTCTAAGCGGTACTTAGCTGATAGAACACATCACATGGTCTCAATCACATGGTCCATCTTACCATGGTAAGATGGACCATGTGATTGGACCATGTGATGTGACGTCATCACAGGTCCTTAGACTACAGCTAATGCTTGCAGAGAGAAGAGAGATCGCCAACTACGCAATCAAGTGGCTAAGGTAAGTTACGTTTTTTATGTTTAACCCCTTAATCCTCATTCTACAAAGCATTCTTTATTACGAATGCTATTATTTTCCCTTATAACTATGTTATAAGGGAAAATAATAAATTCTCCAGAATACTCAACCCGAAATCGGACTTCAGTGATGAAGTCCGGGTTCAGGTCTGGGTACCAAACCTAGCGATTTTTCACACGCATGTTCAAAATACATAACAAAGGTTTGCACACGCGCGGAAAAATCGCGCATATTCCCGCAACGCACCCGCATCCAATCTGGGCGTCAAACATGACGCCCGTGTGAACCCAGCCTAAGAGGCAGACAGATGTTTTGTGGCCAGAGCTACATTTTGATCCAGATTTACCATTGTGACCAAAAAGTTGGACAAAAGTCACAAGTATACTCTGGTCTTTGTAATAAACATTATTAGACTTTAGACAGAGAAATCAACAGATGATTCTTGTAACAAATGTTATCAAATGAAGTGTAATATTTAGAAAAAAAATTGGGGAAAAAAATGGCTTCATGTTCAAACCAAGCAAATACTTAAAAAAAAAGTCACATCTTGATAAATCACCGCCCAAATTGGTTTAATCTGTGCCACTTTTATGTGCCAGAATCGTGAATTTCAGCTTCATAAATGTGTCTAATGGGTAGACAAAAGCTGTCCACCCCACATCGTAGTTTAAAACCCGGAAATGTCAACAATTTCAGAAGAAGTCATTCTTTTTTGTGCATATAACAAATGTGTATAAAATCAGGTGCACTAGAATTTTTCTGCAAACAATACCAAGAAAGTGGCGCACTTATAGTAAATGTGGGCCTACTGTAAATACAGTTAACACTTTTTGGAAGAATGCAGTAAACAACAGGAACAGTGTAAGACCAATGGCATGTATATAGTGTTTACAGTTGATAGTATCTCATACGGACCCTCTCAGAATTTTAGTGCCTTCTCATAATTTAGAGTGTCCCATAGTAGCCAAATTCTGTAATAGCTGGAGGCTATAGTTTCCCTTCATGTACCAGATGCCATTTCTCTTTGTTTGCTGCAGACTAGCTTGCTGCTGAGAATCCTTTTTATCCAGGTAATCACATTGACTGTGTTTTCGGGCCTTCAATATCAAGCCATGTGTCAGAAAAACTATGATCCGGAACCACAGTTAATAAACTCAGAAACTGCTACCAGCCTTCCTTAACCACTCAGATTGGTAGGAAGCTAAGCTACCCCTGGGGTCTTCAATATAGCATGCCGCAGACTTGGCTACTAGGGACCCAGGTTACGCCTGCCGAGAAAGAGAGCAGAAAACTGGTGCAATCTTGCTAGAATCAGACCTACCGGAATAACCGTTGTGAACAGAGTAGAAGACAAGCAGGGTCAGAACCAGGAGAGCTAGACAGTACACGATCAGTAGTTGAGGGGCTAATCCAGAAAAATGCCACAAGAGAAACAAGAATCAGTAGAAGCTCAATCAGCAGACAAGAGGTTAATGCAGATAACAAACCAGTCAGGACACTGGGAGAATCAATAGAAACTAAATTGGCAGATGATATGTTAATCTAGAAAACAAGACACAGTTAGATTACTAGGAGTTCAGATGCAGTGGTAAGAAGTGCCGCAAAGCACAGGAGCCAGGATACAATGAAATCACAGGCAACTAATACTCACTAAGCATTCCTCATCTAGCTCTGGGTTTGAACACAAATCCAGTAACCTAATTGGCTCAGATCTCCATAGTTCTTCCGAACCGGTTGTTAAAACAGCAGCTAGTTTGGAGAACCATGGAGAAGTAGGATGTTGGCTCTGGATCCCTACCATCAGTTAACGCCTCTTTCCCCTGCATCAGCAATCTCAGGATGCTGATACAGTGGACACCTAGCAGGACGGGGAGCCATAGACTTGCTGCTATTCTTTAGGTCACAAGCCACTATGAACTATAAGGGGTTCACTATGAGGCACTATAGACTATGTAGGGGCATTCACACCTAGGACAAGCATTTTTATAATGTGGGGGAACAAAGGGGACCGTTACTGTTCTGGGACAGAAAGTGGTTATTATTAATTTAAAAAAATACCCCATTGTTACCCCCAAAGCAGTAATAACAGCCAAGTTTTTGCTCCCACAGAATAAAAATATTCCCATTCATAAAGAGGGCATTAGTCCTTTGTAAAAGGCAGAACGGCTGCATTACTGTGATGTGCGGGAAAAAAGGTTGTCATTATCACTGTGTAGGGGCACAAAGGTGGCCACTGTTACTGTGTGGGGCCTAAAGGGACACCACTGCACCATTATTTTAATTAAATAGTCTGATTTTATTAGGATAGAAGCATGTGTGGCAGTATCACTCAGTGGGGTACAAAAGAGGGCACTATTACTTGGTAGTGCACGTAGCGGGTTCCTTTTACTGTGTGGTGCACAGAGCACAATATCAGCTTGGAGTGGATAATAGACTACAGGCATTGAGCAACACAGCAGGTATAATAGGGGAAAAGGAGCAAAAACAAGCATAGAATGGAGGTATCAACAGGATGTAGAGTATGTGTAGGTGAGTAATAGAGAGGATGCAGGAAAAAGTAGGAGACAAAGATGTCAGTGCTACAAACTCTGCAGAAAGGAGTCGTTGCTGGAAGAAGTCATCATGGTGGTCTGCTCTGAATGGAAAAGACAGGGAAAGTAAAGTACTTCAATAAAAGATGTCACCTGTAAGTTACTGGATTTCATTGTACTGTAATCGCTTATGTGGTCTGCAGAGCACCTGTGTAAAACTAATCTACCATTATATGGTCACTGTATGGCAGTAATACTGGTCTATGTGGTGGTGTAATAGCGATATTCGTGCCTTGTATAGTGGTATAATTGGTGATATTGCTCTTTGTATGGTTAGCTTTTTTTTCAGTAAGAGTATGGAGGCAATATATTACTGTATGATAATACTTGGTTGTTGCGTAACTTGATAACAATATAGGTATATACATTAGTTTTTACTGGATGGGGCCATATATGTCTTCCTTGATGCTTGTGCGTCCTGATCTTTTAAGATGATAGCAATGCTTCTGAAAGCACTAGAGACCAACTCTCAAACTCTCTGCACTCCTCCAACTGAATTGACTATATGTGACTGTATTATTAGAACAGTATTTCAGCATTTGGGGACCCACTTTTCAATTTGAACAGGGACAACATTTTTTGAAAATGATCCCTGCCAAGAAATAGGCGGCACAACGTTGACGTCATGAAGGGGGGTGCATTAGCTATGTTGCCTGGGTAGGGAACCTGTTGTTAAAAATTTGAATCTGCTACCTTGGCATTCTTAACATCCGTTATTATCAAAGTAGGTGCAGGAAGACCCAGGCTTCACTCAAATTTTTTCCAGGTGTTTGGTGAACATAGCTGAGAAGATGATATTATCTGGGTACTACAGTAGGTCAATAGGCACTCAGAATTCAGATCCTCCAGGAACAGCTCCATCAGTCTCTGAATGGTTGCCACACATGATGCTCGAGAGCCCAACAGCCTCATTATTGTGCTGAAGGCAGTCGTATCTCTATGTGTCTTAGAAACGGGCACCTCCCATTACTCACTGACCAAGTCCAGGGTACCAAAGTACTTTGCATCCCCCAGGGATGCTAGAAAATACTCAGTGGTAGTAGGTAGGCCTCCCACATACCTTGTCAGTCTTCATTACTAAGATGATGGGGGATGCCCTTGAATTTTTGCTTAACCTGATGACGTGTTCTACAGTACCGTAATTGTAGCTGCAGCTTCTAAGAGTGTGGTAATTAACTATCCAGTGTTAAATTATTTAATGAATGAGAACATCTATGTAGCGTGAGAAGATGATGTTTCTTCATCTAAACCTTCAACATTTTCTTTAAATTTGTAATCATAATAATAATCAAAAATTTAATAATAAAAAAAAAACTCTTTGAAATCAGGAACATGTTGTCACTTCTTCTGTGGAACTCAGTGGCAATTGAAGGTGTTTACTTAACGCATTTAGTTTAGATAACGTGTCTCAGAAAGCATGTGTGTTACCTCTACTACATCTGCATGTCACTGAGTTCCAAAGAAGAAGTGACAACATGTTCCTGATTTCAAAGAGTTTTTTTTTTAAATTTTTGATTATTATTATGATTACAAATTTAAAGAAAATGTCGAAGGTTTAGATAAAGAAACATCATCTTCTCGCGCTACATAGATGTTCTTATTGATTAAATAATAGCTCACTTTCAATTCTCTAAAATTATTTTTTGTTCATAACAAACGAAAGAGGAACTACAGACAGAAATTACTCAAGAAGCGAGGAGAAATCCTGAAAGCTAAAATAAGATACAATCTCAAATATACAGAGAGGGAGAAAGAAGCAGCAATTATGTCCACAGTATAACTCTGCATTGTGTGAACAACAGGAAAGGGGAAACCACAGCACAGAAACAAGCCTCCCACACCAGCATTATAGCACTTATATTATTGTAGATAGGAGCAGTAATATAGTAGTTATATTCTTGTACATAGGAGTAGTATTATAGTAGTTATATTCTTGTACATAGGAGCAGTATTATAGTAGTTATATTCTTGTACATAGGAGGCAGTATTATAGTAGTTATATTCTTGTACATAGGAGCAGTATTATAGTAGTTATATTCTTGTACATAGGAGCAGTATTATAGTAGTTATATTCCTGTACATAGGAGCAGTATTATAGTAGTTATATTCTTGTACATAGGAGTAGTATTATAGTCGTTATATTCTTGTATATAGGGCCAGTATTATAGTAGTTATATTCCTGTACATATGAGCAGTATTATAGTAGCTATATTCTTGTACATAGGAGGCAGTATTATAGTAGTTATATTCTTGTACATAGGAGGAGTATTATAGTAGTTATATTATTGTACATAGGAGCAGTATTATAGTAGTTATATTCTTGTATATAGGGCCAGTATTATAGTAGTTATATTCCTGTACATAGGAGCAGTAGTATAGTAGTTATATTCTTGTACATAGGAGGCAGTATTATAGTAATTATATTCTTGTACATAGGAGCGGTATTATAGTAGTTATATTCCTGTACATAGGTGCAGTAGTATAGTAGTTATATTCTTGTACATAGGAGCAGTATTATAGTAGTTATATTATTGTACATAGGAGCAGTATTATAGTAGTTATAGTCTTGTACATAGGAGCAGTATTATAGTAGTTATATTCTTGTACATAGGAGCAGTATTATAGTAGTTATATTATTGTACATAGGAGCAGTATTATAGTAGTTATATTCTTTGCCAATTTTCTTTTTATTCAAAGACAGAGATAAGAACATATGACAGCCATAATAAAACATATCGACAGGTATAGTCATAAGTCCCTAAGGATCAGGCGAAACCACGGTACTGCCTCCAAGGTTGCCAGGTCGCTAGAAATTTCTGACGGTTGTTCATTTCCCAGGCGGTCAGTTCTTCAAGTCTAAACAGTTGGTCTGATTTGTCCACCCATTGTTTCATGGAAGGTGGTGTGTCAAGCTTCCATTTCAGTGGGACATGTAGTCTGGCTGCCTTATATAGCATTGTGGGTAGGCTCGCCCTAGCGGGGGTATAAGATACTTTGGGGCACCAAAGTAGCACCAATTTGGAATCCAGAACTAGTGGGGTTCTGAGGGAGCATATATGGTTGATGACAGATTCAATGTTCAAAATGTACTCATTTTCCTGCAATTCCACCAAATGTGGGATAACGTCCCAGTCTCAGTGCCGCACCTCCAGCACATATCTGGAACAGTTGGATTCAATTTGTGGAGGAAAGCTGGCATTTTGTACCACCTAGTCGTGAGTTTAAAGGAGTTTTCTTGGACCAAGATGCAGCGTGAGAAGCCATGTAAATTGGCTAGTATTGCTGCTCGTTCAGGGTCAGAAAATTTAGTGGAGAGTTCCGTCTCCCATGCAGAGATGTGGGACACAGCCGGAGGTGAGGCAGAGAGAAGGAGTTTATATATCTTCGACAAGGCTTTCGTGACGGGGAATATGGATCCTACGCGTTCTTCAAGCCACGTCGGAGAGGTGCTAGGGCACAAGAAAGGGACAGTTTTTTTATATCATTGCGAAAGCTTAACACCTGCAGGAAAGAGGCGCTTCTAACTTGCGGCAGGTCTAGGACAGGCGACCAATCTATTTCCCCGCTTGGGCACCTAATGCTAGAAAGGGAGTGATCATGGAGAATCTTCCAAATGCCCGATGAGTCTGCTAAGTCTTTGTGTATATAAGCCTGTAGCAGAGATAGCGGGAGTAGAGCACGGGGAAATCGCAGTTCATTGTTCGCGTACATTTTAGACCATTCCGTGAGCGCCCCTCGCCACATAATGGAGATATGCAGAGAGTTAGGCAAGCATGGACGAACGCCCCAGAGAGCAAGTCTTTCTCTGAAGGTGAGAGTGGCGGATTCCAGACGGGCGCACATCGAGAAAGATTTATCGGCCAACACATCAAGGCCTCTGATCAGTTGGGTAGCTTTGTAGTAAAGATGCACATCTGGAAGGCCGAAACCTCCGAATCGTCTCTCTTTAATCAGGGTTGGGTAGGCTACCCTAGCCCTTTTGCCCTTCCATATGAAGGAAGAAAAAAGTCTTTTAATATTGGTAAAATAAGAGTTAGGCAGCCAGATTGGAAGCGCCTGTACTAGGTAGATACATTTAGGTACTATGTAGGTCTTTATATAATTTTTCCTGCCCATCCACAAAATAAATGGTAGTTTTATGGTTTGAAGGTGTTATCTCACTTCTTTCAATAATGGGAGTAGGTTTAATTTAAATAGATCGGATGGGTCTGCTGAAACATGTATACCTAGATATTGGATGCAGCTGGTTGCCCAGGAGAACGGGGTGGTGCGTTGTAGCTCTAGAACCGTTGCCTTAGGACAGGTGACATTAAGGGCTTGTGACTTACTATAATTAATTTTGAAATTCGACAAGCTACCAAATTCTTAAAAAATGGCCACTAATTCAGGAAAGAAAGTCAATGGGTTTGAGGTCAGGACAAGCAGATCGTCCGCAAAGGCCGCCGCAACGTGCGGTTGATTGTTGATAGTTAAGCGTAGGATTTTAGGGTTTTGACGTATTTTGCAGAGGAAGGTTTCCATAACAATAATGAACAAGGCAGGGGACAGGGGGCAACCCTGCCGCGTGCCATTGGAAATGGTGAAGGGGGGGGATAGGGAACCATTCACTTTGACCTTAGCGGAAGGTGCTGAGTATAGAGTCAGTACTGCATTGATTAACTGGGAGGAGAAGCCAAACCTAGACATTGCCGCCGACATATACTGCCAGCTCACCCTGTCAAAGGCCTTCTCCGAGTCGGTGCTTAACAAGGCTAAAGTTTTATTCTTAGATCTGGCCCAGCTAATCAAGTGCAGCAGACGCGTCGTATTTTCGTTACCTTGCCTGCTGTGTACAAATCCTACCTGTTCCCTATTCTCAAAATCAGGGAGAACAGATTGGAGGCGCGCTGCCAGTATTTTGGCCCACTAATTTATATCGGTGTTTAAAAGAGATATTGGCCTATAATTTCCACATTTGCACTTCCTCATCGGTTACAGGTTCAGTCAAGGCTTCCACTTTTTCACAGGGCAAGGCGTTGAGGAATTCGGATGTTGCTTGTTTAATTTCCAATTCTGACTTCTTACTAGAGGGGGGGAGATTGTACAGATCGGCGTAAAAGTCGCAGAAGGCTTTGGCTATATCCGGTGTAGATTTGTGTAAAACACCATCAGTGGTTTTAATGGAGGATATATGGGAGGCATCTTGTTGTTTCTTCGCTAGCGCTGACATCAATCTGTTGCCTTTGTTACCGTGTGCTTACGCTTGGAATTTGGCTCGCATAAGAAGTTTAGGCGAAGTCACGTTTGGTAAATTTTTCAGGTCAGAGCGAGCGGTCGTCAGCTCTTCAAATATTACTTGGGCCTGGCTTCTTTTGTGTGTCAGTTCTAGCTTGGAAATACGGTTGGTAAGTGCCGCAGTTCTCTGTTTCTTGACAAACGTACTCCAGAGAGGATCAGATCCCCTTGATCCTGGCCTTATGGGCTTCCCATAGAATCAAGGGGGAGGGAGTAGGTACAGTAGAGGCGTTAATAGTGAAGTAGTCAGAAATAGCAGTAGCTATTTTGGATTTGTTAGGGGCTTCCGCTATGAGTGTTTCGTTCAGCCTCCAGGTCCGCTCACTTGGGCGAGGATCAAGGCTAGTGAAATGTAGGAAAATCGGGGCATGATCTGAAATTGTGATATTATCTATAACGGCTTTAGAGACCTTCCGGATGTGGGCTGAAGAAATGAATAGGTAGTCAAGCCTCTGGTAAGAAGTCTGGGCTGCGGAATAAAAGCTGAAGTCTCTCTCTAGGGGGTTTAAGGTTCTCCAGGCGTTAATGACCTTTAGTTTCAGTAATTGTTTTTTAAGCGCTCTCAGCTGTTTGTAGGGTATGGCAGAGCGTTTGGTGGAGGAATCTAACTCAGGTTCCAAGTTACGTTGAGATCACCCCCCAGGATGACCATTCCTTCTTGAAACGAGGACAGAAGAATTAGTGTTTGGATGAGCCATTGAACTTGTCCCTAGTGTTGAGCGAACAGTTCGAGAATAGTTCGGGTTCGTACCGAAATTTGGGGTGTCCGTGACACGGACCCGAACCCGGACATTTTCAAAAATGTTCGGGTTCGGGTCCGGTGTTCGTCGATTTCTTCCCGCTTTCTGAAGGGCTGCACAGCAGCCAATCAGTTAGCATTTTACTTCTTGCCCTAAGAGCCCATCACAGCCATGCCTACTAATGGCATGGCTGTGATTGGCCAAGTGCAGCATGTGACCCAGCCTCTATTTAAGCTGGAGTCACGTAGCGCCGCACGTCACACTGCTCTGATTAGTGTAGGGAGAGGACGCAGCTTCTATCAGGGCGAGATTAGGCAGGTTAAAGTCAGCAACAGCACCTAATGAACGGATCAATTTACAGCTGAGAATCATTGAACTTCTGCTAGTTACTTGCTCGCTGGTTTTTAGGCTGCACAGAGCGTTTTTCTGTCACTTATTATCTGGGTTGATCGGCGGCCATTTTGTGACTTGTGGTGCGCCAGAAGAAGCTGCCACCAAGTCCATCAATCCATCAATACTATTTTTTTTTTTTGCTATATCCTACATCAGGGGCTTGGCTGTGCTAATTGTCACCCCTAGAAACTCAGGAAAGAAATTTCTATATTTTATTAAGGGGTTAAATACAATTGCCCAAATACCAATCCCCTAAATCTGGTGTTCCAGCTTTGGCTAGACAAGAGTAATACTGTCTGCTGTCTGGCAAAGGATAGATTATTTTCTGGGGTTAAATTCAATTGCCAAAATAGCAATACCATAAATCAGTGGTTTCAGCTGTGGCTGGCAAAATAGAATAAGTGTCCGAGTAACGCACACACGTACAGGCACTGCACGTACCGATTCTTGAATAGTTGTATTATCGCGATAATAAAACTAACAGTGTAAAGTTGACTGTATTGCTCTAAGTTATATTCGCGTACGAATGTAACTTCTATTACAGCACACCAATACTAAAACTGACTAAGAGACAGCTTTAAGTTCTTTTCGAACTTTGGAACTTAAAGTGGTGTACGATTTTAAAAGTTGAGTACTAAAAAGTCCCTTGAGTACAATGCGATTCTTATGTATTTGCTTAATCGCATTGCGATTACAACTTTGAGCTACCGATCACCATGGGTACGCCTCCTCCAGTAGAATGTACTGTCGGATGTGAGAATTAAGTTGAAATCGCAATGCGATTATTATATATCTGCTTAATCGCATTGCCGTTTCAACTTAGCATTGCTAAATAATTCCATCCATATTCGTTAACTTACTGACTCAGTAAGTTAACGATATGGATGGAATTATTTAGCAATGCTAAGTTGAAATCGCAATGCGATTAAGCAAATATATAAGAATCGCATTGCGATTTCAACTTAATTCTCAGATCCGACAGTACATTCTACTGGAGGAGGCGTTCCAATGGTGATCGTTAGCTCAAAGTTGTAATCGCAATGCGTTTATTGCGGTATATTATCCCTCTGGGTGTCTTTTACAGCCTTTTTAGTGCCCAAAAGTTCGGGTCCCCATTGACTTCTATGGGGTTCGGGATGAAGTTCGGGTTGAGTTCGGATCACGAACCCGGACATTTTCCGGAAGTTCGGCCGAACCTCTCGAACCCGAACATCCAGGTGTTCGCTCATCTCTACTTGTCCCCTATTTGGGGAATATAAATTAGCTAGGGTCACAAGGGTGTCTCCCACCATACCCTTAACAAAAATGTAACGCCCGTCTGGATCCGCCTCAGATGCCACGCATTTAAAGGCGAGCTGTTTATGGATTCCATTGCTCACCCCCTTGCTAGCTGTGCTAAATGTGCCGTGAAACCATTGTGTGTATTTGTTAGAAGAAATATTAGGTACCTTACCAGCTTTGAAATGAGTCTCCTGTAGGTATATAATAGATGCTTTATCTTTCTGAAGAAGGGGAAGTGTCTGAGCTCTTTTGCAGGGTTCGTTCAGTCCTTTGACATTAAATAATGCTACTATAACAGAAACCATATCGTACAAAGCAGTTAGTGGACCAGGGACACAGCTTGCGGTCAGACGTGATCTGATAGGGACCACAACAGGGCAAGGACAAAAGGGTAGACGACGAAAAGACAAGGACTGGGATAAACGACTATACTCACGAGTACACAGAGAATTAATAGAGTACCAAACGTGAACCGACTCTTATCAGAGATAAATGTGCTACCCTTGCGCGTCCTGTACTGCGCGGGACACGCTAGAAGCAAGAGTCAAATGTCCTCTAAATTAACTATGGGGGGGAGAGGGTCAGAAGTGCCTAGTCAGAACGTACACCTCTGCACCGCCCAATAATGTAACATGGAACAAATCAACAGAACAGAGTTTAAACTCAAATATAGGTTCAAAACCTTATAATATAAATAATAATAATATTAATAATAAGCCTACTGCTATAGCAGTCGCTGGTTCAAGAAGAGCTTGATTACATTACCCCAAGAGCAAAGGGAAAGTGTAGTAAAGGTAACTACCGTGAAGGTAAGGGGCAACCTGTGTTAAGGGTGTCTCACAATGCCAGGTAAGTAATTGGGATCTACAACGGTCCCCTGGTACTGGGGTGGGGGTGGGGGGTACTCAATACCAGCATATATATAAGAATTGCAACTACCTACGGGCGGAAAGAAGGAGAGACGGCCTGGACAGGGAGGAAGGGGGGGGGGAAGGGAACGTCGGGGCATCAAGGGGGAAAAAGGAGGGAATAAGGAGGGAAAGAAGGGGGGGAGGGAGGGGGGTACAAGCAGCTAACGGTGGGGGTCCGCAGAAGGAGGGTGGAGCTCCTGGGAAAGGGGGGAGAGGGAGGGAGGGGGAGGAAGAGAGAAAGGTGGAAGGTAGTATCCAAGAGGCACACTCTATCACATGCATGTAATCCAAAGGGAACAACATATTCCATCACTGAAATAAAATGCATGTACATATAGGCCCTACAATGCAGAACTCTCCCAAATCGTAATGACAATAGACCTAGCATTACTGTGGCATAATAAGAGAAAGCCCAGGCACATTTACTTATACCGAGTGTCCTCAGCTCCGGTGCTCGGCTCTCCGCAGCATGTCATAGTATATCATCTCAGCAGTGACGGCGGTATCGTGGGAGTTACTCCTGCTGACCAGCGAGCATAGGAAAAAGAGAGGGAGAAGAAGGATAGAAGATGGGGGAGGTGAAAGTGGAGATCGGCAAGGAGGGAGGGAGTCGCTCTATAAAGGTATGGAGGGGGAAAGTGCAGAGAATGGGCTAAAGGCAAACCCCAGATGGTGAGGAAGATGCAGAGACAGAGAGAGATGAAAAAAAGGTCACGATAGTACCAGAGAGCAAAGATTTGAACAATGCGACTGTAGGATGGGTATCACTACTGCATATAGTGATCGATGGGCTCACCGCAAGTCAATGTCCTGAGACACACTCCGGCTCGGCGGGCCAGTGAAAAGCGATTCCTTCAACAAGTCCCTAGATCAGGTGGGTCTTAAAGAGTAGGATCCCATAGCAGCTTTTCTCGGTCTGCGAGCCCTGGAAACATATTGCAGGCGATTCGGGGTCTTCTGGAGTGCAGTCCCGGCATCTCCCTCAGGTGGCAGCGGAAGCCTTAAAGGTATAGGTATGGGTTCTAGGTTCAGCGCAGTCCATACTCTATCCAGATACTCAGGAGCATGGACAGTTAGGCGCCAGCCGTTTAACCAAATAGCCAAACCGAATGGGAAGAGCCAGGTATATTGCAGGTCCCGTTCCCGGAGGGCTTCTAGCAGCGGTTTTAGGATGCGCAGCTTAGCAAGAGTTGAGGGGGCAATGTCCTGGTAAAAGTGGACTTCTTCACCCTCGTAAGTGACTGTACGGCTCTCCTTGGCGGCCTGCAGGATTTGTGAGGTGTCTACGAAGGATAAGAGTCCACAAATTATATCACGTGGCCGTTCTCCTTGCTTGGGCTTGGGGCGTAATGCCCGGTGGATCCTTTCTATTACGACTCCTTCCGCTCTCTCGGGCCCAACAAGGTTTGAAGCATCTCCATTGCAACTTTTCTCAGGGATTCAGGTGCATATTGCTTCGTGAGGCCTTTAATCCGAATATTTTTCCTTCTACTCCTGTTCTCTTGATCCTCTATGAGGAGAAGGGACTTGTTGATGTATTCAGTGTGCTGGGCAGCATGCGAGGTGATGGACTCTGAGAGAGACGCCATGTCGGCCTGCCGGGTCTCCAGGAGCTCAACGCCAATTCTTCCATTAAAGGGTTTCATGACTTGGAATATAGTCTTCTTTAGGAAAGCCTTTGTAATGAGGGATGTAGATGGATCGTTCTGATTGCTCCCTGGTAGGCTGTCTAGATCTGAGGCCTGGTCTCCTGGGTTTCCCACTCTCAGCGCCATGTTGGAGTCAGCTCCAGAGGCAGGGTTCGGCTGAGTTTTCCAATATTTCTGCAGGTCAGTTTGACTGCCCGTTAGTTTAGAGGTGCTGGTGGGGTCCCCCGAGCGGTCTTTGCTAGTTTTGCCCATTTTGGGAGTGTCTCTGTTCAGCAAACAGGCGGTTTAGAGGTGCTTGATGGAGGAGCTGCAGTATCACACGTCCATCTCAGTCGGTGGCTAGACTCCGCCCCCCCATACTAGTTATATTCTTGTACATAGGAGCAGTATTATGGTAGTTATATTCTTGTACATAGGAGCAGTATTATAGTAGTAATATTCTTGTACATAGGAGCAGTATTATAGTAGTTATATTCTTGTACATAGGAGCAGTATTATAGTAGTAATATTCTTGTACATAGGAGCAGTATTATAGTAGTAATATTCTTGTACATTGGAGCAGTATTATAGTAGTTATATTCTTGTACATAGGAGCAGTATTATAGTAGTTATATTATTGTACATAGGAGCAGTATTATAATAGTTATATTCTTGTACATAGGGGCAGTATTATCGTAGTTATATTCTTGTACATAGGAGCAGTATTATAGTAGTTATATTCTTGTACATAGGAGCAGTATTATAGTAGTTATATTCTTGTACATAGGAGCAGTATTATAGCAGTTATATTCTTGTACATAGGAGGCAGTATTATAGTACTTATAGTCTTGTACATAGGAGCAGTATTATAGTAGTTATAGTCTTGTACATAGGAGCACTATTATAGAAGCTATATTGTTGTACATAGGAGGTAATTTTTATTAGTAAAAAAAAAAGCAACATATACATTATCAAAAAACTTGTCAAAAACAATAATCATTAAAAGGCAATCATACACCTCCAAAACAGAGCAAACCTTATAACTTCAACTTAACACGAGTCAATTTCTGTTAAAAGGAGAGAAAAATAATATTAATCAAGCATAATCCAATTACATTATAAGTGTAATCAATCCATATATACATTCCTCCATAAAGTCATGTTGTTCCTAATTTCCAGGGATTTGATCCATCTCAGGTCTGACATAATGAGGTTCACTGCTTTTATGTACTGGAATAGTTTGTTACTGATGGACACTCTGGTTCTGGTGTTTCAGTGATAGTACTTGATGAATGTAATGATGAGATACATGGTCCCCGGGTCAATGTCACCTACATTAGAGGGCACCCCATAGATGATATCTGGGTATTTGAGAGACTGCAGTCTTGGCATTTTTAGTTTACAGGATATTTCTTGCCATATTAGTGTCAGGTCCAGGAGTTCCTCCAAGAATTGAGTCATCTTCTCTTCATCCAAAACCTTCTTCTGAAACAAGTCAGCATAGTGAGATCTCACCACCCCCAGGATACCCTCCTTAACGTCCTCCCACCAGTCAGCCATGTTGTCATAAAAGTCCACTCTCTCTAGTTGTTGCTGAAAAAGAGTAGACAACTCTCTGGACACAAGAATCCTCCAGAAGACTGAAGTTAAGTCTCCATAACCCCCTACTAACATCAGGATGCTTCATGGATCCCAAGCAGAAAAACAAGGCTAGATGATCTAAATAAGGGACTACTTGCTCCTTCATCCCACTGATGGTTTCTGCTGGACTAACAAAAGCCAAATCTATTCTACTTCTTCTGTCAGCACAACAGTATGTGACGTTCGGCTACCTACCTCCCTGGGTGAACAAATCACTGAGGCCTACCTGCAAGATCATGTTATTCAAGACCTTGGAGTCCCTGTTCACTACTCGGCCAGAGGATTTGTCACCCGATGTTCTAGCGACATTTAAATCTCCAGCCATTACCACAGGAACTAAAGTAAAAAGATACTGCTTCACATCACTGAACAACTGGATTCTTTCCGCCACTGACTGTGGGCCATAGATATTAATGAGCCAGAGTCTTCTACTATGAATAGTGACTTCTAGAACCAGACATCTTCCCATAGCCACCTCTGTTAACCGAAGTACTGTCACATTATTGGTGGTAAATATGATAGCCCCCCGGCATAAACCTCCACAGCCAGTGACCAGAAAGAAGAACTAGACTGCCAATCTCTTTTTGCCTCACCTAAAAGCCCTAATGTGGTCAGACGGGTCTCCCGCAAGAAGATGACATCTACACACAGATACCTTAGATGGTCATAAACAGTGTGTCTCGTACTCCTTACCTTATTGCTGTTTACGTTACTTGAAGCTATTTTCAAAGAAAACATGGCCATCAGAGCACAAAAATAATAAAAACAGTGAAGTAATCACTAGAGTTAAGCGGACACCTGGATGTTCGGGTTCGAGAAGTTCGGCCGAACTTCACGGAAATGTTCAGGATCGTGATACGAACTTGACCCGAACTTGACCCCAAACCCAAACCCCATTGAAGTCAATGGGGACCTGAACTTTTAGGCACTAAAATGGCTGTAAAATAGCCCTGGAAAGGGCTAGAGGGCTGAAAAAGGCAGCAAAATGTTGGTAAATGCCCTGCAAAAAAACGTGGATAGGGAAATAACTTAAAATAAAATAAAATAACTAAAAATTAAACAATATTAATTGGCAACTCGGAGGAGGAGGTGGAATAGGAGGTTGGGGAGGCGTCAGGTGGGAATGCCATCAGCAGCGCGTCTACCAGCGTGCGTTTTGTAGTCAGTAGTCACGCATCTTTTGATCAGTAACATACATTTTTACAAAGTTTGGTTTCCTGCCAGCAATGCACAGCTGTGGCTTATCACTGGCAAAAATGGGTTAATGTCACCGACCAATGGAACAGGTGATATTCAGAAATGTTGGCACCCAGACAGAGGAGAGGTCAATGCTCGGCAAAACAGGCTTCATGTCATCCACCAATGCAGCAGGCGATTATCAGAAATGTAGGCCCCTGGCACCCAGACAGAGGAGAGAGGTCACGTAACAGCAAAACAGGCATAATGTCACTCAGCAATGCAGCAGTCGATTATCATAAATGTAGGCCCCTGGCACCCAGACAGAGGAGAGGTCAATGCACAGCAAGAAGAGGTTAATGTCACCCACCAAAGCAACAGGCAATTATCATAAATGTAGGCCGCAGCCACCCAGACAGAGGAGAGAGGTCAATGCATGGCAAAACAGGCTTCATGTCACCCAGCAATGGAACAGGCGATTATCATTAATGTAGGCTACCAGCACCCAGACAGAGGAGAGAGGTCCCATAACAGCAAAACAGGCTTCATGTCACCCAGCAAAGCAACAGGCCATTTTCAGTAATTTATGCCACAGGCACCCAGACAGAGGAGAGATTCATTAAAATAAAAAAAAGATTTAATGAATAAGTGCACTGGAGTACAAGAATGTATGGTTGAGGCAGTTATAAATGTCTATTCTGCACAAGGTATGTACAAGTCCTGTGGGATCCGTGCCTTTTTCATTTTAATGAACGTGAGCTTGTCCACATTGGCTGTGGACAGGTGGCTGCGTTTGTCTGTAATGACGCCACCCTGCCGTGCCAAATACACGTTCAGACAATACACTGGCTGCAAGGCAGGCCAGCACCAAGGCATAAAGGGCAAGCTCAGGCCATGTGGACAATTTGGAGACCCAGAAGTTGAATGGGGCAGACCCATCAGTCAGTACGTGGAGGCGTGTGCACACGTACTGTTCCAGGATGTTGTTCAAATGCTGCCTCCTGCTAAGACATTCCATTACAGCTGGTGGTGTAGGCTGCTGTGGCGCAGTGACAAAATTTTCCACATGTCAGCCATGCTAACCCTGCCTTCTGAGGAGCTGGCCGTGACCTCTTGCTCCTCCTCTGCCTTTGCCTTGTGCCTCCACTTATCCCCCAGTGTCAGTTGGGAATGCCCTCAGGAGCGCGTCTACCAGCGTGCGATTTGACTGGCGCATCTTTCTATGACAGTGCGGGAATTAAGGTAGGCACGTTGTCTTTGTACCAGGGATCCAGCAGGGTGGCAACCCAGTAGTCAGCACAAGTTACAATGTGGGCAACTCTGCTGTCGTTGCGCAGGCACTGCAGCATGTAGTCGCTCATGTGTGCCAGGCTGCCCAGAGGTAGGGATAATCTGTCCTCTGTAGGTGGTGTATCGTCTGTGTCCTCCGTATCCCCCCAGCCACGCTCCTGTGATGGCCTTGAGGTGCGTTGGGTGCCACCCTGCCACCCTCCTCCTCTACCTCATCTTCCTCGTCCACCAGAACTGCCCTGGCTGGCCACATGTGTACCTGGGCTCTGCTGGTGCAGGAACCCTCCTCTGAGCCACTTATGTATGACCGGTCTGAAACCCCTGTGAAATGCCCCTCTTCCTCCTCCTCCTCCTGTGCCACATCCTCTTCCATCATCAACGTAATTTAATTGATTTTTCAAGGAGACATAGAAGTGGTATTGTAATGCTAACAATGGCGTCAACAGCACTGGCCATGTTGGTTGAGTACTCAAAAGACCGCAACAAGGTATACAGGTCTCGCATGCAGGCCCAGTCACTGGTGGTAAAGTGGTGCTGATCCACAGAGCGACTGACCCGTGCGTGTTGCAGCTGAAACTCTACTATCGGCCGCTGCTGCTCGCACAGTCTCTCCAGCATATGCAAGGTGGAGTTCCATCTGGTGGGCAAGTCGCATATGAGGTGGTGAGCTGAAAGGTCGGAGTTACGCTGCAGCGCAGACAAGCGAGCAGCAGCAGGATAAGAACGCCAAAAGCGAGCACAGACGGACCACACTTTCAGCAGCAGCTCTGACATGTCTGGGTAGTTTTTAAGAAACTTCTGCACCACCAGATTCAGCACATGCACCAGGCAAGGGATGTGCATCAAACCGGCTAGGCCCAGAGCTGCAACGAGATTTCGCCCATTATCCCACACCACCAGGCCGGGCTTGAGGCTCACTGGCAGCAACCACTCATCAGTCTGTGTTCTATGCCTCTCCAAAGCTTCTGTGCGGTGTGGGGTTTGTCACCCAAACACATGAGTTTTAAAATCGTCTGCTGACGTTTACCTCTAGCTGTGCTGATGTTGGGGGTGAGGTTCTTTCGATGACCAGATGTGGGGGTGGTAGAAGAGGAGGAGGAGGATGCCGAGTAGGAGGAGGAGGCAACAGGAGGCAAAGAATAATGCTCTGCGATCCTCTGTGGTGGAAGGACACCGCCTCAGGCCCAGCCGCCACTTTGTTTACCCAGTGTGCAGTTAGGGAGATATAGCGGCCCTGGCCATGCTTACTGGTCCATGTATCTGTGGTTATGTGGACCTTGCCACAGATGCCATTGCGCAGCGCACACTTGATTTCATCCTTCACTTGGTTGTGCAGGGAAGGGACGGCTCGCCTGGAAAAGTAGTGGCGGCTGGGAACTACGTGCGGTGGGAAAGCCACCGCCATCAGCTGTTTGAAACAGTCAGTCTCCACCAGATGGAATGACAGCATTTCAAAGGACAGCAATTTTGAAATGCTGGCATTCAGGACCAGGGATCGAGGGTGGGTAGATGGGTATTTTCTCTTTCTCCCAGTGTTTGCCTATGACATGGTGGAGATGCTTGGTGATGGTGACGGAGGCGGTGGTGGTGTTGGTGGGACATCCTCTGTTTGCTGGTCGCCAGGTGCCACGTTGACGCCATAGGTGGAGGAAGAGGCCGCGATTAGAGATGGCCCGAACTATTCGCCGGCGAACAGTTCCCGGCGAACATAGCTTGTTCGCGTCCGCCGCGGCGGGCGAACATATTCGATGTTCGCGTTCGCCCCTATACTTTATTATTGAGCAAACTTTGACCCTGTACCTCACAGTCAGCAGACACATTCCAGCCAATCAGCATACCCTCCCTCCCAGACCCTCCCACCTCCTATCTAAACACAAGGATAGGATCCATCTTACATTCATTCTGAAGCTGCAGTAATAGTAATTGTAAATCGCAATGCGATTAATATAACCTGTATTATTCGCATTGCGATTACAACTTAGATCTGAGTTCCTAATAGTTGTATTGCTAGAATATAACGAAGATAACAAATATAGCACTATATTCTCAATCTTCGTTAAATTCTAGCAATACAACAACCATTAGGAACTCAGATCTAACTTGAATTCTCAATGCCATTACTATAACCTGCATTAATCGCATTGCGAATTCAACTTAGAGCTGAGTTCCTAATGGTTGTTGTATTGCTAGAATATACGTTATATTCTAGCAATACAACCATTAGGAACTCAGCTCCAAGTTGTAATCGCAATGCGAATAATACTTACAATTATTAATCGCTTTGCGAATCCATTTAATGCTTCTATTTGATTGTATATGACGGTTGACTATGACTACCACCAACGTTCTGCTGCCTCCAAAGCAAGATATCTGAACCCCCAGGGGCCATTTGGGCATTTTGATAAAAACGCATCAAAAACGCATCTGCGCTTTTATAATTTTTCATTTTCTAGTTTATTTTTTGTGTATTTTGCCACATTTGGTTGCATATTTAAATTTGGTATAGGCAAATATGGTAGTCTAGATCATGTGTCTATACCAAAACCTAGGATCATTGTTTGACAGCATATTTTCTAAGCCATGTAGCTGAATATAGATTTGGGCAGAGTAATGATCTAGACTACCATATTTGCCTATACCAAATGTAAATATGCAACCAAATGTGGCAAAATACACAAAAAAATAAACTAGAAAATGAAAAAATTATAAAAACGCAGATGCGTTTTTGATGCGTTTTTTATCAAAAATGCCCAAATGGCCCCTGGGGGGTTCAGATATCTTGCTTTGGAGGCAGCAGAACGTTGGTGGTAGTCATAGTCAACCGTCATATTCAATCAAATAGAGGCATCAAATGGATTCGCAAAGCGATTAATAATTGTAAGTATTATTCGCATTGCGATTCCATCTTAGAGCTGAGTTCCTAATGGTTGTATTGCTAGAATATAATGAAGATTGAGAATATAGCGCTATATTCCCAATCTTCGTTATATTCGAGCAATACAAGAACCATTAGGAACCCAGCTCTAAGTTCAATTCGCAATGCGATTAATATAACCTGTATTACTCGCATTGCGATTACAACTTTTACGAAGACTGAATTCTCAATCTTCGTTATATTCTAGCAATGTAACCATTAGGAACCCAGTTCTAAGTTGAATTCGCAATGCGAACATATACTCGCATTGCGAATTAAACAGAGCTGGGTTCCTAAATTTTTGTTAGTTCTAGATAGCCATAGCCAAACAATAGTGAAGTAAGGGCTCTTTCACACTGGCGTTTTATCTTTCTGTTCTAGAGTTCCGTCCTCGAGGCTCTAGGACGGAAAGATACTGATCAGGATAATCCCAATGCATCCTGAATGGAGAGAAATCCGCTCAGGATGCGTCAGGATGTCTTCCGTTCAGTACTGAGACTTTTTTGCCGTAGCAAAATCTGCAGCATGATGCGGATTTGGCCCGGACCCAAATCCTGAAGGCATGCTGGAAAGAAGGATCCGGAATTAATGGCCATTGAAAAGCATTCATCCAGATCCGGCTTTAAGCTAAACGTCGCTTCGGCACATCGCCGGATCCGACGCTTAGCTTTTGTGAATGGTCACCATAGCAGCCAGGACGCTAAAGTCCCGGCTGCCATGGTAGTGTAGTGGGGAGGCAGGGGAGAAGTATACTTACCATCTGTGCGGCTCCCGAGTCTCGGGGCCCTCCACAATGATGTCAGAGCGCTTCCATGAGCATGGATCACATGATCCATGCGCGTATGGCTCTCTGACGTCATTGTGGAGCACCCCGGGAGCCGCACGGACTGTAAGCATCTGCTCCCCGGCTCCCCACTACTTACTATGGCAGCCGGGACTTTAGTAGAGTCCTGGCTGCCATGGTTACCTAAAAGCATATTGAAGACTGATCAGTATTCCAATGCTTTCTGTTGTCTTATGCTAGACGGATCCGGCGGGCATTTCTTGCGACGGAAGTGCACGCCGGATCCTCACAACGCAAGTGTGAAAGAGGCCTAAGTTGCATATACCCCAATGCAAGAATATTACTTTGCATACTTTATTTTTTAAGTACATGTCTCTCTTAAAGGGGTGGTCACTCTTAAAGGGCAATGCCGGGTCATCATCAGCTAGGAGATGGCCAAAAGCACCGTAAAGGGATGCAGAAAATGGAGGAGCTACTTTCCCAACTCACAATGTTCCCATAGAGGCCTTTTTTATTTTGTTAATAAATAGTTTTTTCTGAGTTATAACGCGTGATTTCAGTTTTTTATAATGTTATGTTATGGTGTAATTCTTACTGATAACTTTATTTATTCTAAGGCCCCACCATTAACAAAGACTGCTGCTATTATCCTCACCACTATGAGTTCTGTGTAGGCCTTATACTACCAAATTTCCATGTACCTGCGGTTGCTGTATGTCATCATACTGATGAGTTTTGGATGGAAAAAATTGCCTTAATGTAACCAGAGTTATTAAAATAAAACAGAAAACCAAAAATGATTTAAAACCAAACCAAACTTTATAAATAAAATAAAAACAATTGTTTAAAGAAACATAAAATAAAAATTAAATAAAACTAAGGCAGGGCTTTCAGGACATCATGCTGGTTGATCAGCTCCGTTATGGCCTTCTGATGCCACTCCTCCATGGCCTTCATTTCTTTGCTGATCTTCAGCTGCAAAGCCCTCATCCGCCTGGAGTGCTCCCGCTGCAGCAGAATTATTTTATTTTTCATTTCTTTTATTACTGTACAAAAAAATATATATTAAAAATCAGATTAAATAACTTTTATTGATTAGTGTATAAAGGAGCTGGCCATTAAAATCACAATCAGTTATATAGTTCTTTACTTAGGAATATTTCAATAGAGTATTTTATTTAAAATAATTGTGGGATCAGTTGACTGTTTGATTGGTACTATTTTGGGGTGCATACGTCTTTTTGATCGCTTGGGTTTGGAATTTATGTCATGGAACGTTACAAAATATGTATACTGTATAAAATATGTCTGTTTTTGACAGTTTTTAAAAAAATATTTGTATGGGATTTGCCAAAGGGGTAAGAACACGCTATATTGTTATAGAGCTGCTTTTACGGATGCGGCTATACCAATTATGTGCACTATATTATTTATGTAATTTTTAGATTACATAAATGAATATATATGAGAAGACGATTTCTAAGTTATTCTTCTTTAAAAAAAAAATTTTAGTCTTTTTTGTCTTTCAATTTTTTTTTTTTTTATATATCTATTTTCTTTTTATCAAAAACCATCTGCATCCTGAAGATCCAATGGGTCTGATCACTACACAGTGCATTGCAATAGTCATAGTCTATTGTAATACACTGTATAGTCAGTGCCACACTTACACTAAGGCTGATCAGACCTCAGGGTCTGATCGGCCTTAGGTAAATGGCAACTAGGACGCCTTTGTAAGGCGGTCCGGGTGCCATGGAAACCATCTTGCCGTTGCGTGAAGCAGCGACGGCAAGATGGAAGAGAGAGGGAGCTTTCTTCCTCTCAACCACATAGATGTCGCTGGCCTGAAACAGGCTTTTTTTAAAGTGCTGCGCTATGATTGGTTAGTCTGCAGAGACAAAACAATCGGAGTGCTTACTAGCAAGGGAACACTCTGATTGGTCCCTTGCCGGCTTACCACTTGTGTCTGCTCCTGAGGAGTTGTGACTCCGGGCTGTGACACTTTATAGTGTCACAGCCCCAGGAGCAGTTTGGGCGTGGCCGTACATCAAAATGCAGCAAGTCACTTGTTATTTGGTCGTACAGTTATGTCAGAAAGCATGAAGGGGTTAAAGGATAAAGATTTAACATGTTTGTTATGGTTTTCTGGAATAAACTGACACCAGTGACTGAGTTAAAACACCCACAACACATATTATTTACCCTCCTGGCGGGGGTGGTCACCAGCTCCTCCTCCTCCTCATTCTCCTCATGAGAACCGGGATGGTCTGAGGGTCCGGCATCCTCATGCTGTGGGGTAGGGGCAGAGGGTCCTGCCTGCTCCTGCTCCTCCTCCGACACCTCCTCCTCCACCACCACTGCCTTTTTGAAGGCCTGCGGCGGACTGAGGGGACGGGATCACCTATAATGGCAAAATTTTCTTAAGTTATAAAACCTCGTAAAGCATAACTGTACCTATACATTACAGAGTGTTGCTGAAAGATACAAGAGTCATGTAAGCATTGTACCTGGGCAGATTTTGTTCCGTATCTCAGTGATCCGATCCTGGTGTCTCCTCTTCAGGTCGGACCACTTTTTATAATGGCCATCCTCTTGTGTGTGACATTGTGGTCACGATAAAGCTCATAACCGATCCTCCTCAGGATCCGCTGCTTCTCCAAGTGGGACCTGGTGGTGTCGTACTTCATCTCTAGCATTCGCTGCAGGATAAAAATGCAACCATATAATCCCAAATTTGTCAAATAAAAGTATTAGAAATGAATGTCATCATCTCAACACAACAAAAATGTTTGAGTGTTTGAAAGTAAAACATTAGATTTAACGTTACAGTTATACAATCGAATTATATTTAAATTGTATGTGTGTGTAGTATGAGCAATCGGATATTGGCCATCTGAGGAGAGATGTACCCGTCTAGTGAGGTAACGGTACAGTATGGGGTGTACAGCTGGTCCGCCTCCACATGGTGCACCCTGGGTAACGCTAAATGAACCAGCAAATAATGGCGGTCAAACATTACTTCTCCTGACCAACCAGACGCATATTAGAATCCAAAGACTATGTGTGTGTGTGGAGGGATATACACTGTGGGGTATACGGTGTGGAGTATACGATGTGGGGTATGCACTGTGAGGCAGGAAAATGGATGTGCATTGTGCATATGAGAGATGTTTCTCAGCTGTCCAATGTGTCCATACATACATGCTACCAGACATAGTGGTGTGATGTCTTAACAGTACTTAGTGCACCTATCATTAACCCCTTCACGCCCAATGACATAGCTGTATGTCATCTGGCGGTTGTGGCACTCTTTGGAGGTGCGCTACTGGAGGTCGGGTTCCCACCCCTTAGTATCAAGAAGGAAATAAACTCCAGTTTGTGCGTTGAAGATAAGTTTCTTTTAATCAAAAGTGCGGTAAATCATATACATGCGTGTGACGTTTCGGCCACAATACGGCCTTCATCAGACTGATACCGCTCTGAGGACTGTTTGGAAAATGGGCGTGTTGGTAGCAAAAGTAGACCACTGTCTATGTAGATATGCGGACGCAGGCCTTCCCTGCTATCGGGTCCCCATTACAGCAGCACGGTGACCCGATAGCCACCGCACCCGCCGCCCAATTACACGCAAAAGCCGCAAACCGCAGGTCTGAATTGACCCCCGGCACATTGTCCCAAGGTGCCTGCTGATTGATTTCAGCAGGCACCCAGTTCTGATCACCGCCCGCCGCGTAGCGGTGATCGGAACTATACATGATGTACCGTTGTGTCATGTGTCCTTAAGGGGTTACAAACCCGTAAAACTGGCGTGGCATTGCTTTTATTTTGCAATTTTTGTACATTTTGCATTTTGTTTGGCTTCCCAATACATCTTATGCAATATTAAATGGCGGAGTTAGAAAGTACAACTTGTCCCGCAAAAACAAGCCCTCATATGGCTATGTGAACAGGCAAATAAAAAGTGATGGCTCTTTGAAGGCAGTGAGCGAAATAAGAGGCTAACAAAAAACCTCTGGCTTTGACAGGGTTAATATGCCCTGAAGCAAGAAAAATGTGAATTTGTACAAATACATTGAAATAACAAGCCTGTGATATGTAATACAGTGCTGTAATGTGGAATTACTTACAGTAATCAGGAGATCTTCCTCGACTTCTTTAAAATTGCTTGAGACCATTTTCATGCGCGTCACACACGAGTATTGCACTGCGATTCAACCTTCCTCCTGTCAACAAACTCGCAAGACAAAGCCACGCCCGTATAGGCTCACACGAATATTTCAATGCGATTCTCGCGATAGAAACACCATGTGCATATTGCGAATGCAACTTAGGCAACTTCCTATTGGTTGTCTTGATGGAATGAAGGATTATTGACAATATACTCCGCTGTAAGTTAGATGCGCAATGCGAGTAAACTTACTCAAATTACTCGCATTGCGCATCCAACTTAGTTCTGTGTATAGGCAACGTCCTAACAATGATTGGCTTGCTAGAATAAACGAATATGACGAATACGAATATAGCGCGATATTCTCTATATTCGTTAAGTCTAGCAAACAACCAATAGGAACGTTGCCTATACACAGAAATAAGTTGGATGCGCAATGCGAGTAATTTAAGTAAGTTTACTCGCATTGCGCATCCAACTTAGACAACTTTCCGATTGGCAATAGTAATGCCATTGCCTACCTATGCCTAAAGCCTATTCCACGCTCTAAGTTGGATGCGCAATGCGAGTAAACTAACTTAAATTACTCGCATTGCGCATCCAACTTAGTTGCCTTGCTTGCTAGATTTAACGAATATAACGAATACGAATATAGCGCTATATTCTGTATATTCGTTAATTCTCGCAACCCAAGTACCCCGCCCTACCATTAGGAACGTTGACTATACACAAAATTAAGTTGGACGCGCAATGCGAGTGATTTTAGTAAGTTTACTCGCATTGCGCATCCAACTTTTACCATGGTCTAGATAACCGTGATTCTCAAATCCGACAGTACATTCTAGCATGGAGGCGTTCCCATGGTGATGGGGACGCTCCATGCGCAGAGGAAGTTGGCACACGGCAGACGGGCACTGACTGGAGCGGGAGGGGAGCATGGAGTCCTCGGACATGTAAGAATAAATGCTTTTGGGAAGTGGGAACAACTTTAAAAATAAAAAATAAAGCGTAATATTCGAATTTGCGAATATATAGCATTATATTCGAAATATTCGCGAATTAGCGAAGTGCCGATATTCGCGAATTAGCGAAGTGCCGATATTCGTGATTTAAATTCGCTATTCGAATATTCGCGCTCAACACTAGCGAAGATATGCAATGTTAGGTCCACCCCCTATCATTGAGTAAACTTTGACCCTCTACATCACAGTCAGCAGACGCATTCCAGCCAATTATCATACCCTCCCTCCCAGACCCTCCCATCTCCTGGACAGCATCCATTTTAGATTCATTCGGAATTTGCAGTCTTAGTGAGAGGAGGGACAGTGTAGCTGCTGCTGATTTAATAGGGAAATCGATAGCTAGGCTAGTGAATTCAGTGTCCACTCCAGTCCTGAAAGACTCATCAGATTTCTGCTGTAAGGACAGCGTCCTGACAGTACCCCAAAAAGCCCTTTTAGGGCTAGTACATTAGTCTCCCACCCAGACCCTCCCACCTCCTATCAAAAAGCAAGGACGGCATCCATCTTAGATTCATTCTGAAGCTGCAGTGTTAGTAGTTGTAATCGCAATGCGATTCATACAGGTTATATTAATCGCATTGCGAATTCAACTTAGAGCTGGGTTCCTAATGGTTGTATTGCTAGAATATAACGAAGATTGAGAATTTAGCGCTATATTCTCAATCTTCGTTGTATTCTAGCAATACAACCATTAGGAACAGATCTAAGTTGTAATCCCAATGCGATTAATACAGGTTATATTAATCTCATTGCGAATTCAACTTAGAGCTGGGTTCCTAATGCTTGTATTACTAGAATTTCTAGCAATACAACCATTAGGAACCCAGCTCTAAGTTGAATTCGCAATGCGATTACAACTTCCACACTCTGCGTCAACTAGGTATTTTTCCATGGGAGTTTTGCCATGGATCCCCCTCCGGCATGCCCCAGTCCAGGTGTTAGTCCCCTTGAAACAACTTTTCCATCACCATTGTGGCCAGAAGGAGTCCCTTTGGTTTTTAAAATTCGCCTGTCTATTAAAGTCTATGGCGGTTCGCAATGTTCGCGAACATTTGCGGAAGTTCGCGTTCGCCGCTCGCGAACGGAAAATTTTATGTTCGCGACATCACTAGCCGCGATGGGCATATCTACCTTGAGGGTAGCACATAACTGGCCATAACTACTGTGAGGGGCACATAAACTGGCATAACTACTGTGAGGGGGCACATATCTGGGCATATTACTGTGAGGGGACACATAATCTGGCATAACTTCTGTGAGAGGGGCGCATATTTGGCATAACTGCTGTGAGGGGAACATATCTGGGCATATTACTGTGAGGGGACACATAATCTGGCATTACTACTTTGAGGGGACACAATCTGGCATTTCTACTGTGAGGGGGCACATAATCTGGTCATTACTACTGTAACGGCACATATTCTGGTCATTACTACTGTGATGGGCACATATTCTGGTCATTACTACTGTGAGGGGACACATATTTGGCATTACTACTGTGAGGGAGCAGTTATTTGGGCATAACTACTGTGAGGTGGGCACATATCTGGGCATAACTACTGTGAGGGGGCACATAACTACTGTGACAGGAACAAAGGTGGGCATTAGTACTGTGTGGTAGCACTAGATTACCCTGCTATACATTGGCATGGCTCAGTCTTACAGGCCAGCACAGCGCCCCCTGCTGGTGTTTTCACAGGGGCAGTTGCCATCCCTTCCTTTTGTGAATATTTTTTTCTCACCACAGTGACCTTGTCCTGGATCCAGCGGACATCACGCCGAGGCCAGCGACACCCTGGATGAGGTAGGACCAGATTTTATTAGGACTGGGTGAGTGTAGCCATTGGGCTTAGGGCTCTTTAACACGAGCGAATCCCGTGCGGCTAATCCGCTGCGTGAAAGAGATCCAAGCCGAGCTCCAGACAGCAGAGACTCGGAGCAGTAACATGATTGATAATGCTCTGTGCCTCTCTGTGATCTTTTACCACAAAATCACAGTGAGATAAAGTTGTCACCGTGATTTTGTAGTAAAAAGATCACAGTCAATCATGTTACTGCTCCGAGTCTCTGCTGTCTGGAATGGGGCTTGGCACTCATTCACGCAGCAGATTCGCCGCATGGAAAGAGCCCTTAGTAGCCCAAAGTTTAAAGTATAACTGCCATATAAATTTCTTTTTTTTTTGCTAAAGTGTAGGGCAAGTGATAGGTAACATTTTTGTAATATACTTTATTTAGCCAAAAGTTTAATTTTAGTAGTAAACTGGGGCTGAAATGGCCCTTAGCAGTGCTCTCAGAAATGGGGGCGACGGGAAAGGGGGCCCCATAGATCAGTTTCGCATTGGAGCCCCATGGATTGTGTATGCCACAGAACTGGAGGCACTGTCAGCCACCCAATCTACTATAGCCTGTACATGTTCTGGCCTCACCATCCGTAGAGCGACATTCGGGCCTACCAAATAACGCTGCAGGGTCTGTCGCCTACTCGCACCAGAGGAAGAAGGTGTTTCACTTGGACCGGTTCTCTCCCAGCAACAGGCCACGTTCTCTCCCAGCAACAGGAAGTCCGCCAACACCACCACGACCATGTCCACGTCCCTTATTTGATGTTCTCATTATTTGCGTTCACCCACCAAGCTGAAAGATTGGTCTCTCTCGGTGTCAATTTAACTGCCAATTGTCAACAATTAAGTTCACTAAGGCAGTGCCTGTGTCATAGAAATGCTATGTGGACCAAGAATAAAGTTTTTTGGCCTAAAACACACTGACTCTCAATTTTACTGCAGAGATGTAAAATATGTATTTGTACGCTGTATGCACAACTGTTTGGTGAACCCAGCGCACGTTTTTTCCCCAGTAAAACACAGTAAAGCACTTTTTCGTGCTGCAATTTAAAATTGATATTTGTACGCTGTATGCACAAGTGGTTTGTGGACCAAGAACATTTTTGTAATAAAACACAGAAAATCAGTATTTCACTACTATTAATTAAATGTAGCTATTTTTACGGTTTATGCAAATGTGTTGTGTGGACCCAGAACAAGGATTTTTTAATAAAACACTGAAAATCAGTATTTCACTGCTATTAATAAATCTTACGGTAGCTATTTCTACGGTTTATGCAAATGTGGTTTGTGGACCCAGAACACAGATTTTTTCAATAAAACACAGAAAATCAGTATTTCACTGCTATTAATAAAGCGTAGCTATTTCTACGGTTTATGCTAAAGTGGTTTGTGGACCAAGAACAAGGATTTTTAACCTCCTGTCAATCGCTACACGCACGGATGAGTCCAGGCGGCGTCAGGTTTGTTCCTCCTGGACGCATCCGTGCTTCATCCGTGGGAGAATCCAAATGTCCAAAGTCCTGGCATGTGGGGCTGGCTTGCTGACAAGGAGTGACGGGTTCACTTTTACTGTCTCATAACCTCTGCTGAGGAGCTCAGAGCCTCACACAACAATGGAGAACACGTCTTTCCAGGAGCCCTACCCCAGCAAACCAGGGGACCAACCTCCTGCATACAGCCCTGGACCCCCAGTCATGCAGCCCTCTCCATACCCTGCTTAGTACCCACTGTACTCAGGAGAAGTAGGGCAATGTGTTTTAGGGTGTATTTTTACATATAACCATGCTGGGTGTGAGAAATATCTCTGTAAATGACAACTTTTTAAATGTTTTTATACAAAGTTGTCAGTATACAGCGATATTTCTCACACACAGTATGGGTATATGTAGAAATACACCCCAAAACACATTGACCTACTTCTTCTGAGTACGGCGATACCACATGTGTGCCACTTTTTGCAGCCTAGGTGCGTAAAGGAGTGTAAAGTCCAACGAGTACCTTTAGGCTTTTACAGGGCTGCTCACAATTTAGCCCCGCCCAAAATGCCAGAACAGTAAACACACCCCACAAATGACCCCATTTCGGAAAGTAGACACCCCAAGGTATTCACTGAGGGGCATAGTGAGTCCGTGGGAGATTTTTTTTTTTATTGCCAGAAGTTAGCAGAAATGGAAACTTTATTATTATTTTTTCCTCAGAAAGTGTCATTTTCTGCTAACTTGTGAAAAAATGAAATAATACATGAACTCACCATGCCCCTCCGCGAATACTTTGGGGTGTCTTCTTTCTGAAATGGTGTCATTTGGGGGTATTTATACTATCCTGACATTCTAGCACCTGAAGAAACATGACAATATTATAGTAGTTATATTGTTGTATATAGGAACAGTATTATAGTAGTTATATTCTTGTACATAGGAGGCAGTATTATAGTAGCTACTGTATATTCTTTTACATAGGAGCAGTATTATAGTAGTTATATTCTTGTACATAGGAGCAGTATTATAGTAGTTATATTCTTGTACATAGGAGGCAGTATTATAGTAGTTATATTCTTGTACATAGGAGGCAGTATTATAGAAGTTATATTCTTGTACATAGGAGCAGAATTATAGTAGTTATATTCCTGTACATAGGAGGCAGTATTATAGTAGTTATATTCTTGTACATAGAAGCAGTATTATAGTAGTTATATTCTTGTATATAGGAGCAGTATTATACTAGTTATATTCTTGTACATAGGAGCAGTATTATAGTAGTTATATTCTTGTACATAGGAGGCAGTATTATAGTAGTTATATTCTTGTACATAGGAGGCAGTATTATAGTAGTTATATTCCTGTACGTAGGAGGCAGTATTATAGTAGTTATATTCTTGTACATAGGAGGCAGTATTATAGTAGTTATATTCCTGTACATAGGATGCAGTATTATAGTAGTTATATTGCATATTAGAAGAAGATCTCCACTGCAGTATTGTACAGGTAAAGTTCCGTACATTGTAGAGAGTATTAATAATCAATGCATTATGTATGAAGTAAACTTTTGCCACATCTCTATAATTTTGCATCTAGGAAGTACTAATAGAAGAGCAGCAGTGAGAGAAGTCACAGTTCCTGTTTGACGCAGTGCCTTCTGCTGCTGGCTCTCCTGCATACAGTTCTTCCGTGATATTCATCGCCATGAGCAGCTCTGGTCCTCTCATGACTTCTTTATTTATCTCAAATTTATGACATTTACCTTTGTGAATGTGATCCAAAAATGTGATGGGATAAAATGTCAATTTCCTTTTCCCTCTCATGTCCACTACAAGTACAAGTCACCTTGTTCTTGTAGTGAACCCTTTAGAAGTCATGAGAATATAAAGAGTTAAATATAAATTAGTTTCCATTGTGAATTGGTCGTGTGTGGGATTATGAATTTGGGATGTTTTCAGGTGAGGTGGGGTCCTGGCATGTGGGGCTGGCTTGCTGACAAGGAGTGACGGGTTCACTTTTACTGTCTCATAACCTCTACTGAGGAGCTCAGAGCCTCACACAACAATGGAGAACACGTCCTTCCAGGAGCCCTACCCCAGCAAACCAGGGGACCAACCTCCTGCATACAGCCCTGGACCCCCAGTCATGCAGCCCTCTCCATACCCGGCTTATTACCCTCCGGGACCAGATCACGGTGTCCAACAGACCCTCCCCTGTCAACCAACCTCAACCAATGTGGTGGTGGTAAATGGGCAGACGGAATCAACCGAGTGCCACTACAATGATTACCTCTGCTGGTCCATCTCGAACTTTCTATTTTGTTTTTGGCCCCTTGGATTTGCTGCCATTATTTTTTCCTGCAAGGTATGTAAGAAGCTCACTGAAGAGATGATGGATTTAAGAAAAAAATTATTAAAATTAAGAAATGTAACATTATAAACCAAAATCCCTGGACTGCTATCACATGTATAAAACCTTTAACTAGCCACAGCTTCTTTTCATTATTATTCTTTTAATGATTGCTATGAATTTTACGATAATCGAGTATTCTTTTACATAATATATACATTTACTTTAGAATATTATAGCTTTTTATACCTTACGTTACTTATTTTTCTTTTAAAGGTGTAGAATGGTAAAAAATGTTAGGACTTTCTTTTCCATCATACCTTCTTGTCCATTTGGATTATTTTAAAGTTTTTGAAATGTTTTTAATGCATTGAATGTATAGTTGTTGCTTATGTTTTACCATCCCTAGACAATAGTGTACATACTCAGGGTGCTCCACCAATGAGGCCAGGTGCAGCCAGGCAGCACCAGGTAGGAGCAAGAGGGGGCAGCTGAAGGGCCACGGGCTGAAGGGAAGGGGTTAAGTTAAGGAATTGGCATTGGGGAATGGGCGCGCCCTTTCCAGGTTTTTCTCAGGCAGCAGAAAAGCTAGGTGCAACCCTGTATATACTAAACCTATGGTGAGAAAAGAGGTTTGAAAGAGGCCGTCCCACAGCCACACATAAAGGCCACCCAGTGGATGCTTCATACATATATGTTTTATACAGCTGGTATTAAGGCATACCCTTGCATGTAGTGAGCTCCCCTAGTGGTGGCTGCAGACAGATGGTATTTTATCATGTAACTGTCTATGCAGGGGATTTGGAGCTCTGTACCAGAAACATTGAGTTCTGACCACTTTAAACATATATTGTGGATTGCTCAGCCCAGAATTGTAAATCTATAAATATAAACAATGGAATTTTTACTGTCCTAACACCATTAACCCCTTTACCTTCCTAATTTGGGGAAATATTAAAGGGGTTGGCCCATCTTTCTCTAGGATTTGCCACCTATGTCAGTTGTGGGTCCCACTACTTCCCTTATACCCTAACTCTATGGTATACAGCACAATGCCCAGAGGATGAATACTGGCCTCGAGCCACATGCATTTAGAGGTGTCTTTAGGAGTCTGGACCACAAATAACTAAAATATTGTATGTCTGCATTGTCCACTCTAGGGGACACTTATTATTCTTTAAACATTCACACCTTTATGTTTCCTCCCTTATTTTCACGCCCCAAATGACTACACGTATATGGACAACACCAAGAACTCTATTTCTGGTTCCTGAATAAAATATCAAAACTACAGTGGAGACTGACACATGCACAAATAGAACAGAGAAAAGGCAGAGGTGTAACTCTCCACATATTGGAGAAGCAAATTTAACAGAAACCTCAGTGATATCTTCTGTTAACCCTTCCATAGCAGCCATTACTTGTCGCCACTCTGCATTTTCTACATGTGGATTTTTATGTTTTTTTTCAGACATTTTTTTATTTGACCATAATAATAAGATTTATAATAAATTGGGAGTAATAATTAACTCTCACAGATGAGATTACAAATAGAAATGTCACCTCTCCCTGATGATGATCAGGAGCACTCTATACAAATAAAATACTGTATCACCCGTAGGAGAGTCTTCCGATTCCGTTAGTCTGTTCAGTATTTCACTTTTAGACCAGCAGTTTGTGCTCCAGAGCTGCCATCCCTACAGTAACTGGGAATTTGCAATTATAGCCCGCCATCATGGAAGCCATAGGGGCAGTCCATGAGCTGCTACTGATGTTGATCTTCTCCGATGCTCAGTATATTCCCAGTCTGGTGACAGGTACCACCATCCATCCTCTTCTAATCAGGCCTATTTCACACGACCGTCCGCAAAAATACGGATGATGTCCGCGTGCATTCCGTTTTTACGGAACAGCTGGCCCCTGATAGAACAGTACTATCCTTGTCCGTTATGCGGGCAATATTAGGACATGTTCTATCTTTGAACGGAACGGTGAAACGGAAATATGGAATGTATACAGAGAACATTCCGTTTTTTGAGTACCCATTGAAATGTATACGAACGCAAAAAGAGCCTGTAAATTGATAAAATAAACGTTCGTGTGCATGAGGCCTAAAAAGGGAGACACAGGGGCGCACAGAGCCAAGGCCACCACGCTCACTCTTCTCAGACTTTATGTTCTGCAGTCCATGCTGGTGTGACCCTCGGCTATGATGTGTGGCTCCCAGGAAAGAAATCCAAGACGAAGCGGTAGAGAAAAACATGAACACTAACACCGCACACTATCAGACGCATCTGAAGTTAAAAAGTCACAGAAAATAATGCACTATAATAATTGATGCAAGCATAACATATGGACTAAGCCCTCACTCTATTGATAAAATCTGAGACACTTGGTCAATACATTTTGATCAAAACACATTTAAGCCCACCTACCAAGCGACAAGGTGGTCTTAGTTCAGGCGGGTTCCTATGCTAACCTATCCATGCTGTTGCGCATTTATATTCAGGAGCCCAGTCTCCGCACATATGGTGTGCTGCCCATTGTTACCTCCATGTGCATCAGCAACCGGTGAGAGGAGGGACACACACACCTATATGTACCACCTTAATCAAGGTCGCCTATTAGACAGGTGGGGCAAAAGGGCACATGAATGCTACTCCCAGAGTAAGAGCGCATTCACACCTGAAAGTGCCACTCCTTCAAGACAAGTCAATAGTGTTGCTCACGAATATTCAAATTGCGAATTTTAATCGCGAATATCGGCACTTTGAGATTTCGCCAATATTTAGAATATATCAAAATATATTCGTAATCGCGAATATTCGTTTTTTTTTTTTTTATATACCAGTCTATGCGAATTTTATGCACATTTTTTATGCAATCAAGAAAATAATGCCTGAAGATCAGGAATTCGCAAATATATGGCGAATATTCGCAAAATATCACGAATTCGAATATTGCCCCTGCCGCTCATCACTACTAGTCAAACGAATCACTGAAAAAAATAAAATAAAAAAAATGTGTATATGTATATATATATATATATATATATATAAATATCCTGCACGATATGATATTAAATGTGTGGATGTACATGGCTACATTTATAAAGTCACAGAAAATCATGCACTATAATAATAGTGTGTGTGTCCCTCCTCTCACTGGTTGTTGATGCACATGAAGGTAACAAGGGGCAACACACCATATGCGCGGGGACCGGGCTCCTGAATTTAAATGTGCAACAGCATGGATAGGTTAGCATAGGACCTGCCTGAACTGAGACCACCTTGGCGCTGGGTAGGTGGGCTTAGATGTGTTTTGATCAAAATGTATTGACCAAGTGTCTCAGATTTTATCAATAGAGTGAGGGCTTAGTCCATATGTTATGTTTGCATCTATTATTATAGTGCATTATTTTCTGTGACTTTATAAATGTAGCCATATACATCCGCGCATGTAATATCATATGGTGCAGGATGTTTTATATATATATATTTTTTTTTCTGTGATTCAATTTAGAAGTTACCCTCAATAAATCAGACCCTAGAACAAACTGTCCCATTGGACCGGAGATGGCTGAGATATGATAGATCAGGGGTGCACAACCTTTTTGGTCTGGCAGCCGCATTGTCACATCACTGTATTTCAAGGGACCGGAAAAAAAAAAAAAGTTAATCACTTCAGTGCTCGCTATTGCTTCCTCATCCAGTTCTATTGATAATCGGTAGCCCATCTGTGATCACACAGGGAGATTTGCTGACGATCGTCGATTATCTTTCATCCTGCAAATCAGACGACAAATGAGCGATTCCTTGTTTATTGACTGATCAGCAGCAGATTATACCGGCCAGATATCAGGAATGAGCGTTCCTATGAAGACTTGTTCCCAATAATTGTCCTGAATATCGTGCAGTGCATAGGAACTTAGAGATTTTATAATAAAAAATTATTTTTAACACGTTCCTGCAGCATGGGCCTGAAACAGAAGAACCATACTCTCCTGCTCCCTGCCGCTCCCGCTGTCTCCATCTTCTGGTTTCGGCGCTGTTTACATCCGGCTGGTTATGGGCATCGTCACTTGTACCTCTCCAGCCAATGACTGGCTTCAGGGGTGATGTGGCCCCAAGCAGAGTGTCACTGCTGAAGTCAGTCATTTGTTGGAGCGGTGCTCCGAGACCAGATGATGGAGACGGCGAGAGCAGCACGGAGCAGGAAAGTCGGAATCTTCTGTATCATGGGCCAGGCTGCAGGAACTTGTTAAAAATAGTTTTAACTAGGAAACCCCTTTAAGCGGCGCCGCTTCCTTCCTGCCTCCTATTCACAAATGAACGCTTTCCTTCCCCGCAGAGGACGGCGCTCACTGGTTATTACCGCCTCCTGCACCCCCAGATATACTGTACCTGCAATAACCAGTAAGCACTTTCCCTAAAGGGCTCACGCACACAGCCATTGTTTGGTCCCCATCTGATCCGCATTTTTTTGCAGCTCGGATGAGGACCCATTCACTTCAAAGGGGCCGCAAAAGATGCGGACAGCTTACCGGGTCCTGTCCGCATCCGTTACTCCGTTACTTCCGCATAATGCAGAACACACATGCCCGGTATCCGTGTTTTGCGGACTGCAAAACACAGCACAATCGTGTGTATGGGGCCCTACTAATGGGGAAGGCACTCATTGGTTAACCCTTTAATGACCAGGCCTGAAAAGGCCTTAATGCCCAGTCACTGTTTTGTGATTTAGCGCATGTGATTCTAACACTTGTAAGTTTTTTATTTGTTGGACTACCAGAATAACTTTTGCAGCTTTTTATTACATGACACAGGGATTTTTAATATATATTTTTATTTTTATTAGGGAAAACTGTAAAAAAAATTTTTTAAGTCGTGTTTATTCAAACTGTAGCTGATTATTTAAATAAGCAAATTATTATAATTAGTTCCCTATATGTGTTGGATCATTTTATTATATAATGTATAGTTTCACATGAATGGGGTGATAATTGTAATGGTTTTGGTTGGTGTGGGCTTTTTTCTTTTATGCATTTTATCATTTTTCTTTTTAACTTATTTTTTTAAAATAGTTTTCTGCTCCAAAAAGACCTTTGGGTGATACCGACTTTTTATTTATTTATTTATTATTTAACTATTATTTTTTTATAATCACTTTATTATTTATATTTAAAATATATTTTTACCACATGTCCCCCAAGAGGTCATAAAAAGACTGTTGGGGGACAGTGAACAATTTTATTTTGCACTTTTTCATTTTTATTGTTTTCATTTACTGGTATTTTATTTATTTGCTAACATTTTCTTTTCTGTTTTAATATATATTTTACAGCACTGTATGTCCCCCAAGAGGTCTTTAAACGACCTCTGGGGGACAGGGGGATACTGCTTTTTATTATTATTATTATTATTATTATTATTATTTTGCATTTTTTTCCTTTTATTTGTATTTTTTTTATTGTGTTTTCAATTAATATTTTTTTAAAAACTTTTTATATATAGTTGCAACATAATTTGTCCCCAAAAGGTCCATAAAAGACCTTTGGGGACACAGACTTTTTTTTTTAACACTATTTCCACTGTAACTGGAGCATCTAAAGGAGCCCCAGTTACAGGGAGAACCAGCCTGCTGAGGGGGGCTTTGTACAGGGCAGGGCTGATCAGGCTCTGCACTCCTCTGTCTCTGACACCCAGCAATCATGTGAACGCCGGGTCTAATCTGCTCAGCGCACCACTCGCCTATCTGAGAAGAAGACAGAAGTGCTGATAAACCTCATCTGACCTCTCCTCGGCTCCCCCGCTGTCTCTGACAGCCGGGTACCCGTCCTGCTCCTGCTGTAGTGCAGCGCAGGAGCAGGAGCTGTAACCCTGCATTTGTGCGGCGCTCCGGGCAGAAACACGGCTGATCACACGATCATCTGTGTTTCTGTCCAGCAGGACAAGGGCCACAAACCCTGGCCCTGGGGGCCGCATGCGGCCCGCGGGCCACAGGTTATGTACCCCTGTAATAGATAGATAGATACATAGATAGTAGATAATAGGATAGATAGATAGATAGATATTAGATAGATAGATAGATAGATATGAGATAGATAGATAGATAGACGCCACAGAGAATATAGCACTGTTTTAAAGATAGATAGATAGATAGATAGATAGATAGATAGATAGTAGATGATGAGATAGATAGATAGATAGATAGATAGATAGATAGATAGAGATAGACGCCACAGAGAATATAGCACTGTTTGAAAGTCATGATAAAGTTGTGCCAATGATTATAATCTTGATCAGGGTCCATACTTCCACATATAGTAAATAGTATTCAGTGCTTAGTCACCCAGCATTTGGGGGCCAGGGGTACTCGCTCTCTTTGGGGCAAGCGCCTAAGAGAGATAGTAATCCTGACTTAGGCCTCTCCCCCAGGTAAACCAGTACTCTCTGCTCTGCACCGATGAGGGGCAATCACCCCGAAGCAGCTGTCTGCAGATGAGATGCTGGCTTATTTTATTCCGAGTCATGTCTCAAGGCCTGTTTAAAGGGTCAAACATTGACTTATAGGATAGCTGCCTTACATATGGTGGCATCAGAGGCAGAGCTTGTTAAGAGCTGAGTTGCATCCCTTTCTTCACCCAGCATGACATTTCAGCACTAAAGACCATTCACCTTATTTAATAGGGCTGATGGAAGGATTTGAACAGATAATGTTTAAAAACAGAGAGATTCCACAGAGAAAGCTGCTCTGTGTGAAAGTCACCATAAAAGTGTCTCAGTGATTATAATCCCGACCAGGAGTCTATACACTATAAATCTACAAGGTCGCAGCACTACCAAATAAAGTGAACAGCGTTTGGTGTTTATTCACCCAGCAGAATATTTTGTCCCGCTTTTTTCAGGCCCCGCCAGACGCGCTGAAATGTTCTGCTGAATGAATAAACACTAAACGCTATTCACTTTATTTGGTCGTGCTGCGGCTGTTTTATGGACATGGACAGATAAATAATGGTTTAGATTAGAGATGAGCGAAGTTTGCCAAAATTCGATTCGGCTGCTTCACCAAAGTTCACAAAAAAATTAAATTCATAATTTACTTCATCACAAATCACATTTCTTTGTATGAAGCGGACGCAAGGACAGGGAACAGCAATTGCGCCTCCCACTGTCATTAAACCCCTCAGATGCCTCGCTCTACACTGATCGCGGCACCTGAGGCTCATCTTCAGCCTATCAGGGGATTGATCTGGGGTAAAAAAAAAATACATATATAAATGTACTCACGTCATCCATTTCCTCGCACAGAGACTGCTGTGGCTATCTTGATTGAAGAAAACAAGCCAAATCTAGCACAAGCTGATAATTAGATAGATAGATAAATAGATAGATAAATAGATAGATAGATAGAGCAAAAAGACAGCACTCTCAAATAGAAAAAAAAAAAGAATAAAAGTTTATTCATCCATGCAGGACGCAGGAATTTGAGACGAGTGCTGTCTTTTTGTTATTTTTGTTTATTTGAGCGATAGTCTGGTCCCATTGGGCCTGCACCTGTCTTGTTTGCCTTTTTTGTCTGGTGCTGCCATTTTTCTTGGATAGATAGATAGATAGATAGATAGATAGATAGATAGATATAGTATATCACAAAAGTGAGTACACTCCTCACATTTTTGTAAATATTTTATATCTTTTCATCTGACAACACGGAAGATCTGACACTTTGACACAATATAAAGAAGTCAGTGTACAGCTTGTATAACAGTGTAAATCGAGCGTGCCTTCAAAATAACCCAACACACAGCCATTAATGTCTAGACCGCTGGCAACAAAAGTGAGTACACCCCTAAGTGAAAATTGTGCCCAATTAGCAGTTTTCTCCCAATGTCATGTGACTTGTTAGTGTCACAAGGTCTCAGGTGTGAACGGGGAGCAGGTGTGTTACATTTGGTGTTGTCGCTCTCACACTCTCTCATACTGGTCACTGGAAGTTCAACATGGCTCCTCATGGCAAAGAACTCTCAAAGGATCTGAAAAAAAGGATATGTGACTTTACTTAAAGACCCCAAAACACAACCCCAAACACACCTCCAAGACGACCACTGCCTTGCTAAAGAAAATGAGGGTAAAGGTGCTTGACTGGCCAAGCATGTCTCAAGACTATTGTTGAGCGAACAGTTCGAGCATAGTTCGGGTTCGTACCGAATTTTGGGATGTTCGTGACACGGACCCGAACATTTTCAAAAAATTTAGGGTTCGGGTCCGTTGTTCGGCGATTTCTTCCCGCTAGCGTTTTACTTCTTGCCCTAAGAAGCCATCACAGCCATGCCTACTAATGGCATGGCTGTGATTGGCCAAGTGCAGCATGTGACCCGGCCTCTATTTAAGCTGGAGTCACGTAGCGCCGCACGTCACACTGCTCTGATTAGTGTAAGGAGAGGACGCAGCTTTTGTAAGGGCGAGATTAGGCAGGGAAAGGTCAGCAACAGCAAATAATGAAGTGATCGATCTACAGCTGTGAATGATTCAACTTCTGCTAGCTAATTGCTCACTGGTTTTTAGGCTGCACAGAGCGTTTTTCTGTCACTTTTTTCTGGGGTGATCCTCGGCCATTTTGTGACTTTTGTTGCTCCAGAACAAGCTGCCACCAAGTCCATCAATCCATCAATACTAGTTTTTTTTTTGCTATATCCTACATCAGGGGCGTGGCTGTGCTAATTGTCACCCCTAGAATCTCAGGATAGCAATTTCTATATTTTATTAAGTGGTTAAATACAATTGCCAAAATACCAATCCCCTAAATCTGGTGTTCCAGCTTTGGCTAGCCAAGTATAATACTGTCTGCTGTCTGGCAAAGGATAGATCATTTTCTGTGGTGAAATTCAATTGCCAAAATAGCAATCCCCTAAATCTGGTGTCCCAGCACTTGCTGGCAAACTATAATAGTGTCCACAAAAACATATATTTTGTTCTGGGGTGAAATTCAATTGCCAAAATAGCAATACCCTGAATCTGGTGTCCCAGCTGTTGCAGGCCAAGTGTTAATCTGTCCGTAAAAGGGTATATTACACGCAAGGTATATATACAAGTGCTGAGAGGGTCATCCTCAATAACTTCACACGCTACCGTGCATCTCCCATTGTATTTCTGTCCGTTAAGGGGTATATTACACAAAGTGTTAAAAACACAAGTGCGGAAAGCATAATCCTACATATTTTTTCTCACGCTACTGTGCATCTCCAAGTGTAAATCTGTCCGTAAAAGGATACCTTTCATCCAGGGCCTAAATACTAGCCCTACAATAGATATTCCCTTAAATCAGTGGTTACTGCTGTGCCTGGATTAGTGTAATACGCTACATAAATAAATAGGCAGATAGTGGTAGGTGCCTGTAAAAAAAAGGCCTGAATTTGAAATCAATACATTGGGCCAAATATTTTTTTTCTTATTGTGGTGCTTGGTGAACGGTAACAATGAGGAAAACATCTAGTAAGGGACGCGGTCGTGGTGGTGTTAGTGTACCCTCTTGTGCTGGGAGAGGACGTGGCCATTCTGCCACAGCCACACGTCCTAGTGAACCAACTACCTCAGGTTCCAGTACCCGCCAGAATTTACAGCGATATTTGGTGGGGCCCAATGCCGTTCTAAGGATGGTAAGGCCTGAGCAAGTACAGGCGCTAGTCAATTGGGTGGCCGACAGTGGATCCAGCACGTTCACAACATTATCTCCCACCCAGTCTTCTGCAGAAAGCGCACAGATGGCACCTGAAAACCAAGCCCATCAGTCTGTCACATCACCCCCATGCATATCAGGGAAACTGTCTGAGCCTCAAGTTATGCAGCAGTCTCTTATGCTGTTTGAAGACTCTGCTGGCAGGGTTTCCCAAGGGAATCCACCTAGCCCTTCCCCAGTGGTGGAAGACATAGAATGCACTGATGCACAACCACTGATGTTTCCTGATGATGAGGACATGGGAATACCACCTCATTGGAGTCCGCACGTCTCTGATGATGACGAAACACAGGTGCCAACTGCTGCGTCTTTCTGCAGTGTGCAGACCCGAACAGGAGGTCAGGGAGGAAGACTGTGTGGAAGACGATGCAGGGACGATGAGGTCCTAGACCCCACATGGAATGAAGGTCGTGCCACTGACTTTCATAGTTCAGAGGAAGAGGCAGTGGTGAGACCGAGCCAACAGCGTAGCAAAAGAGAGAGCAGAGGGCAAAAGCAGAACAGCCGCCTCCAAGAGAGTTCGCCTGCTACTGGCCACCGCCACCAGGGACCGAGCACCCCAAAGGCAGCTTCAAGGAGTTCCCTGGCATGGCACTTCATTAAACAATGTGCTGACAACAAGACCCGAGTGGTCTGCACGCTGTGCCATCAGATCCTGAAGCGAGGCACTAACGTTCTGAACCTTAGCACAACCTGCATGACCAGGCATCTACATGCAAAGCATGAACTGCAGTGGAGTAAACACCTTAAAAACAATGAACTCACTCAGGCTCCCCTGCTCCCTCTTCTGCTGCTGCCTCAGCCTTTCGCCTCGGGAGGAACGTTGGCACCTGCCGCCCACCAAACAGAGGATGTGCCACCGACACCACCACTTGCGTCACTAAGCATCTCCACCATGTCACACGGCAACGTTCAGCTCTCCATCTCACAAACCTTGGAGAGAAAGCGTAAATTCCCACCTAGCCACCCTCGAGCCCTGGGCCTGAATGCCAGCATTTCTAAACTACTGGCTTTGAAATGCTGTCATTTCAGTCTGGTGGACACAGACAGCTTCAAACAGCTGATGGCCATGGCTGTCCCATAGTATGTTGTTCCCAGCCGCCACTACTTCTCCAAGACAGCCGTGCCTTCCCTGCACAACCAAGTATCCAATAAAATCAAGTGTGCACTGCGCAACGCCATCTGTGGCAAGGTCCACCTAACCACAGATACGTGGACCAGTAAGCACGGCCAGGGACACTATATCTCCCTAACTGCACACTGGGTAAATGTAGTGGCGGCTGGGCCCCAGGAGGAGAGTTCCTTGGCGCACGTCCTTCCGCCACCAAGGATCACAGGGCATCATTCTCTGCCTCCTGTAGCCTCCTCCTCCTACTCGGCTTCCTCCTCCACTGCTTCCACCAGCTCATCCAGTCAGCCACACACCTTCACCACCAACTTCAGCACAGCCCGGGGTAAACGTCAGCAGGCCATTCTGAAACTCATATGTTTGGGGGACAGGCCCCACACCGCGCAGGAGTTGTGGCGGGGTACTGAACAACAGACCGACGAGTGGATTCTGATGGTGTGCCTCAAGCCCGGCCTGGTGGTATGCGATAATGGGCAAAATCTCGTTGCAGCTCTGGGACTAGCCGGTTTGACGCACATCCCTTGCCTGGCGCATGTGCTGAATTTGGTGGTGCAGAAGTTCATTCACAACTACCCCGACATGTCAGAGCTGCTGCATAAAGTGAGGGCCGTCTGTGCGTGCTTCCGGCGTTCACATCCTGCCACTGCTCGCCTGTCTGCGCTACAGCGTAACTTCGGCCTTTCCGCTCACCGCCTCATATGCAACGTGCCCACCAGGTGGAACTCCACCTTGCACATGCTGGAGAGACTGTGCGAGCAGCAGCAGGCCATAGTGGAGTTTCAGCTGCAGCACGCACGCGTCAGTCGCACTGCGGAACAGCACCACTTCACCACCAATGATTGGGCCTCCATGCAAGACCTGTGTGCCCTGTTGCGCTGTTTCGAGTACTCCACCAACATGGCCAGTGGCGATGACACCGTTATCAGCGTTACAATACCACTTCTATGTCTCCTTGAGAAAACGCTTAGGGCGATGATGGAAGAGGAGGTGGCCCAGGAGGAGGAGGAGGAACAGGAGGAGGAGGAGGAACAGGAGGAGGAGGGGTCATTTTTAGTACTTTCAGGCCAGTCTCTTAGAAGTGGCTCAGAGGGAGGTTTTTTGCAACAACAGAGGCCAGGTACAAATGTGGCCAGCCAGGGCCCACTACTGGAGGACGAGGAGGATGAGGAGGAGGTGGAGGAGGAGGAGGATGAAGCAGGTTCACAGCGGGGTGGCACCCGACACAGCTCAGGCCTCCTCTCCTAAGTGGTTGGACGTGTTCGATTACTTGATATTTGAGCTGTGCCAAGTTATGACCTGCAGATTCGAAATGTGCCGGTACTGGAAGCAATAACTTCTTGCATCGTATTGTAGATTTATGTTGGCACACTCTATCACGAATCTTCTGTGTTGTTTCACCTACGTACATCTTCCCACAGGGACATTTGAGAAGGTACACCACATATGAAGAGTCGCATATGAAGTATCCTTGAATCGGGAAACTTTTGCCTGATAGGGGATGGTGGAAGTGTGCTCCTTTCAGTACATTGGAACACTGTGTGCAGTGTACACAAGGGAATGTACCCAGCTTTGCCTGTATTTCTATATAAATACGATTATCTCTAACTTGTATTCTATAAGAACTATATTGTCCATGCCTCCCTAAGACTGTTATCTCTAACTTGCATTTTCTAAGATCAGTAATATCTAAGCATGTTAAATCTGTTTACTTTAACCACATACCCACCCAGATACATTTCACCTACAACTTTCCAACCATGTAGGATTTCCGCCCAGTCCATCTTGCCATGGACTGAAAAATTTAATATAATGTAAATATTATGTAAATTTTGTCACCACTTTTCTTGATAGCACATTGTATAATGCTTTATTTTCTTTATATCGTAGTCTGATGAAGGCCGTATTGTGGCTGAAACGTCACGCATGTATATGATTTACCGCACTTCTGAGTAAAAGAAACTTATTTTCAATGCACAAACTGGAGTTTATTTCCTTCCAGATCAGGGGACTGTGAGGACCATAGTAAAACCTTCAGCTTGCGCCTTTTGAAGTGGCCTATTGTGTATTTTGAGGTGTTTTTAGGATCATTATCCATTTGTAGAAGCCATTCTCTTTTCAACTTCAGATTTTTTTTACAGCTGGTTTTATGTTTGCATACAGAATTTTCTAGAATTTCATTGAATCCATTCTTACCTTTACCCGTGAAGTGTTCCCCGTGCACAAACCAAAAGCATGATTGAGCCACCCAATATGCTTAATGTTTGGGGGTGTTCTTTTCATGTATTTCTGTGCCCTTTTTCACCAAGCATACCTTTGCTTAATGTGACCAAAGAGTTTTATTTTAACCTCATCGGTCCACAGGACTTTTTTTCCGAATGGATCAGACTTGTTTATATGTTCTTTTGTAAACTTCTGATGCTGAAGTTTGTGGTGAGGACGCAGGAGAGGTTCTTTTTGATCACTCTTCCTTGGAGGCCATATTTGTGCTGGTGTCGCTAAACAGTAGAAAAATGTACCACAACTCCAGAGTCTGCTAAATCTTCCTGAAGGTCTTTTGCAGTTAAGCGGGAGTTCTGATTGGTCTTTCTCGCAATCCTACAAGCAGCTGTCTGTTTCTTGGTCTTCCAGACTTTCTCTTGACCTCTTACTGACATTTCTTAACTACATTTCGAACTGAGGAAATGACAACCTGAAAATGCTTTTCTATCTCTATCTCTAGCTGTCTAGAAGAACCCATGGCTGCTCTTTTTTGGGACAAGGTTAGCAGACTCTGGGTATTTATAAAGCTTTGAAATTTGCATGGCTTTTCTGAATGATTAATGTGAACAAGCCTTAACCCTAACAGGCTATTTAAGGTCTGAGACTTTGGTCAAAGTTATCTGAGCACTCAAATCTCCTTGGGTTCCCATACTTTTGCAAGGTAATGCTTTCCTTTTTTGACTCTAAAAGATTGTACAAAGCCAAAATGATACACTGATATTGCATAAAATGTTGAAAAGTGTGTTTCATCTTTAACTTTATGCATTTTTGGAGATCATTTCATCTTCAACTTGCTTAACTGTTCACAGTAACAGTAATTTTGACCAGGGGTGCCCAAACTTTTGCATGCCACTGTAACTATAAACTATTATTCCGTTACCATTTCCCCTGTGTGTGAATAAGGGGCAGTGTCTGAGGGGCTGTATAGAGGTTCTCATTGTGTAGCCACAGGACGATCTTACATTGTGTACAGGAGGATGTCGTGGTCGTGAACTCCTTTTTTTGAGGCTCCTCTGGAGGTTCTGGGTTTGTTGCTCCTGATTTTTTATTTACCGTATATTCGCTCAGGCAAGATGGCTGCCTCCATAATCATGTGCAGAACATAGAATATACAATCTACAACCAGAAAATAACAAAAAAATATATATATATAAAAAAAAGAAGTAGAACACAAATATATAGGCTCTACATTTCCTTTAAAACGGGGTAGCTCCCTTTTGCAATGTTATCTCATGTCTTTAGGCTCAGCAGTGGCCTTCTCATTAGTGAGGGTGAAACTTCTGGGAATCCTGCCAAACCAAAAATGATGGGATGGCGTTTGCCTTGTCCTGAGAATGCACTAGTGAGAGCAGAGCACCAACACTTTACAATGAGGAGAGAGAGTTCCCCTTTAAATGATTATGAAGGTGTGACTGAGAATGATACATCAATTGGAATTTACATTGGGCTCTGCGACTAGTTTGTCATGTTGCTCCTCCCTTATTCATTACATCTAACATGTTTCCCCGTCTTTTGCAGACAGCAAGCGACATTGAGGCTTACGATTTTGATGCCGCGGCCAAACATTCCCGCACTGCCTTCAACCTGAATGCGTTGGCTCTTATCACTGGAATCATCATTGGAATTATAATTCTCTCTCACTATATAATCGTAAGGGTTCACATGTGACGGACCCGCCCCCGCTCAGCACCCCTGTCCTATGTTATAGCGACTGCATTTTCAAGGCAATTTGTACAAAATAAAATTTAGTTCATTTCTGTGCAGTGTTCCTGCTCCTCCTCATCTAGGAATAGTCTTCTGAAGGTTGTGTCTGTTCTTATAGATAGGACATGAGCTTTAGGGCTCATTCAGATGTCTGTATGTTGCTCTCTGCTCCGCAATTTTCTGAAGCAGTGCAAAAGGGGTTGCTGAACTTGGGTGGGCTGGAGGGCTGCAGGTTGAGCTTTCCTGCCATAGACTATGGCAGACTACCAGCAGGGTTTCGGCCTGACAAAAACGGTTCTACTGGTGAAGGGCAGAAACCAGCAGTGGTGGATTAGTGAACTCTGGCAGGTTGTTCTCTACCACAGGGATCAGCAACCTCCGGCACTCAAGCTGTTGTGAAACTACAACTCCCAGTTCCCAGCAAGTGTGCATGCTGGGAGTTGCAGTTTCACCACACCTGGAGTGCCGAAGGTTGCTGACCCCTGCTCTACCAGATGCCGATCACCAGAGATGTGAACGAATACTAATATGGCATCAAAGTGCAGCGATCAGATGGCTTTATTTTGTCTGGACATATCCCCTTCTTCCCCACTGAGCCCCTGTCATGAGCATCGGAGCATTTCCCTTGCCCTGCGCTGAATCTGGAGACTTTTTGAAGACTCTGTGACGTCACTGGATCTGCAGAAAAGGCCCTTGCCTTCGCAATTCAGCACAGGGCAAGGAAGAGCATTGGAGCATGAACTGTCAGAGGGGCTTAGTGGGGAAGAAGGGAATATGACAACCACTTTAAGGCTCCATTCACACGTCCGTGGTGTGTTGCGGATCCGCAAATTGCACACCCGGCCGGCACCCCCATAGAAATGCCTTTTCTTGTCCGCAGCTGTACATATTGTACACACACATATACATTTACTCAGTCGTTCACATATATACAGGCACATTAGACAATTACACACACATATATCACATACATATGTACAGAATAGAGTACACTACATAAGTACATACAGTGCTGCCCATAATTATTCATACCCCTGGCAAATTCTGACTTAATTTTTTTGACGGGAAATAACATAGGTGTCTCCCAAAAGAAAATAAGATGATGTACAAGAGGCATTATTGTGGGGAAAAACATTTCTCAGCTTTTATTTACATTTGAGCAAAAAGTGTCCAGTCCAAAATTATTCATACCCTTCACGAACTGTCAGTCTGTGGGAAAATCCAAAGTTCTATACCCTTCCAAATAGTCCAATCTGTTCTAAAGCATCCTAATTACACTGATTAATTGGGAGCAGCTGCTTTAATCAACTCAACAGGTGAAGAACAGCAGCTCCCTGCAGTTGGTTTGTAGACAGTCATGGCTAAGACAAAGGAGCTCACGCATTGTGGCTGCTCACAAGTCAGGAAAGCACTACAAGGCCATTTCTAAATGTTTTCAAGTTCCAGTGGCTACAGTGCAAAGTATTATTAAAAATACAAGATGTTCCACACTGTGGAAAATCTCAGAGGACGTGGTCGGAAGCCAAAAGTGACACCTGTGGAGGGGGCATGGTCTGCTCGTCAATGGCACCGGACGTGTGAAACTCCAGCTCCGCTCCTAATGTCTAAACAGCGGCTTACCCTGCGGCTTGCAGAATAATCTACTGGTCCCAGCGACACCCCACTCTACCCCAGAGATGGGTAAGCTTAGGAAACGGCAGGCTCCAAAGAAGCTTACGGAGTTCTTCTCCATAACAGCGCCGCTCAGTCCTGCGCACACTAGTGATCTCCCGCCATCTTTCCCGCAGCTCCTTCTCCAGTCTCTTCATCCAGAGCCTCCAGAGACCCACCGGAGCATTCTGCACCCTGCTCCCCTCTATACCTCTTACTGAGGAATCCATGCGGGCCATGCTGGCCTCTCTGCGCTCCTCTATCAAGGAAGACATGGCAGGAGTGTTAAAGGAGATGAGACGCGAGATCCACAATCTGGGGGACCGCACGTCACATGTCGAGGGCAAGATGGTTGAATATGCCGCCTCTCACAACTCCCGATTGACGCCCATGAAGCGCTGGAAGAAGAGGTAACGGTGTTGAAAACCAAACTACAGGACTTAAAGGATCGTCATAGACGAAACAACGTGCGGTTGCGGGGAGTTCCAGAGACCACCGGTCCGGATACATTAGAAGTCCTCCTCAAGGGTCTGATTAAAGAAGCATTACCTTCAGCATCGGATGGGGATGTAATTGTGGATCGCATACACCGCATCCCTAAGCCTAAAGGCTTGGACCCGCAGCTGTCGCGCGATGTAATAGCGCAAATCCATTTTATCATATTAAGGAACAATTCCTAAGAGCCCTGAGGCTCAATCCGAGCCAACACCATCATTCAAAGGCCTCTCAGTGTTCCCTGATTTGTCAGCTGCCACAATGGCCAAACGACGGGAATTCTCCCAAGTAACCAAGGCCCTCCGAGACCATCGCATCCGCTACCGCTGGGGATTCCCTGTTAAACTATTGATATCGCATGAGGACAAATGGCACGACTGCAACTCACCACAAGATGCAGCGCTACTTCTTCATAAGTGGGGACTTATCTCGGATTACCCACCCCCAGGAAAAGATGGCGGCAACAAGCCAGATAAAGTCTCCTCTGAATGGGAGACCGTCTGAATTTCCTCACCGTTTCCGTTCTGCACTAACAGTTTGGACACTGGGAAGTCGGTATATGTGAGTGACTACCATACACTCCTATTCCCCCCTCTGGTCTGCACGGGCACTAAGCAGACCCCCTCCCACCTGCTCTTCTCTAGTGCGGTGGGGTTGTGCTTCCCTTCCCGGCTACCACTGGTTTATTACACTCAACTTCTGGTTTTGAATGTTCATTTTTATTCTATGTTGTTCTTTGTTAAGCTTTCTTTCAGTCAGTCATGAGATGTCTTTACTGGGGCTTTATATCACTGTAATGCATTGTATTAGCAAGACACTATGTACGGGCGGTCCACACTGTCCGCTTTACTTAATTAATTGGTCAATATGGGGTTAAAACTACTATCTAACAACGTCAGAGGTTTGAACGCCCCGCTTCGACGCTCTCAAATGTGGTCCAATCTACTCAAGCCGGGTTGTGATGTGGCTCACATTCAAGAAACCCATCTGCTAGAAATAGACCTGCACAGGTGTAAACATCGTCTTTTCCCCCATTTTTTTCTCCCCATCTGCTAATAAAAGGAGGGCAGGCACGTTGATCGGTATAAAGTCCACAGTCGCCTTTTCTCTCCACCAGTGTCTTACAGACAATCATGGTCGCTATGTAATATTAATATGTTCTATAGACGGTGATATGTATACTATTGTGTCAGTGTATGCGCCCAATGTCCGACAGAAAGCCTTTATTAGTAAACTCTTTAAGAAAATTCGGGAGATAGCCAAGGGGCGGTGATATTGGGAGGCGACTTTAATATCCCAGTTAATCTGGATATTGATTGTTGTACTGCCCCAGGTGTGCGACGAGAAGATATCCAATCCCTTCTCAATACCTCCCCATATCACGATATTTGGAGGTACCATCACGGAGGAGAAAGAGACTACACATATGTTTCTCCGGCCCATTCATCGCAGTCCCGTATTGACTAATTCTTAATTTCTAGGGACATTTTGCCCAAGGCTATTCGGTCGGATATTGGGACAGCTACCTGGTCCGATCACGCCCTATATCCCTAGTATTGGACACAGGGTTGCCCGCTCGCTCCCCTCCGCAGTGGCGGCTGAACCCCTATCTACTTAAATGTGACAAGAGAGTCGAGGAATTTCGAACTAAAATACAGGAGTTTTTCTTTCTTAATAGCAGTCCTGAAGCAGCAAATACAACTTACAAGCAGAACCCGTCTCCTCTGAACCTCCAAGGCCTTAAGCAAGCCAGGTCGGGTTTAAAATCGCTACTCCTGTATAAACATGAGAGAGTTCTGCGTCGTCTGCGCACTTCCTATTACCATAAGGGAGATAGGGCGACCGCTCTTCTAGCTAGTAGGCTTAAACGTAGAGCCGCAGCATCCAGGATAGGCACCCTCCGACATGACTGACTTACAATTACACATCCACAAGAAATAACGCATTTGCCACATACTACAGAAGGTTATATAACCTTGCCGAGGACGCTTCAACACCTCAACCGAATATAGTGGACATAACCTCTTTTCTATCCTCTCTGAACCTTCCCTCCCTCACTCCTGAGCAGTTGTCAGCTTTAAACCAACCAGTGGACAATACAGAGGTGCTCCTAGCTATTAAAAACACTCCCTTAGGCAAAGCTCCGGGACCGGATGCCTTCATCTCTAATTATTACAAGAGCTTTCAGAACCAATTAATACCGCATTTGACCTCCCTTTTCAACAGTTTTTCTCTCCTCAGGCTATACCTTCTGAAATGTTAACAGCCACAGTTGTCACGATTCCGAAACCGGAAAGACCCCTGACGAGCCAGCCAACTTCCGCCCCATATCACTATTGAATGCGGACTTAAAGATCTTTTCGAAAATCTTGGCCTCCGCAATAATAAATATCTGCCCATGCTGGTTGATGCAGACCAGGTAGGTTTTATTCCTGGGAGACAATGCAGAGACGGAACCCGACGCATGCTTAATTTACTGCAAATAGCAGGGGATTCTAAGGAACCCACAGTGTTCCTTTCTCTTGACGCTCTTGACGCTGAGAAAGCGTTCGATAGGGTGCACTGAGGGACCCATTCTTAGTGCCATAATGGGCCTATACTCCTCTCCCTCTGCCAGAGTTCTGACCTCGGGTTTCGTCTCTGAACCATTTTCAATCTCAAATGGCATTTGTCAGGGTGTCCCCTGTCACCGCTCATTTTGCTCTAATTATCGAACCCCTGGCATCTTATATTCGCACCTGTCCATAAATTATAGGGATTAAAGCTGGCAACTCCTCACATGTCATTGGTGTTTACGCAGACGACGTTATCCTGACTTTGACAGATCCAGAACGATCCCTTGCCACTGTGATAGATACTCTGCGCCTGTACGCGCATTGTTCCTTCTACAAATTTAATGAGAGGAAATCTAAAATCCTGTCACTCAACTTGTCAGCTGATACTAAAGCCAAGCTCCTAGAAAGGTATCCCTTTCAGTGGGTGGACACTTCCATAACTTATCTGGGGTGGAGCTCACTGACTCAGTTCCAAAACCCTGTCTATAAATTTAAGCAATTTTCGTACCGAGCTTAAAAGAGATTATGCCAAGATGTCTCAGGTTCATTTATCCTGGATCGCCCTTATTAATGCTACCAAGATAATGTCACTTCCGAAAATATTGTATCACTTTAGATGTTTACCACTAATGATACCTAGAAGGCAGATTGCACAACTTCAGCAGGATCTTTTAAATTTTATATGGGATATAAAAAGACCTAGGATAACAGCAGGTGCTCTTCATCCCCCCATCAGATACGGTGGACTGGGAGTCCCTAATCTCTATAAATATTACTTGGCAAATTTAGCAGACCAAGCGTTTGAGTGGTGGGACCCGTCCTCTCCTCAAAAGTGACTTTGTATTGAGGAAACCTTTGTACGAGACAGATCCCTAAAAACCCTTCTAGCTGCTTGTAGCTTGAAAGTTCTTCATTACCCCTCTCACTTCATACCATGCGAGCTACCATGTTTATCTGGACCCACTTATTGGATTCAGCCGGATTAATGCACATACCTTCAGCTAATGTGCCGATTGTGGCATTAGAATATCACATACCCGACATGTCTTTGAAAATGTGAAGCTCTCATGGAATTCAAAGCCTTGACTGTTTATATGAGAAGTCCACACCTGTGGAATTTGCAACTCTGCATGAAAAATATTCACTGCCAAACACACTGTTCTATCAGTACCTACAGGTACGACATTTTCTGAATTCTTTAACTCTGCGAAACCAACTTTCAACCTTTCATCGGAGGTCCACAAACCTTGAGACCTAAAATGTCCAATATATATGCTACTATCCTACCGTCAATGCTAGGAAACAAACAACAGTATATGCTTCGTTGGGAGCAGGAGATGGGGAGAAGTTTCACCACTCAACAATGGGTCTCAGCTTTATATTGGTGCTTTAAGTGCTCCAAGTGCATCAATCATGTCGAACAGGCAAGAAGAATCCAGCTACGCTGGTACTTGACTCCTAATAGACTAGCGCATATGACTTCTGGATACTCCCCACTTTGTTGGAGGGATGCGGAGCGGTGGGTGGTCTTGCCCTGCAGTTGGTCCCAGATTGAGGCACTACTCAAAAAGTCACATCGACTGGTGTGGAACTCTCTCCAGAGTTGACAATTGTGGGAAAAGGCTTGGCGAACTTACCTTTGAAGACACAATGGATTACAGCTCATGTTATAAGTGCGGCTCGTAACATTATAGCTCGCCAATGGAAATTAGCACAGTCCCCTTCAGCAGCTGAAGTTGTGCAATCAGTCAACGAACATATGCACTGTGAAATCACATATGCTGAAACAATGGGCATTCGCGTGAGGACGCAAAATCAGTGGGCTTATGCCTCTCTAGTCACTATGCAACTCCAATCCCCAACTATCTTTTTAAGGTACTATATATAATCTGTGATCGGCTAAGTGTGGATCGTTTCTGCTTAAGATCTTGGATTCTATGATAATGACAGCTCCTATGTTATTATAAATGAAATCTGGTCATGACTGTTCTAGAGTTTTTTTTTCCTTTATTTCTTTTTGTTTTTGCTTGGCATTTCCACTCTTGACTATGTAACATTGTTACCAAAGTTGTGATTCTTGTAATTACGTTTTAATTTTCTGAAACTCAATAAAAAATATTGACAACTACAAAAGTGACACCTGTGCTGGCCAGGAGGATAGTTAGAGAGGTGAAAGAATCCAAGGCTCACCACCAAGGCCACCCTGGCGAATCTGGGCTCTGCTGGTGACAATGTCTCAAGGCAGACAATCTAACGGACACTGCACACTGCTGGGTTCCACGGATGCAGACCAAGGAGGACCCAGCTTCTCCAGATAAGGCACACAAAAGCTCGCTTGGCCTTTGCAAAAGCTCATCTGGACAAAGAAGATGACTTCTGGTCTTCTGTGTTATGGTCAAATGAAACAAAAATTGAATTGTTTGGTCACAATGATGTTTCCTTCATTTGGCATAAAAAGGAGAAGCCTTCAACCCAAAGAACACCATCCCCACTGTCAAACATGGTGGTGGGAACCTAATGCTTTGGGGGTGTTTTTCAGCCAATGGACCAGGGAACCTAATCACAGTAAACAGCACCATGAAAAAGAGCAATACATGAGGATTCTCAACAACATCAGGCAAGAGAAACTTGGCCTTGGGCTCCAGTGGACATTTCAGCATGACAATGACCCAAAACACACAGCAAAAGTGGTGAAGAAATGGTTAGCAGACAACAACATTAACGTTTTGGAGTGTCCCAGCCAGAGTCCAGACTTGTGAATCTGTGGAGGGAGCTAAAGATCAGAGTGATGGCTAGAAGACCCTCCAACCTGAAAGATTTAAAGCTCATTGCTAAAGATGAATGGACAAAAATACCTGTGGAGACATGCAAAAGCTGGTCTGCAATTATAGGAAGCGTTTGATTGCTGTAATAGCCAATAAAGGCTTTTCTATTAATTATTGAGAAGGAAAAATTACTCAGAGGTGAGTATTAAATGCTCGAGCACAGACGTAGGACTTCAACAAAATTGCTATGATACATTGAGCCTCTAATCACCTATATGTGGATCCCAAGAGTGGAAATTCTCTAAATATTAGCGCAGGCGCAGTTTAATGCTGAAATGCTCTAGATTTCAAGAGCTAACGCATGCGCAATAAATATGTGGCCAAAGTGGCAAAAATATTCTAAGTCTCAACACAGGCGAATTGCTAATGCTCTGGAAGTTAAGAGCTAACGCACACGCACTTGCGCCAACTTGCTATGCATCCAGCACTAAGTATTGGTGCATGCGCAGTGACCTACTCATAACCTAGAAATCCTCCTAAGTCTGCACCCATGCGCGATATAAAAGAGACGGCAGTGCAATATCTTCTAAGTGCCGGCGCATGCGTAATACAGCTCTCAAAGCTGCAGGATAATTTCACATATACATCATATAAGGTATGCTGAGCTATATAATTTGATTGGGTGAGAGATGCGTCATGCTCGGCACCCGTTCTTTTATAGGCTGATTTACTGCTCCCACACATACCAAGGTTTTAAATACTGCCCCCACCCCTAGTGCCTTACCTGCAATCTCATCCCCTGAAGGCACCGGTAATGGCGAAATATGTCGGGATGCAGGGTCCAATGCACATTTTTAGTTCAGGGGTATGCAGGGGCTGACTGGCAACTTTTGGCCCAGGGGGCAAGTAACACCCAGAGGCCCTGGGGCGAAAAACAATAAGGGCCCCCCATTACACTTGATGACTTTTGCAGAAGAAACTGTATATTGTTGGGCACGGTGTATGCTATATGTGAAAACTTACAATTACTTGGCTTGACCCTTGATTATCTCTGACAACACTACCACACTTTGGTCGGGACTCGAGCGGAGCCGATGTGTTTTATCCTAATGAGAAATATTTCATAATAAGGATTTGGAGACGGGGCAGAGGGATAGCAGAGCAGGGAGAGGTTGGTGCTGATACTAGAGGGCTCATAACATGGGGAGTAATAAATCCCACCATAATGGCTCCCCAGTAGAAATAATTCTCCTTATAATGTGACAAAAATACCCCCTTGTAATGCCCCCAGTTGAGCTAAAGTCCCCATAGTGCCCCCATAATGACACTGCGGGGCCTCCTGTACAATTTACACCAGTAGGAAGCTGCATCACTGAGCATACTGCCACCTAGTGGCTACAGTAATTAACTCTCCTGAGAATGGAGAAATAATTACTCCTCCCATATTTTCTCTGGACTCAGGAGACTGAGGGCCCACTGAGGAATCCCCACCTCCCTAGTGGGCCAGTCCGAGCCTGCTGCCATGGACGTCTGACCGGGAATTCTATCCCGTATTCCTCCTGAGAGCACATGCATACTCAGTCAAGATAAGCATGCATGTGTATGGGGGCATGGAGTGATAGCTGTTGCATGCATGTGTATGGGGGCATGGAGTGATAGCTGTTGGCCAAACAAACATTTGGCTGACCTTATATACAGTATGCTTTAGCGATACAACATGAGCTTTATAGATATGACAGATGCTGGCAATTAAAAGGGACATGCACATAGAGTGTGTGCGGCAGCCCACCTGGTTCCCAGTTATCTCCGCCATTTATAATGCCAGTGCTATTATTATGTGGCAGAGGGGCTTGAAAATGACTGGAAGTCAAAAGCAACATAATAATGAGCAAGATTTATTACAGATGCTGGACAGCTCCGGATACTACGTGACTACGTTATGTGACCACAGCAAAAGTCCCTGTACAGGACGTGCAGCCAAATATAATCTTTAGTGATGAGCGGGAGGTGCCATATTCGATTTCGCGATATTTCGCGAATATTCGATTGAATATTCGTCTTATATTCGTCGAAATCGAATATTCGTCATAATGCTATTTATCGCAAATAATATGCGATATAATTAATCGCATATTGCGATTTTGTGTATTTTACGAATATTCGCCATATTGCTATATATTCTTGTTTTAGAATATGACGAAAATTCTAAAAACTAAGTTATAGCAATATAGCGATTATTCGTAAAATACACATATAGACTGCAATTTCACTAATGTAGTGCTATAATCTTTTTTTAGTCAAATTTTTTTGTCTCTTTCTGATTCAGAAAGAGACAAAAAAATTAGACTAAAAAAAAGATTATAGCACTACATTAGTGAAATTGCAGTCTAAATGTGTAATTTACGAATATTCGCTATTGTCTGACAATATGACGAATATTCTAAAAACGAATATATAGCACTATATCACATATATTAGTTTTTAGAATATTCTTTTTCCCCAATTAGTACAGTTATTGCCCTTGGCATACTACTTCCCGACAAGCGTCCCTGTCACCATGGGAACGCCTGGTAGTTAGAATATACTATCGGATCTGAGTTTTCACGATCTAACTCAGATCCGATGGTATATTCTAACCACCAGGCGTTCCCATGGTGATGAGGACGCTTGAAGTTAGAATATACTGCCAGGGCGCTGTGATCCGCGCAATTAACCCCTCAGGTGCGGGTTAATTGCGCTGTGCCTCCCCAGTATTAAAATAATTTGTGGCCAGTGCGCCCCCTCCCCAGTATTAAAATAATTTGTGGCCAGTGCGCCCTCCCTATTCCCAGTATTAAAATAATCTGCGGCCAGTGCGCTCTAACCCTCCCTCCCCCAATAATAAAATCATTGGTGGCCAGTGGCCACAGGGTCCCCCTCCCCGGCAGAAGGCAGTTTCACTCGGCAGCATTTACTTACCTGCAGGGCTCTCCTCCTTCTGAGAACTGACAGGTCTATGCGCCGCATATGCCTTAAGCATTGCTATGCGGCGCAGAGACCTGTGAGTTCGCAGAAGGAGGAGAGCCCCGCAGGTAAGTAAATGCTGCCGACAGTGCCGAGTGATTAACTAACCATGGCAGCCAGGACTTTACTAGCGTCCTGGCTGCCATGGTAACCGATCGAAGCCCGGCCATCACGCTGGGACTCGATCGGAACTGCCTACTGCCACCAATGACGGGGTGGAGGGGAAAGGGGAGCCTGTGGCCACTGACCACCAATGATTTTAATACTGGGGGAGGGGGGTTAGGGCGCACTGGCTACAGATTATTTTAATACTGTGGAGGGCGGGGGGGCGCACTGGCACGAATTATTTTAATACTGGGGAGGTGGGGAGGTGGGGTGGGGTGCGCACAGCGCAATTAACCCGCACCTGAGGGGTTAATTGCCCGGATCACAGCGCCCTGGCAGTATATTCTAACTTCAGCGTCCCCATCACCATGGGAACGCCTGAGTGGTTAGAATATACCATCGGATCTGAGTTAGATCGTGAAAACTCAGATCCGATAGTATATTCTAACTACCAGGCGTTCCCATGGTGACAGGGACGCTTGTCGGGGAGTAGTATGCCAAAGGGCAATAACTGTATTAATTGGGGGAAAAAGAATATTCTAAAAAGGAATATATGTGATATAGTGCTATATATTCGTTTTTAGAATATTCTTAAATGACGAATATTCTAAAAAGCGAATATATCCGATATAGTGCTATCTATTAGTTTTTAGAATATTCTCATTTTTTACCATCTAAACTCTTAATTCCTCTCTGCTTCTTGCTTGTGGGCCAATGAGTCATTGGCCCACAAGCATTTTTAGCAGGAAGAAATCATGTGTTCAGATGGAGAAAATGACGAATATTCGATATAACGAATATATAGCACTATATTCGCAATATTCGCGAATTATCGAAGTTGCGATATTCGCTATTAATATTCGCTATCCGAATATTCGCGCTCAACACTAATAATCTTCTGGAGTATAATACAGGATGTAACTTTATGATTTTCCTAGTCTACGACGTAAAGTCATAGTTTTATTAAAGACACGGAGGCGAGTATTGCATTCTCTTCCTTTACTGACCACCAATAGCAGCAAAGAAATTTACATATGCAAAAAGGTAACCATGGTAACACAAGGTCCCACCCCTACAGTCCCTATAATAGGCCATTCCTCATGCAGATCTTCCTCTTTCTTCGCGAACCAGACGCGAAATATCACAACCGGAACTCGGAACCGCAAGCCCAAACGGAGAAGCCTACAGCAGTCGGCGCCCTCAACAAAGCCAACATGGCCACACTGTGGTAACAGAACAACTGAAGATGCAAGATTGTGAGACAGCCTGGCGTTCAACCTGAAAAGAGAGAAAAACAGACCAGATGGCCAGGGTAAGCAGGGAAGTCAAGTCCACTAGGCACGAAAGATAACCCTTGACAAAACTTAAAGCACAGCAGCGGAGAACAGACAATAAAAATCATCTCAGTAATAATGGCTATAAATACGATTCAAGTAAAACAATAATGCTAGACATAAAGACAATAATAAAATAACAATATAAAAATACGATAATCTAACAATAACATAATATTATGATAAGACAATATTGCACCCAAGAGCCGAATAGGCTAGACAGAAGGGTGGGAAAGGGTGGGCAATACTCGCCTCCGTGTCTTTAATAAAACTATGACTTTACGTCGTAGACTAGGAAAATCATAAAGTTTTACAGCAAGACACGGAGGCTCATATTGCAAGTTGAAAGCTGATAGACTAGAGAGGAAAACAAGTGAGGGAAGGACGAAAAAATGGTTCTCTAAAAGTGGTGGCGCTAGACCAATCCGCCAAACGCAAGATGTCCTCCAGACGGGCCCCCGAGACCGCCAAGGAAGTGGCCGACGCACTTCCAGCAGAATGGGTGGTAAAAATGGACGTATCTATCCCGCAAGGGACATGACCCATTTGAGCCAACGCGTCAAAGTTGGGCCAGAAAACCGGCCTGAACGGATGGCGAGGCGAAGGAAAAAGTTGAGGCACCCGGGCAAGAGGCAGGGGAAGAAGGAAAACTAAGGTAGGGGACCAACCTGATGTAGATCTTAGTACGACGCGAGATGTCAAAAGTGATGCCCTCGGGCGAAAAGGACCGCGCATAGTGATCAAGAGCCCTGAAAACGGAAACCCACTAACAAGAGATGAGACAAATGAGAGAGCAACCAATTTCGCAGATAGCTGACGCAACGAGAGGCCCGAATCAACAGGTCAAGAAGACAGAAAGGACAAGACCACAGAAACGTCCCAGGTGGTAGAAAAACCGCGGCCGTGGAGGACGGGCCAAACTGGATCCACGCAGAAACCGGGAAACCAATGGAAGTAGACCCGCAGGGACACCGTAAAACCCCTGATGAGTGGAAGAAATGGCGAAACGGAACAAGTTAATGGTCCTGTAAGCTTTCTCAGCCTCAAAGAGGGAGGTGAGAAATTGTAGGAGACGAGCTACAGATGCCAAAACGGGATCCAAGTCACGTTCCATGCACCAGCTAGCCCAAGTTCGCCAGGGCGCCCGATAAGATTTTCTGGTGCCGGGAGCCAAAGTGTTGTCCAGGCGGCGTAGAGTAGCCTCCGACACTCCATCAACTGCTCCTGGAGTCCGGAGATCCGCAGGCCAACAACCAAAGGGAGACTTTCAGGAGAAGAGGGTGGTGAAAAAACCCCGAGGGCTGCAAAGGAGGGTCCCTTGAATCGGGAGAAGCAGGGGCACATCCCCAAGAGCTCCAGAAGTGACAGATACCACACCTGAGACTCTCAGAAGGGGACCACTACCACAAAGTCCGCCCGCTAACGACGAACCTGGAAGAGCGTCCGTGGGATCATCGTGAACGGGGAAAAGCGAAGAGATGAGCCGATAAGCGAGGAGGTCGATGGAGAAGGGGGCCCCACAAGTCCGACAATGCAGAGAATACCACTGGAACATACCTTCTGGCCAGCTGTCAATCGCTGCCGTACGACAAATGGCGCGAGTTCCAATCTGCTTGAATGCTGCGTAGACCCGGAAGGCACTCCGCTTGCACCATGATGTCCTTGGAGAGGCAATACGACCAGAAGTCCTAAGCCAAACATGCTAAGGTCTTCGAAAGTGTACCTCCCAACCGGTTGGCGTAGCGGACTGCAGAGACATTGTTCATTTCCAGACGGATGTACTCATCGGCAATGCGGCTGGCGGAGCTCTTGACGGCAAAGGATCCGGCCAGCAGCTCCAAGGCACCGATATGGAGCCGAGCTCCTTCCTCGGACCAGGGACCTCCCGTGGAAACTCCGTCGCAATGCGCCCCCAACCTTGGAGGCTCGCATCCGATTCCACGGTGAGCTCCGGTAGAAAAACCAAAACGCTCCGCCATTCCAGGCCTCCAGATTGGCGATCCACCAACAAAGCTCCTCCCACGTTAAGCTCCACGATGTCCGCAAAAGAAACACCGGTTCTTCAATCTCTGGAGGGCACGGTGGTGCAGAGGAGCTGGAAATACCGCCTGGATGGACGAAGTCAGCAGGCCGATGATGCGGGCCAGATGGCACAGCGACAGGCGGGGATTGGTCAAAGCATGTCTCAACTCCATGCGGATCGAAAGCAGCTTCGTCATCGGAAGACAGAGGGATTCCCAGATCGAATCCACTGTGAAGCCCAGAAATTCCATCCGTCGGGAGGGCACAAGGCATGAATGCCCTATATTGAGGAGAAAACTGAGATTCTCCAAAAGGTCCGACGTCCAAAGAAGGTGCTACAGCAACACTGCCTCAGACTGGTGCATCAGAAGGATGTCGTCTAGGTACACAATGAGGCTTACTCCGCGACTCCACAACCAGGCCATAACCTGATACAGCAACCTGGTGAAACACTAAGGGGCCGACGACAACCCGAATGGGGGCAGGTGAATCTCCAGACCTCTCCTCTCCACAAGAAGCGGAGAAGATCCCTGGACGGTGAGGACACGGGAACTGTCAGGTAAGCATACTTGAGATCTAATTTTACCATCCAGTCCACTGGAATAAGCAGGTCCCGAAGAAGATGGATCCCCTCCATCTGGAAGCGGCAATAGCGCACCACCGTGTTTAGAGCGCGGAGAGTGATGACTGGTCGCATCTGACCGACTTCTTCTGCACCAGGAATATGTTGCTGAGGACGCCCCCAGACGAGGAGGGGCCCACTCTATCGCCCGATTGTAGAAGAGAAGTAAACTCTGTGTCCACGAGTGCGTAATCCGGGCGTGATAGCGGCAGGATCGGGGGTGGAACAAGACACGGGGAGCCCGTGAGTTCTATGGTGAAGCCCCTGACCATGGTCAGGACCCTGCAACTGCCGGCCCAGGTAGAGGCCCATCCCTGAAAGACCCTGCGCATGCACGACTGGGCCTTGTGTACGGCGGCGAACGCCCACACAAATCGGTTAAGGTCTAGATGAAAGAATCACCAAATACCAGCCATTGTGCATCTTTACCTGCCTCAGTAAGGGCATGGATTGCCAGATTTGGGGTCAATTTTTAAGAGGATCGCTTTATGCCACTTGACCGCCAGGGACGTAATTGTGCTACCGGAGAAACAGATCGCCCTTTGCACCCAGCCAGTGAGCTCTTCTGGAACTATCTAAGAGCAATCCAATCTGGCGGACTCTGCCATCTCAAGAATCTTGGCTAGTGGGCCAAATATGTCCAGGAGATTGTCCTGACAGCTCCGCAGAGCCGAATCCAGCCCTCTACGGGGATTCCAGACAGTTTTTGATAAAAACTGCGTCATCTAAGGGTCGACTACCTGTGTGTCACAGATTTAATTGTGAATCAGGAGCCTGGGACATTCGGCCCTGAGTATGCTACGGGATTATATCAATAGAGGATGGCGGACCCAGTGTTCCAGGAAATTGCTAACATGGGTCGCCGGAAGCCATTCCGCCGACCTAGGGTGGTGGAGGGCATCAGGAGTCAAACATGGGGGCACCCGAGGGATCCACCAGGGAAAGGGGGCATTACTAGCGGAGGTGGAGGAGGACTCCTAGGCTAAGGAGGTAGAAGGGGTGGCGCATACAGGACCAGCCACCGGAACGAGGACGTCCTCCTCCGATGGGCCACTAGCCTCCGCTAATTCCTCTGGGTTGGATCCAAAGTCCGATTCGGACTCTCTAGAAGCTTGTGCTCTGGCACATTTCCAAATGCGCGCCCGTTCTGCCTGGCGCGAAGGCTCTATTGCGTGGTCTAAGCACGCTTTCCTGGGTGGCTTTAGTCACACCAATCAAAGTCTCCTGTGAGACAGGAGGTTCTGCAGCAATAGAATGCTGTGCTTGCCCAGATGGGGATGGTCTGGCCCCAACCAAGGGGTGTACAGACAGGGCCTGAGATATCGACTAATGGCACTGGACACTGAGCTGTGGAGGGCCAGTGCATGTGACATCCTGAACTGCAGGCCTGGGGTCCCCAGATGGAGAGGGGGGCTGGCCTGCGAGTTTTAACTGGTCTGGGTATGGCATGATTAGGAAATAATAATAAATGTGCAGGGGAATAACTAAGCCTGGAGGGCTGCAGAGTGGCGCAAACCTAAAGAGGAGGAAGGTACTGAAGGGGTTAATCCCCAGAGAGAGCGCAGCGACGGCGGGAGCAGGGAGCCTGCAGCAGCAGCGCAGGAGGATGCGGAAGACGCCGAGATGCGAAAGACGCCGAGATCTCGCGAGATCGGGATCCAAGATGGCCGCCGAAATCCCGCGAGATCTCGCAGCCGCCGGAGCCAAGCGCGGGCAGCGGGAGCAAGGAGGAAGGAGAGCAGAGCCGGGGGCATGGACCAGAGCGCCGAGAAGAGCGCTGGAAGGAGAGGTGCAGGACGCCGGTATGTATCGGAGCGGTGCGGGGCGTCCAGAAGGAGCCGCACCAGAAGCGAGCCGCACCAGAAGCGCGCTCAGCCAAGGAACAGAGGCAGGAAAAATACCACTAAGAGCCTCAGATCAAGGGGCAGAGAGGAAGGGGCAAATGGCCGCAAGCTAAGGGAAAAGAGGGATCCTCAGAGGGAGCCAGGGCACAATGGGACACAAGCCGGGTAAAAACTGCAAAGCAACAAAGCTAAAAGCAATAGAAACAATACGAGGCAATGGATATAGATATATATAAATACAAGAAGTGCACAGTATAGACAAAAAGCCACTGAGCAAAAAGAAAGATGTTACTTATCTGGTGAGCAGCAAAGAAAGAGGAAGATCTGCATGAGGAATGGCCTATTATAGGGACTGTAGGGGTGGGACCTTGTGTTACCATGGTTACCTTTTTGCATATGTAATTTTCTTTGCTGCTATTGGTGGTCAGTAAAGGAAGAGAATGCAATATGAGCCTCCGTGTCTTGCTGTAAAACTCAGGATCAGTACAGGATAAGTAATGTAATGTATGTACACAGTGACTCCACCAGCTGAATAGTGAGTGCAGCTCTGGAGTATAATACAGGATGTAACTCAGGATCAGTACAGGATAAGTAATGTAATGTATGTACACAGAGACTGCACCAGCAGAATAGTGAGTGCAGCTCTGGAGTATAATACAGAATGTAACTCAGGATCAGTACAGGATAAGTAATGTATGCACACAGTGACTCCACCAGCAGAATAGTGAGTGCAGCTCTGGAGTATAATACAGGATGTAACTCAGGATCAGTACAGGATAAGTAATGTATGTACACGGTGACTGCACCAGCAGAATAGTGAGTGCAGCTCTGGAGTATAATACAGGATGTAACTCAGGATCAGTACAGGATAAGTAATGTATGCACACAGTGACTCCACCAGCTGAATAGTGAGTGCAGCTCTGGAGTATAATACAGGATGTAACTCAGGATCAGTACAAGATAAGTAATGTATTTACACAGTTACTCCACCAGCAGAATAGTGAGTACAGCTCTGGAGTATAATACAGGATGTAACTCAGGATCAGTACAGGATAAGTATTATAATGTATGTACACAGTGACTCCACCAGCAGAATAGTGAGTGCAGCTCTGGAGTATAATACAAGATGTAACTCAGGATCAGTACAGGATAAGTAATGTAATGTATGTACACAGTGACTCCACCAGCAGAATAGTGAGTGCAGCTCTGGAGTATAATACAGGATGTAACTCAGGATCAGTACAGGATAAGTAATGTATGTACACAGTGACTCCACCAGCAGAATAATGAGTGCAGCTCTGGAGTATAATACAGGGTGTAACTCAGGATCAGTACAGGATAAGTAATGTATGTACACAGTGACTGCACCAGCAGAATAGTGAGTGCAGCTCTGGAGTATAATACAGGATGTAACTCAGGATCAGTACAGGATAAGTAATGTAATGTATGTACACAGTGACTGCACCAGCAGAATAGTGAGTGCAGCTCTGGAGTATAATACAGGATGTAACTAAGGATCAGTACAGGATAAGTAATGTATGTACACAGTGACTCCACCAGCAGAATAGTGAGTGCAGCTCTGGAGTATAATACAGGATGTAACTCAGGATCAGTACAGGATAAGTAATGTAATGTATGTACACAGTGACTGCACCAGCAGAATAGTGAGTGCAGCTCTGGAGTATAATACAGGATGTAACTCAGTATCAGTACAGGATAAGTAATGTATGTACAGAGTGACTCCACCAGCAGAATAGTGAGTGCAGCTCTGGAGTATAATACAGGATGTAACTAAGGATCAGTACAGGATAAGTAATGTATGTACACAGTCATTACCAGCAGAATAGTGAGTGCAGCTCTGGAATATAATACATCCCTACATAACTTAGACTCCCTTGCTGGCATAGATTTAGACCATTTTCTAAGCTTAAAACAGGTGTAGAAAATGATAAATAAGTCGAGCCTGCTGGCCCACCCGATTTCCTGCCTACACCACACCCCCATATAACTTTTGTGCCGCAATCTGCGACAGATATACACATAAAAAGTGTAGTATGTCTGTTAGTAAATGACCCTAGAGGATGTGAAGCAAATAGCCACAAATGAAAATCTCCCCTCGCTCTCCCCTGGGTTTAAACCCCCTCTCACTGGGTTCCACATAAACCTTGGGGTTACCGGGAGTTATTTTTATTTTCTCAGCTCCCGCAAGGAGGTTCTCTCAACCAGGTTTATCAGCTAGTCAGCATTCTGGGGATCTCCCTGGGCAACCCAGCGTTGTACTGGCCCAGGAAGAGAGTGCAGGTAACGATCCATTACCACTTTCCCACCATCTGCTTTGGCGACGACGACTCTGGTTGCAACCATTTCCATACCAAGTGGAACAGGTCAAACATCTGTGACCTTGGTGGTTTGTCTTGGCAAAAGATCCACTGTTGTACCCGCTGGGCCTGGAGTGCAGGACTGACTCCCATGCGAGCCAGCATTTCCGCTTTTAATTTGCGGTAGTCTCTCGAACCCTGCAAGGTCGGGTCATAGTATGCTTTCTGCGGCTCCCCAGTCAAATATGGAGCCAGCACCTCAGCCCACTGATCTACAGGCAGTTTCTCTCTGTCTGCAATCGTTCCTCATTCTCTGTAAAGCAGACTGCACAGTTTTCCGCACATTACCACCCGAAGCTTGCCCAGCCATATGCACCACTTGTTGTGCCGTCACAGCATCTCTAAGGGCCGCAATTTGCTGAGTCAATAGACGGTTAGTCTTGTGTTGCCGCGCATTAGCCTGCCGTTGAGCCTGTAAAGCCTCTGCATGGGCTCTTTGCTGCTGCTCCGTGCCTGCCGCTGCTGCACATTGCTCTGCACCATCTGCTTGAGGAGCTCCTCTATTTCAAGCAGACTCTTGTTGCAATCCTGCTGCTGCCTTAACTCACGACATTCACCACTGACAGGTTTTCATGTCGTTGCTCCTAGCAACCAATTTCTCGCATCCTCCACCATAGGTGAGACGGGACCACTCAGACAGTCTCTTTTCAGGGTTTATTAGGCACACAGTACAGTACAGGCTTGCTTTCTCCAAATAACAGAACAGTCCAAATGAAATAACAAAACACGGTGATACAGGCTTCTCACCAGCTGCAGTTTTTCTCCTCGCCGCCAAGAGGTTTGGTTCAGTAGTCTTCCTCTCGGACCACCATACACACACACTGCTCTCTGGCAGAGTGTCTTTAAAATCACCCTCCCACCTGTGTGTGTGGCGGTAACACCCGAGATGGAGTATGGGGTAGCGTTCCCACCCAAGCTATTCAGTCACTCCTAAATCCCGGACCCAAATTCCAGCTACCACCAACTCAGTGATCTACCACGACTGGTCGCTACTTACCTCCGGGATCTAAATCACTGAGCGTAGCAGCCTCAGTGACACATACCTACCATCTATGATGTCACCCACTGCATGCTTACAAAATATATTGCTAGTAATATTCTTCGCCAAGCTAGGTGATAAATTCTCACTGGAAAGACTTGTTTCAAGTTCTTCCCATTTCTGTCTTAATAGTCTTACCAAGTCATACATGTGAAAATAGTCCAGGATGGGGCGGAAGGATACAGTTATCTCTTCTAAGTTATATCCTTTGATGGATTTGCCCATTCCTGAAGTCATGTGAAGTGTAGTTGGTTAAAGGGGGCAGAATGTATTCACCATTCCATATTGATGTCTAGGATTAGACATGCCCGTCCCTGATATCCTGAGGTTTCCTCTGGACAGAAGTGATGTATATAATTTAACTTCTTATTTTAATATCCTAACCACATATTAGCTTTGTTATAATGTGACAAGTTGCTCCTACTCACATGTATTGTTAAGTTTGTTATGCCTTATATCAACTCCGTATATATTTATTTGTATACATCATTGTGATTATTTATTTATGCTTATAACCTTGTAACTAGAGATGTCCCGAACTATTCGCGGCGAACACTGCATGTGCAACCGGGCAGGCGAACATATGCGATGCTCGGTCCGCCCCCTATACGTCATCATTGAGCAAACTTTGACCCTGTACCTCACAGTCAGCAGACACATTCCAGCCAATCAGCAGCAAACTCTCCCTCCCAGACCCTCCCACCTCCTATCTAAACGCAAGGAAAGCATCCATCTTAGATTCATTCTGAAGCTGCAGTGTAAGACCCCATTCACACGTCTGCGGAATGGATGCGGACCCATTCATTGTGAATGGGGCCGGACGTGATGCGGGAGAGCACATTATGCGGCTCCACAAAGATAGAAGCATGTCCTATTCTTGTCCGCAACCTGCAGGACAAGAAAAGGCATCTCTATGGGGAGTGCCGGCATGGTGTGTTGCCACGGATCCGCAAAACACTACGGACGTCTGAATGGGGCCTTAGTTAGAGCAGGGAGAGTGCTGCTGCTGCTGAATTAATAGGGAAAGCGTTAGCCAGGCCAGTGTTCTGTGTCTACTCCAGTCCTCAAAGACTCATCTGCTGTAAGGACAGCGTCCTGACAGCACCCCAAAAGCCCTTTTAGGGCTGGTACATCAGTCTGCTTTATTTATTATATATATATATATATATATATATATATATATATATATGCAGGTGCCTGCCCGTGTGTGAGAGGCCGCTAGGCCCACAGACTGTACTGTATGCACACCACTCATATAGGGTGGAGCAGTACATTGCACGGGCGCACGCGCAGTGACCTAAGAATTCAAACATAGCAGACCGAGCATGGGTCTTTTTCCATCTCCCGGTTCCAAAAATCTATTCACTACACAGCCGTGGCCCTGATAAGGGACAAAACAGAGATTGAACTGATAGGAATAGTACTTAGTTAACACTAGTTGCATTGGTGGAAAATTCCATTGCAAGTGCCCAAAATTAGAAGGAAGCGGACAGGGCAAGCTTTTTTCTCTATCTCCCCATGCAAGGATTCAATTCAATACACGTCCCCTGATAGGGGACTTAACAAAGATTAAAATGGTAAGAATAGTAGTTCACACTATTTGTATTGGTGGCACAGTACATTGCGCGGCGCACGCGCAGTGCCCCGAATTGGAAATAAGAGGACCAACTAATCACTTTTTTCATCTCCCGGTTCCTAAAATCTATTTGATACACGTCCCCTGATAGGGGACGTTACAGGAAATTAACTGATAGGAATAGTACTACTCAACACACCACTCATATAGGGTGGCACAGTACATTGCACGGTGCACGCGCAGTGCCCCAAATTGGAAGGAAGAGGACCGACCAACCATCTTTTTCCATCTCCCGGTTCCTAAAATCTATTCCATACACCGGTCCCTAATAGGGGACAAAACAGAGAATTAAACTGGTAAGAACAGATTTTTTTTAATTTAAAAAAATGAGGACAGCCTCTGCGGAGCTGGGTATTTTTTGACCGCATTACTGAACGCTCATGCACAATGGCTGTAGGCTCATGCGTCCTTTTGCGGAGGTGACAAACCTTGTCAGTCAAACCCAAGGCAACATCATCGACCTCATCCCATATGTGTTTTTTCTGGAGCGTGCCCTGCGAAGAGTGCTGGATCAGGCCGTAGATGAGCATGAAGAGGAAGAGTTGTGGTCACCATCACCACCAGAAGCAGCCTTGTCGTCGTCGATTGCTGGACCTGTGGCAACGTAAAGAGAGGTGTCTGAAGAAGAGGAGTCAGAGGAGGAAGGTGGCTTTGAGGAGGTGGAAGACCAACCACAGCAGGCGTCCCAGGGGGCTTGTTGTCACCTTTCGGGGACCCTTGGTGTTGTACGTGGCTGGGTGGAGGATGAAACCTTCAATGACGCTAGTGAGGACAAGGAACAGGACATGGCTAGCTTGGTATCCAACCTTGTGCAAATGGGGAGTTTGTGACAGTGCAAATGGACTGTTTGCGGTGCGTTAAACAGGGAGTTTGGTCTGTCACTGTGAAGTAGGCGTAACCCTTACACTACCTGATCGGTACAACATCATACCTGATCGTATACACACACTGGATGTTTTAAAGCACGTTATTCCAAACAATTTAGGAATGTTAGGTGATTTATGCCCTTTATGGATTAAAACCCGACTCTGCGTCAACTACGTAATTTTTTATGGGAGTTTTGCCATAGATCCCCCTCCGGCATGCCACAGTCCAGGTGTTAGTCCCCTTGAAACAACTTTTCCATCACTACTGTGGACAGAAAGAGTCGCTGTGGGTTTTAAAATTCACCTGCCAATTGAAGTCTATGGCGTTTTGCCCGGTTCGCGAACACTTGTGGAAGTTCGCGTTCGCCGTTTGCGAACGGAAGATTTTATGTTCGCAACATCTCTATTCGTTACCACAAAGCATGAGGAAATTCGGATTCATTCAGACTGAATTCCGCTTCAAATAATTCACTTCGCTCAACACTACATTTAATCTATAGTGTACACACAGCTATGTCTACAGGGTGCTCCCCAAATTGCTGTCATAAGCAGTCTAGGAAAGATCTTGAAGACAAAGCACTTTATCTTTCCCTTATGCCTCCGTCATCTTTGGCTACTGAATGGCTAGATGAATGAGCCTGACCTTATTACGAGAGAGACAGGGTTTAGCCACGCTGACTGAAATGCTGATGTGCCTGCAGTGCTGTAGAAGTCTCCATACTTGGTGCCTACAGACTCCCAGACTGGTTCATTCCACTCCAGCCAATTTAACCCCATTTACCCACTGAGACAGAGCTCAGCAGTGCAGAGAAGTGGTCGAGGACCTGTAAACCTGGTGGACAGCTGACAGTTTAGGGAGGGTGTACAGGGACTGGTGGGCTATCCCTCCTGTTTGGCTAGGTGGCCCTGCAGCGGCTGCTGGAGGTTTAGGTGGAGCGGGGGGTTAATGGGGGAAGCTGGTTGTGGGAGGGAAGAGGCGGGCAGTAGGACAGGACATATATACCCTGTCCCGCCTTCTTCTCTTCCTCTGGAGCGGAAGCGCCGTGTCCCTCCCTTATGATGTTCAGTTTCAGATGTAAGTTCTCTGTTCATGGTTTCTCATAAGGTTGAATGTTATTAATTATGTGAGGAGGGCATTGACCCTGGTTTAGTAATTTGTAAAGTCACAGCTGGCGGTAGGTAAATAAAATCAAGGTGTTAGTGGCAAGAAAATTGGCGTAACTGCCCGCTGGGAGGCCATGGCTGGCAGATCGCACTGTTTTGGTTTATGGTAGAGGTGGGACGGCGAATCCAATGAAATCCCACGAATCTTGCAGGATTCGTGGGATTCTTGGACTCGAATCCCCACCTCTTAAATGTCCCCTACAAATCCCAAGTACCGCGTCCGCACTGCTATTCACCGGCGGCAGCAGGGCCGCAAGTACTAACCTTTTTGCAGTGCAGGCGGCAACTCCTCCTCCCTCTAGGCGGTGCAGGGCAGGCGCCAGTGTGTGACGTCAGTTACTGAGCAGCGCGCCACTGCCTGCACCGCCGCCTCGTGCTCTGCCGCTGCCTGCGCTGATCCTCGTTCCTCCGCTCCTAGCAATACCTCTGCTGAGGTATTTATTCATCACAGGGGCCCTAATATGGCAGGGGATATGATGGGACATCTGTGGATGGTTGGTGGTGGGTCTGTGGGTGACACTGGGGGTCTGTGGATGATACAGGGGATCTGTGGATGACACTGGGGATCTGTGGGTGACACTGGGGGATCTGTGGGTGACACTGGGGATCTGTGGGTGACACTGGGGGTCTGTGGGTGACACAGGGGGTCTGTGGGTGACACTGGGGGTCTGTGGGTGACACTGGGGGGTCTGTGGATGACACTGGGGGGTCTGTGGATGACACTGGGGGGTCTGTGGATGACACTGGGGGGTCTGTGGATGACACTGGGGGGTCTGTGGATGACACTGGGGGGTCTGTGGATGACACTGGGGGGTCTGTGGATGACACTGGGGGTCTGTGGATGACACTGGGGGTCTGTGGATGACACTGGGGGGTCTGTGGATGACACTGGGGGGTCTGTGGACAGGATTCGTAAGATTCGAGAATCGAAAGATTCGAGATATTGGAGAACCTTTTCGGATTCGGTTTTGGATTCGGATTCGAAAAAAATATGGATTCGTCCCACCTCTAGTTTATGATTATACCGCTAAGAAATAACTGTGGCCGACTACCATCAAACAATGACAATAATGTAGAGAAGGATAGAATCGGTGTCAGTGTCATTATTATCGGTTTGGTATTGAAGGGGCCAGAGGTGTATGATATGATAGGGGATATGATGGGACATCTGTGGATGGTTGGTGGTGGTGGGTCTGTGGGTGACACTGGGGGTCTGTGGGTGACACTGGGGGTCTGTGGATGATACAGGGGGATCTGTGGGTGACACTGGGGGATCTGTGGGTGACACTGGGGATCTGTGGGTGACACTGGGGATCTGTGGGTGACACTGGGGGATCTGTGGGTGACACTGGGGGTCTGTGGGTGACACTGGGGGTCTGTGGGTGACACTGGGGGTCTGTGGGTGACACTGGGGGTCTGTGGGTGACACAGGGGGTCTGTGGGTGACACAGGGGGTCTGTGGGTGACACAGGGGGTCTGTGGGTGACACAGGGGGTCTGTGGGTGACACAGGGGGTCTGTTGATGATGGGGGTCTGTGGATGACACTGGGTGTTCTGTGGATGACACTGGGGGTCTGTGGATGATACAGGGGGTCTGTGGGTGACACAGGGGGTCTGTGGGTGACACTGGGGGTTCTGTGGATGACACTGGGGGGTCTGTGGATGATACAGGGGGATCTGTGGATGACACTGGGGGATCTGTGGATGACACTGGGGGGTCTGTGGATGACACTGGGGGTCTATGCACAGGATTCGTAAGATTCGAGAATCGAAAGATTCGAGATATTGGAGAACCTTTTCGGATTCGGTTTTGGATTCGGATTCGAAAAAAATATCGATTCGTCCCACCTCTAGTTTATGATTATACCGCTAAGAAATAACTGTGGCCGACTACCATCAAACAATGACAATAAAGTAGAGAAGGATAGAATCGGTGTCAGTGTCATTATTATCGGTTTGGTATTGAAGGGGCCAGAGGTGTTGGAGGGGGCTTACCCTTCCCCTCCCAGTTCTCGGTAATTGCCAACAGTCTGTGATGTCACCATGTGGGTGGAGTTCCTGTGCTGTGTGTGTGAGGTTAGTGTTTCCCTCTATAAGTTGTCAAATACTAGGAGTTGTAGTTCTTTCTTTATACTGAGCCCCCCCCCCCAATGTCATCCGATAGCCCATAATAAAATCCGAGAAATGCTGGGAGTTGTAGTTCTCACCTGTTATATCCCTCTCTATGTAATGGCCACTGATCCCCCATAATAACATCTGGACATGCTTGGAGTTGTAGTTCTTTCCACTTACACTCCTCTACATATAATGTCTACTGATATCCCAAAATTACAGCCTGGACATGCTGGCAGTTGTAGTTCTGTCCACATATCTGTAATACCCCAGAGTGGTATTATCATTCCTACACCCTGATACTGTCTCAAATGGGCTAACCATAATGTCATCTGTGTATTTATTCCAGGTTCTCTTACATTGTGCATTAATTGTGCCTGGTTGTCCAGCGGATGGCGGTGTGTATACGGCAGAGTTAGAGAAATATCTTTAGATAGAATGGAACTTAACATTCCATTCTCTGCCCTTTGGGCAGAAGTGGGCTAGTCATGTTTCCTACCAAGGGAGGGGCTGCAGGAAGTGTTCACTCAGTCTTAGTCATTCTAATGTGGGAAGCAGACGTGTCAAGATGAAGCAGCGAGTGGAAGGTTCCCCTCCTGCACTAGCAGTCTCTCCAGAGGAAGCAGCACATAAAGCACCATGACACCTTACAGATTAACCGACAGGATGTTGCGAGGGGTCAACAGCCAAAGGCACCCCACTCCAAAGGTACCAGACTAAAGCCGAGTTTAGCACAGCAAAGAAGGATAAAGCAGAAAATCCTAATTTGCCTGTCAGTGTTTGCCAAAACTGTCTGGAGCCAAGAGAACGATTGTTTCTTGTACCGATGCAAGTGAGTCAAGTAAAGCTGACTTGACTATTTCTCTACGTCCACCATTACTCTCCCTTTATTGCTTCGGAGCCTAGCCCTGGAGAGCACCGTGACACACACAGAAAACTATTGAGGCCGCACCACACCACTCGACATTCCGATGAACTTGGGACACGCTCGAGCCCTCCGGGGCGTCACGTTGCATATCCATCTGTAATGGTCACTAATGTCTCATAATAACAGTCTGGACATGCTGGGAGTTTTAGTTCTGTCCCTCTCAATGTAATGTCCACTGATGCCCAGTGCCGGGCCGACACAGAGGCTGGGGAGGCTCCAGCCTCAGGGCGCTCCAGCCTCAGGGCGCAGGCAGGGGCCGGCCAGAGGGAGAGGGACTGACAGGGGGAACCGCTCAGCGCTCCCTCCTGTCATTCCCTGAGCCGGGCCCCGTCAGAGCGCTCCTCTCACCTCCATTATGGTCACTGCTTCAGGCCTCCAGCATCAGGCCCCGCTGCCTCTAACTAGAAACACAGTAAGCAGGTGGGCGGAGCCTAACGGACCTTCATTAGGCTCCGCCCACCTGCTTAATGTGAGGCAGTGCTGGGGCCTGATCCCGAAGCCTGGAGCAGTGAACATAATGGAGGTGAGAGGAGCGCTCTGACGGGCCCAGCATTAAGTACAGTGAAATGCCGGGCCCCTTACATGAAGTCTGTGACAACATGGGGGTATAAAGAGCATGAAAAGATGGGGGAGAATGACAGGGGGCAGAAAAAGCATGACAAGAAGAGGGGATTATGACAAGAGGGGAGAGCATGACAAATTACTATGTGGGGGCACTGCTGTGTGGTCGAGGGGGTGTGGCGGACATTACTGTGTGGGGGCAGTGTGGCGGACATTACTGTGTGGGAGGCAGTGTGGCGGACATTACTGTGTGGGGGCAGTGTGGCGGACATTACTGTGTGGGGGCAGTGTGGCGGACATTACTGTGTGGGGGCAGTGTGGCGGACATTACTGTGTGGGGGCAGTGTGCGGACATTACTGTGTGGGGGCAGTGTGGCGGACATTACTGTGTGGGGGCAGTGTGGCGGACATTACTGTGTGGGGGCAGTGTGGCGGACATTACTGTGTGGGGGGCAGTGTGGCGGACATTACTGTGTGGGGGCAGTGTGGCGGACATTACTGTGTGGGGGCAGTGTGGCGGACATTACTGTGTGGGGGGCAGTGTGGCGGACATTACTGTGTGGGGGCAGTGTGGGGGCACTACTGTGTGGGGCAGTGTGGTGGACATTACTGTGCGGGGGGGCAGTGTGGCGGACATTACTGTGTGGGGGGCAGTGTGGCGGACATTACTGTGTGGGGGGCAGTGTGGCGGACATTACTGTGTGGGGGGCAGTGTGGCGGACATTACTGTGTGGGGGGCAGTGTGGCGGACATTACTGTGTGGGGGACACTACAGTGTGGGGTAGCATTATACAAAAGCTCTGCAGATGCAACTCCCATGTATTGGGTCACCAGAATTTGGGTGGTCAATCACTAAATGAACCCTATTATGGGGAGAATCTGTGGATGACACATATTTGTCATCCACAGACACCCCCCATCCCCCCAAAACAGGGTTAATTTACTGAATGACCACCAATAAAAGCGGTGGGGTCACATATGCTATTTCATAATGACAGCGGGGCCCGTGCAGTGACTGTTTTCTACTACACCCCCCATCCCCCCCCACACACTCACTGGATATAATCTTATTAACTATATGACTGTAGTAAATCACTACAGTTATATAGTTAAGATTATATACAGTGTGTGTGGGGGAGGGGGGGTTGTAGTAGAATACAGTCACTGCACGGGCCCCGCTGGCGCTGTCATCAAAAAAGCAGATACAACCCCACAGCCTCACCCCTTGTATTGGGGGTCATTCCTACACGGACCCTGTTATGGGGAGGGGGGGATCTGTGGATGACACATACGTGTCATCCACAGATTCCCCAATAACAGTGTCATCCATCACAGATCCCCCATAGCAGTGTCATCCACAAGTTGGAGGGGGGGGGGGCGCACTTGGGCAGCTCAGCCTCTGTTGGTGGTGGACCTTGTCCCAGCCCTGCTGATGCCCCATAATAACATTATGAACATGGCGGGAGTTGTAGTTCTCTCTTATACCCCTCTCTATAATGTCCACTGAAGCCTCATAATAACAGTCTGGTCATGTTGGGAGTTGTAGTTCTCTCCCCTTTTACCTCTCACCCTATAATGTCTACTGACCCCATTAATACTATACAGCAAAAAAAATAATAATATTATTAACTGAAGGTGTGTCTCTGGGGGGTTTAAATGGACAGCCTTGACGTGTAATGGGCATTGGAGTGAGGCTGACCTGCGATGTCTCTGCTCTATATACATCCATACCACATGAAGTTGCCATGCGGGCCCTCACATTTCAATTGCAGAAATACAAGCCTTATACCCCAGAAGCTTTGCAGGTGACTTCTTTCCTTATAATTATTTCTCGTTTAATGGGGTATTTTACTTGCAACAGGAGTGAGTGTCAATGGGGTGGTATATTCGCCCTCATTGGCAAACCGCACCATGGCGTATTGGGAGGAATTGTTCCTTTACAATCGTGACAATCCATTTGGCGGGTGCATACACATGGATGACCTGCTCTTCGTGTGGCAGGGAGATGTGCTGCCATACCAGTGTTTGTAGAATATTTAAACAATTTGCGATTCACCCTCTATTACCACTCCACTGATATCCTGTTTCTAGATCTCAAATTAATGGGTAGGCTGGGTGAGGCGATCATATCTACTACCTTCCGCAAGCCAACAGCAGGTAACACTGTCCTCCATGCTGACAGTTCTCACCCACAACATACAATTAGGGCTCATGCACACAAATGTATTTTGTTTCTGTGCGGCCCATATGCGGAACCAATCGCTTCAAGGGGCTGCAAAAACGGAAATGACTCCGTGTGCATTCTGTTTACGTATGCCCGTTTCGCAAAATTATAGAACATGGCCTATTATTGTCCGCAGGACTGTTTTATTAGGGGCCAGCTGTTCAGTTCCACAAAATACGGAATGTCACGGACGTCATCCGTATGTTTTGCGAATCCGTATTTTTGCGCTTGAAGCAATACCTGTGGGTGAGCTCATTCGAGCCAAGAGATACTGCAGCTCATCAGAGGCATATGAGGTGGAGGCCAATAACACCATTAGGAGATTACAGGAGCGGGGATATAAGAATTGGCGACTGTCGAGGGCTAGAAATACTGTAGCCTATAAGCCACGATCTGAATTATTACAAGAAAAACCAGAGAGGATCAGTGATACGAGACCTGCGGTAGTTTTATAATATAGTAACCAATGTGAACAAATATATCATACACAAATACCTTCCCATACTGATGGATGACGATGGTGTGCTGTCAGGTGGTCTCCAGGCGCCCGCCAACTCTCAGTAATATTCTCTCACCCAGCCTATCCCCTCCTAATAAAAGTCGCAATTTCTCTGCAGCTTTGGCTGTAATCTGACTGAAATGGCTGCCGCTGGCCTCAGTCTCTCTGCCACTGCTGCTCTGCCATTTTTTTCACAGGTGCCACTGCCCAGCCCACCAAGTGTGTTTGACCATCAAAATGGCAAGGCTACTTTCACATTAGAGTTTTCAATTCCATTATTGAGACCCATTTATTGTCAATAGGGACAAAACTGAACTGAACAAAGCGGAGTGCACCAGAATGCATTCCGTTCCATTTGGTTGCGTCCCTATCGCGGACAGAAAGTAGCGTTTTTCTGTCCGCGATGTGACCCAATAGAAAACAGACAGGAAAAAAAGGAGGTTATGCAGCAGCACTCTGCAAACACAAATAATGTACAACAATGCCATAGAAAACATTCTGGTGCCAATGCTACCTTGGTTTTGCAAATGAGATGCTTGGCAAATTATTTTGTACAAAATTATTTGAGCCCGTCTGCCAAACGTCACGCCGATCTCGATTAGACGGGTTCCTAACACTACATACCTGTTATGCGACATGACGGCCACATAAAATCCAGGGAGTGCAGGTTCCACATGCATGCTGGGTCCACTCTGCTTTTTACCATTTTTGGTGCCATAACAGCCTCCATTGAATCCAGGGATGCAGGTACTAGCATGCATGCTGAGCCCACTCTGTGCTCTTCCTGGTGCCAAAATGTCTCCTAATAGATAGTCTATAGGGCAGACAGGCTAGTCAGTCTTGCACCCCTGACTAGCCTGTCTGCCCTATAGGCTGATTTTAATTAGAGAAGGTATAAAGCTGTAGCCTGCTCTCATTTGTATCTTTTAGTAGCCATTTTGGCACTAGGAAGAGCACACAGTGGGCTCAGCATGCATGCATGCTGGTACCTGCATCCCTGGATTCAATGGAGACTGTTATGGCACCAAGAATGGTAAAAGCAGGGTGGACCCAGCATGCATGTGACATATTTTTGAGGAGTTTTTTTTTTTACATGTTTTTATTAACCAATGAGCATTCATTTCAATACAAAGCTAAATGTTCAGCTTGATGTTTTTGAAGCAGATCTGTGCCCAAAAAGTGCTGAAAACACGCAAAAAATGCATTGACTTTAGTGATGAGAGAGCATGCTCAGCCAAGTACCGGTTTGGCTCGAGCATCGCTTGCTCGGCATGTGGCGGTACTTGGCCGAATACCACGTGTGCTCGTCGCGTTGCTAGAGTCTCCTCCCGCACCTTTGGTGCCTCCTAAGCAGCTAATCAGCGTTCAGGTAAGTAATGCCCTTCAGTGTAATGCCGTAGCCATGTTAGCTATTAGCCTTACACTGATTGGCTGGCCGCAACACGTGATACCAGCTTATATAGGAGCCGATGTCCCGCGCTCGGATTATTCAGCGTCAGGGGAGCAGACAGTAGGCAGGGAAAGATAGCGTTTTGCTGGAAATTCACAGATTTAACTCCAAAAAACTATTGAAAGACCAAACAGTCCTCTTAAGGACTACAGTGTGTGTTTGACAGCAGTGCACCACCATTTTTTTTTACCAGGGGTTAAATTCAACAGTATCAGGGACAGGCGTCTTCAGGAAGGAACAGATCGTTCAGGGCTGGAAAATCGCTTTTAAAGAGGACCTTTCACTGGTCCACAGTTTATGAGTTAAAGCTATGTACATTGGAGCGGCACCCAGGGATGTCCCTGCACTTACTTGTATCCCTTGGTGCCACTCCGTTCGTCCTCTGTAGCCCCGGTACCGGCGCTCCTGCTGCTGTAATTTTGCCTGGGGCGGAGACGTCTTCTTCTGCCCTGGGCGTCTTCTTCTCCCAGGGCTGGAGCGCTGCCCAATCGCATATCCTGAATATGAGCTGAGCGCTGCGATTGGCCAGCGCTCCAGCCCTGGGAGAAGGAGATGCCCAGGGCAGAAGAAGAAGTCTCCGCCCCAGGCAAAATTACAGCAGCAGGAGCGCCAGTACCGGGGCTACAGAGGACGAACGGAGCGGCACCCAGGGATACAAGTAAGTGCAGGGACATCCCTGGGTGCCGCTCTCAATGTACATAGCTTTAACTCATAAACTGTGGACCAGTGAAAGGTCCTCTTTAAGTACCCAAAAGCTTTTAAAAGACTGAAAGATTTGATATTAGTGAGATCTACAGTACGCCATCAGAAAGCAATGTGTTTAGCAGACATTATAAAAGGGGCTTATTCACTAGAGTGTGCCTGCTAGTGAGATATACACCACACCATCAGAGAAATTTTGTTTTTCTGGGGAAATTAACCTAATTTGTGCCACATCTGTGTGTGCGTTCAGTCTGCAACCGTTATATTCATCACTCCAGCAGAGAATTATTTATATTTTGTGCAAATGTAACTAGTTTGGGGCACATCTGTGTGATCGTTTAGGCCGCAACCATATATACAGTATTCCAGCATAGAATTATTTGTATTTGGGAAAAAAGTGTGTATATTACAACTTCCATTAATCTGGGCCCTCTCTTTAGCGGACAGTAAAACAATCTGCGCCACATCTACAGACAAAACCTTTAATATGAAGAAGGGGAGCAAAAGGGACGGAGAAGTGGGCGTGATGCTAATGGTGCAAACAGAGGCCGTGGCCCTGGGTGCAATGAAACTGTGCCTGCTGCCAGTGCACCAGAAAAAACACCTTACCCAGCTTCATGTCCAACTTAGCTGGGAGGCGCAGGACAGCACTGTCCAAGTGTTGGAACAGTGCGAACAGATGGTCGGTTGGATTGCTGAAGATAATGCTTCTAGTCGGTTAAGCACCACTCTCTCTTTCACTAAGTCCAGTCTTTGTAGCCAAGAGTCTGGTCAACCGAATCCTCACTCTGATCCTCCTTCCTCCCACCATGTCGCGTCTGGCCAAACAAGTGATCCCACACTCGGTAATTCACATGACCTCTTTTCATCGCCAGTACTTGGTTTGGCTCTCTCTCCAAGCACGCTTGAAGAAGTACCTGAGATATTGTGCCCTGATTTCCAACCTCTTGAGCCTTCACAGTCTCAAGAAGAAGACGGTGGTGAACAGCAATAATTTGTTCAAGAGGTAGATGATGATGAGACACAGTTGTCAATCACTGAGGTTGTGGTTAGGTCAAGTCAGGAGGATGAGCAGAGAGAGGAAGTGGAAGAGGAGGTGGTGGACGATGAGGTCACTGACCCAACATGGGAAGGTGAAAAGCCGAGCGAGGACAGCAGTACAGAGGGTGAGGGATCCGCAGCACCGCAACAGTCTGGAAGAGGCAGTGGGGTTGCAAAAGGTAGAAGTCGGCCCACACCAAACAGGCCCACAAACGGTACACTGTCCATCCCCATGCGTAAATCTACCTTGCCAAGGGGTAGGTGTTCCACAGTAGGGCGCTTTTTGAGGAAAGCGCAGACGAGTGGTAGTTTGCAAACTGTGCCATACCAAAATGACCCGGGCGTGAACACTAGCAACCTCACCACCACCAGCATGATCTGCCACATGGCACCCAAGCACCCTAATAAGTGGGCCGAACACCTGGGTCTACAATTTGGGTCTGCGGGTCACACCACTGCCTCCTCTTCACCTGTGTTACTCACTGCCACTCAATCCCCTGTTGAAGGCGCAGGCCCGGATGCCCCTCGCCCTGCACCTGGACCTTCACATGAACCATCAGCAACAACATCCACTTCCCTGTCCCAGCACAGCGTCAAAATGTTGATAACACAGGCATTTGAAAGCAAGCGCAAATACCCACACACTGACCCACAGGCTATAGCACTAAATGCGCAACTTTCGAAATTACTGGCCCTTGAAATATTGCCATTTAGGCTTGTGGACACTGAGTCCTTCCGCAGCCTGATGTCGGCGGCTGTCCCTTGGTACGCAGTTCCCAGCCACCACTATTTTTCACCATGTGCCGTGCCCGACTTACACTGGCATGTGTCCCAGAACATCACCTATGCCCTGACCAACGCACTTACTGGGAAGGTCCACCTCCCCACGGACACATGGACAAGTGCTGCTGGCCAGGGACGCTACGTTTCCCTGACCGCACACTGGGTGAATGTTGTGGAGGCCAGGAGTGAGTCGTACCCTCGGATGGCACAGGTACTACCCATGCCAAGGATTGCGGGCCCTATGTCCATCAGGGTCTCTGCCAGCAGCTATGTTACTGGCTCCAACCCCGACTCCTCCTCCTCCGCTGCCTTCTCCTCCACTTCCACTTCTAACAGCAGTCAGCCATCAGTCACTAGCTGGAAGCAGTGTAGCACTGCTGTGGGTAAGTGTCAACAGGCCGTGCTGAAGCTGATCTGCTTAGGGGACAAACAGCAAACCGCCGCAGAGCTGTTGCAGGGTATAAGTGACCAGACCAAGCTGTGGCTCTCGCCACTCAACCTACAACCAGGCATGGTTGTGTCTGACAATGGCTGTAACTTGGTGGCAGCTTTGCAGCTCGGCAACCTGACACACATCCCATGCCTAGCCCATGTCTTAAACTTAGTGGTTCAGCGGTTTATAAAAATCCACTCCCGTGTGTGCCCATTCCCGAAATTTGTCCACAGCATCAGCAGGTCTGTCAATGCTGCAGCAGCGCCTGCGGCTTCTAGCTCACCGACTGTTGTGCAATGTGAGCACATGCTGGAACTCTACGTTCTACATGTTGGCCAGGCTTTGTGAGCAGCAGAGGGCAGTTGTGGAATACCAGCTGCAACATGGTCGTCGCCTTTCCAGTCAACTGCTGCTATTCACAAGTGAGGAGTGGGCATTGATGTCAGACCTCTGTGAGGTTTTAAAAACTTTGATGAATCCACACAGATGGTTAGTGGCGATAACACTATTATCAGCGTAACCATCCCACTGCTGTGTCTACTCAAACGATCACTGCTCACAATTAAGGAGGACACTCTAAACGTGGCATATGAGGAAATGGGGAGAACATTACACAGGGTGATAGCAAGACCATCCACACGTCTTCCTTGCACTAATTGGGCCAGGAAGAAGAGGAGGAGGAGCTGGATACAGTTGCCTTTGCTGCAGAGGGTAGTACCCATGTAACTTTAATTCCATCTGTTCAGCGAGGATGGGCAGAAGAGGAGGAGGAGGATGAGGGGATGGAGAGTCATCCTGACGTTGATATTGACGTCTTGCCTGTTGGTACTCTGGCACACATGGCTGACTTCATTTTAGGCTGCCTTTCCTGCGACCCTCGCGTTATACGCATTTTAGATAACACAGATTTCTCGACCCCGCTACAAAGAGAACTTCTCATCTCTCATGCCTGTAGTGGAGAGGATGAGTAAAATGGTGAAATACCAGAAGTACTTGTTGAGATATTGGTCCAAAATTTTCCATCTGACAAAGTGGCCTGCAAAGTCCGCACTTCCTTAGGCAACTGAGGAAGGGAGACAAGGGAACAGCAGTTCCAACAGAGGCAGGGCAACACTTTCCAAGGCATGGGACACTTTCATGACACCCTGCCAGCAACCTCACCCTGAAGCGCGGCCTAGTGCTACAAGGAGGGAAAAGTTTTGGAAGATGGTGAAGGAATACATCGCAGACCGTGTCAGCGTCCCAAATGATCCCTCAGTGCCTTACAACTACTGGGTGTCCAAGCTGGACACGTGGCACGAACTTGCGCTCTACGCCTTAGAGGTGCTGGTCTGCCACTTAGTGCTGTTGGTGGAATTATAACTGATAAGCGTATCCGCTTGTCCACTGACAAGGCTGACAGGTTGACTCAGATAAAAATGAACAAGGCCTGGATTGCCCCTGACTTCTTAACTCCACCAGAGGAGAGCTGAGCTGATGATGAACATAAAGGCAATTTCAATGTATTGCTTATAATGTACTCTATTCTACGGTAGTGTATTCCCATGCACATTTTCCACCACAAAAGTGTATATGGTTGAATCTTGTTTTCTACTCAACATCCTCCTCCTCATCCAGATTTTATATATTCCCTCCACTACAATTTTTAAAGAGGGTCAGCTCACCAGCAGGCACTCAACCATAATGTTTTAGAGGGTCAGCTCACCAGCAGGCCCTCAACCATAATGTTTTAGAGGGTCAGCTCACCAGCAGGCCCTCAACCATAATGTTTTAGAGGGTCAGCTCACCAGCAGGCCCTCAACCATAATGTTTTAGAGGGTCAGCTCACCAGCAGGCCCTCAACCATAATGTTTTAGAGGGTCAGCTCACCAGCAGGCCCTCAACCATAATGTTTTAGAGGGTCAGCTCACCAGCAGGCACTCAACCATAATGTTTTAGAGGGTCAGCTCACCAGCAGGCCCTCAACCATAATGTTTAGGCCCTCAACCATAATGTTTTACAGGGTCAGCTCACCAGCAAGCCCTCGCCCGTAATTTTTAGAGGGTCACCAGCAGGCCCTTGCTCCAAATGTTTTTGAGGGTCACCAGCAGGCCACCAATCATAATTTTTCAATAGCGTGTATGATGCCCTCCTTTGTGTGTGATAAAGGGTGTATTGTAGTGCCAGTTCCTTGTAATTTTGGCAGTCCTTTCACTTAGTGCATAGGCTTTATTGGTGTAGGAGTCCCACTACCTGAACATTTGTACCACAATGTAAACAGGGCCCACCTTTTGTGATATATAGGCTGTTTCGGAGTGCCTATTGCTTGTAATTTTGGCAGCACTTGCACTTTATATACAATTGAATATACAGGAAAGAATGTTTCCTTTTTTTTTTTTTTGGGGGGGTTTGTGCATATTTTTGTCAGTCTGTAAAAGTGGCATACAGCTCGGGCAACATGTTTCCCAGAAGTGACCTGGGAGTCTAAGATGCATCCATACATCGTCCCCATGCTGTTCCCGATCCATTTCGGTGGTGTTTCTGTCACTTTCAGACCTTTTCCAATGGACCAGGCACCCTCCCTTTTCAGAGCAGAGGGTGCCTGATTGTCTCCCGTAGACTTCCATTATACTTGGCAGCTCGGCCGAGCAAGCGAATATCGCTATGCTTTTGGACCGAGTACCCAAACACCCAGCACTTTGGTGCTCGCTCTTCACTAATTGACTTACATAGAGCTGTTTTTCTGCTTCCTATCCATTTCAAGAGGAGATTCAGCACTGATTCAGCCCCAAGATAGAACATGCTGCTTATTTTTTTCACATGTGTGCTGCTTCCCATTGAAATGAATTGGAAGCTGTTTTGAGCTGTTTTGGAGTTGATTTTGAGGCAGAAATGCTCCAAAATCAGAGCCAAAAACTCTGTGTTAACTGGCCCTTCCTCTTCCTTTTGTGCCAGTTGTCTTTTTAAGCTTATGGTATAATCATTAGCACACAAACCAAAACTCATCCTCAACTAAAAAACTCTAATTTTAAAACAATTGCCACGATACCAGTCGTTGCTTTGTTTCCAGTGTACACATTCTGGCCAGGGTCCCATACAGCACACTACAGGTCCATCCCACCGAAACCGGTTCATTTATACCACCTAGATTATAGGCAGTTATACCAGCGTGGGTCACTGGTCACCATCAAAATTTACCAACTGTAGAAGGATACGGACAATGTAATAACCAAAGGTTCTGCTTACTTATGCGTTGTCGTTCTCCGGATGTGGATCGTCTCGTTCTAGCTTCCAGCTCGAGGGCAAATTCTGTTTAAGTGGTTCATCTTAGCCTTTACTCCAAGTTCCAAATAAAAGAAATACCATATACCAGAGAGAATCTACAGAGATATAAATTAACGTACACCTCAACAGGCTCGGACTGGCCCAAGGGGAACAGGTGAGATCCCCTGGTGGGCCCCTGAGGCGAAAAGTGGGCCCCCAGTCGCCCCCCTGCACTGGTGACACTATGTACAGATAGGCAGTTTATTACTATAGATGCATCAGGTGGCTGAGCCTGCCAGTATTCTTCTTGACCAGGAATCCACCTTAGTGATGTCACTGCAGGGGCCCCCATCTTGCTGAGTGTGTGTCCCTGGTTCAAATAGCTAAAGAGTCTAGTCAATGGCAGGAGCCCATCAGCAGGAAGCTGACTGGGTCTCAAGGAAGTGAACAGCCTGAAGGATCATCTAGGCAACAGGCTACTTCTGAAAAAACGTGTGTTGGTGCAATTTACGATGAGGGGAGGGTAAGGTAATATTTACATGTAGCTGTAGGCCCCCCAAAATGAATTTTAATGGTGAGCACCAAAGTCCGATACTGCACCTCAATAGTATTCTCTAGGCGCTTGATTTTTGGCAGTCTTTTAACCAAGTAGCGATACGTACATTATTGTCTTCCTTTATGTAAGAAACCAATTAAGCAATCATCATATAGCATCATTCAAACATCGCTAAAATGTATCAGCGTCATAGTGGGGCAAAAATATATAAAAAATAGCTTAGCGGAAATAGTTAACCCCCTACAACTGTCGGTAGGCATAGGTAACCACAATGAGTCACTGTGGTTATCATTTTCCATGAATTTGAAGAGACAGGATGCAGCTCTCAACATAAGAAACATTTCAGTCATTTTATGTTAATCCAGTCATTACTTTCACAAGACGAAGAAACGTCTTAAAGGGGTTCTCTGGGAATTCAGAAAATGAAAATACTTAAATATTACTTTATTATAAGTATATTCTCAAATACCTTTCATTATTTATAATGGCTCGTCAGTATTGGGCCCTATTGTTTTCAATATATTTATTAATGATCTTGTAGAAGGCTTGAATAGTAAAATAACAATTTTTGCAGATGACACTAAACTGTGTAAAGTAATTAACACTGAAGAGGACAATATACTGCTACAGAGGGATCTGGATAGATTGGAGGCTTGGGCAGATAAGTGGCAGATGAGGTTTAACACTAACAAATGTAAAGTTATGCACATGGGAAGGAATAATGCAAGTCACCCGTACATACTAAATGGTAAAACACTGACATGCAAAAGGATATAGGAATTTTAATAAACAGCAAACTAAGCTGAAAAAACCAGTGTCAGGCAGCTGCCGTCAAGAGCCAATAAGATAATGGGTTGCATCAAATGGGGCATAGATGCCTGTGATGAGAACATAGTCCTACCACTTTACAAATAGCTAGTCAGACCACACTTGGAGTACTGTGTACAGTTCTGGGCTCCTGTGAACAAGGCAGACATAGCAGAGCTGGAGAGGGTTCAGAGGAGGGCAACTAAAGTAATAACTGGAAAGGGGCAACTACAGTACCCTGAAAGATTATCAAAATTAGGGTTATTCACTTTAGAAAAAAGAGCGACTGAGGGAGATCTAATAACGATGTATAAATATATCAGGGGTCAGTACAGAGATCACCCCCATCATCTATTTATCCCCAGGACTGTGACTGGATGAGGGGACAAAAAGGTTTGTACACAGACATAGAAGAGGATTCTTTACGGTAAGAGCATTGAGACTATGGAACTCTCTGCATGAGGAGGTGGTGATGGTGAGTACAATAAACAAATTCCAGGAGGGCCGGATGTATTTCTGGAGTATAATATTATTACAGGTTATAGCTACTAGAGATGGGTCGTTGATCCAGGGAGTTATTCTGATTGCCTGATTGGAGTCGGGACGGAATTTTTACTCCCCTTAAGTGGGGAAAATTGGCTTCTACCTCAGTTTTTTTTTTTGCCTTCCTCTGGATCAACTTTCAGTGTGGTGTTTTGAAATGTCAGCAATATACAATCACACCTGTGTAGAGCCGCCTCTATGTAGGGACGGGCTGCACCTCAATGGGGAAGGGGCAGCCGTGTTGGGGAAAAAGATGGCTAGAAGGTTGGAGGAGTGTTTAAACTAGGGACTGGGGGGGAGAGAAATTACATAATAGGAGGGGAAGATAGTGCAGATAGAGACCGGGGGCAAGGTAGTGGGACTGGGGGAGAAATGGAAGGAGGGACTAGAAAAGTTCAGAAGGAAAGGTGTAGGGCAAAAAATATGCATAAACCTCTCAAATGTATGTATACTAATGCCAGAAGCCTGACTAATAAAACTGGGGAACTGGAATTAGTGATGTGTGAGGAGGATTATGACATAGTGGGAATAACTGAGACATGGCTGGACTGATAGCTATGACTGGGCTGTTAATGTACAAGGTTACAATCTGTTCAGAAAGGATCGTCAAAACCGGAGAGGGGGAGGGGTCTGCCTTTACATAAAGTCCTCTCTAAAGCCCACACTCCGGGAAGACATCTGTGAGGGACACGAAAATGTGGAGTCATTGTGGGTGGAGATAAATGGAGCCAAAAACAATAATAAATTACTAATAGGAGTTTACTATAAACCACCTAATATACCAGAGTCCGCAGAAAATCTATTACTAAACGAGATAAACAAGGCGGCAAACCATAATCAGGTGGTTATTATGGGGGTCTTCAACTACCCAGATATAGACTGGGAAACTGAAACCTGTACATCCTATAAAGGAAACAGGTTCTTGGCAATAGCCAAAGACAATTACCTTTCCCAAATGGTTCAGGACCCAACTAGAGGGACGGCCATACTGGACTTAGTATTAACCAATAGACCTGATAGAACAACAGACGTGCAGGTCGGGGGACACCTGGGAAATAGTGACCATAAAGTTATAACCTTCCAATTATCCTTCAAACGAGAGTTTCTACAGGGAGGAACAAGAATACCGGACTTCAAAAAAGCAAAATTTAGCCAACTAAGGAGGCCATAGGCCCAATTAACTGGGACATAGTCCTCAAAAATAAAAATACAACCACAAAATGGGAGATTTTTAAAAGCATTGTAACATCAAATTGTGATCGATGCATACCTTATAGAAATAAAAGGCTAAGAAATAAGAAGAAACCAATGTGGATAAATAGAACCGTAAAAAAGCAATAAATGACAAAAAGAAAGCATATAAATCACTAAAACAGGAGGGGAGCCAGGAAGCACTGATAAACTATAAGGAAAAAAATAGAATATGTAAAAACTAATAAAAACTGCCAAACTAGAGACCGAGAGATTAATTGCCAAAGAGAGCAAAACTAACCCTAAAATGTTTTTCAATTATATAAATGGTAAAAAATATAAACCTGAAGGAGTCGGCCCTCTACATAGCAATGAGGGGGAGTTGCAGAAAGCGATGAGGATAAAGCCAAGCTATTAAATATTTTCTTCACCACTGTTTTCACTGAGGAAAATAAACTGTCAGATGAAATGCAAAATGTAAAAGTAAATTCCCCTTTAAAAGTGCCCTGTCTGACCCAGGAAGAAGTACAGCAGCGACTTAAAAAGATTAAAATAGACAAATCGCCAGGACCGGATGGCATACACCCCGTATCCTAAGGGAATTAAGTGATGTCCTAGCCAGACCCTTATTTTTGATATTCACGGACTCCATACTGACAGGGAATGTTCCACCAGACTGGCGTATAGCAAATGTGGTGCCAATATTCAAAAAGGGTCCAAAAACAGAGCCTGGAAATTATAGGCCGGTAAGTTTAACATCTGTTGTGGGTAAACTGTTTGAAGGTTTTGTAAGAGATGCTATCTTGGAGTATCTCAATGAAAATAAGCAAATTACACCATATCAGCATGGCTTCATGAGGGATCGGTCATGTCAAACTAATTTAATCAGTTTCTATGAGGAGGTAAGTTCTAGACTTGACAGCGGCGAATCAATGGATGTCGTATATCTGGACTTCTCCAAAGCATTTGACGCTGTACCACATAAAAGGTTAGTATATAAAATGAGAACACTTGGACTAGGAGAAAATATCTGTATGTGGGTAAGTAACTGGCTCAGTAATAGAAAACAGAGAGTGGTTATTAACGGTACACACTCAGATTGGAGTCACGGTCACTAGTGGGGTACCTCAGGGGTCAGTATTGGGCCCTATTCTCTTCAATATATTTATTAATGATCTTGTAGAAGGCTTGCACAGTAATATATCAATTTTGCAGATGACACTAAACTGTGTAAAGTAATTAACACTAAAGAGGACAGTTTTCTGCTACAGAGGGATCTGGATAGATTGGGGGCTTGGGCAGAGAAATGGCAGATGAGGTTTAACACTGACAAATGTAAAGTTATGCACATGGGAAGGAATAATGCAAGTCACCCGTACATACTAAATGGTAAAACACTCAGTAACACTGACATGGAAAAGGATCTAGGAATTTTAATAAATAACAAACTAAGCTGTAAAAACCAGTGTCAGGCAGCTGCTGCTAAGGCCAATAAGATAATGGGTTGCATCAAAAGGGGCATAGATGCCCGTGATGAAAATATAGTCTTACCACTTTATAAATCACTAGTCAGACCACACATGGAGTACTGTGTACAGTTCTGGGCTCCCGTGAACAAGGCAGACATAGCAGAGCTAGAGAGGGTTCAGAGGAGGGCAACTAAAGTAATAACTGGAATGGGGCAACTACAGTACCCGAAAGGGTATCAAAATTAGGGTTATTCACTCTAGAAAAAAGACGACTGAGGGAGATCTAATAACTATGTATAAATATATCAGGGGTCAGTACAAAGATCTCTCCCATCATCTATTTATCCCCAGGACTGTGACTGTGACGAGGGGACATCCTCTGCGTCTGGAGGAAAGAAGGTTTGTACACAAACATAGAAAAGGGTTCTTCACGGTAAGAGCAGTAAGACTATGGAACTCTCTGCCTGAGGAGGTGGTGATGGTGAGTACAATAAAGGAATTCAAGAGGGGCCTGGATGTATTTCTGGAGCGTAATAATATTTCAGGCTATAGCTACTAGAGATGGGTCGTTGATCCAGGAGTTATTCTGACTGCCTGATTGGAGTCGGGAAGGAATTTTTCCCCTTAAGTGGGGAAAATTGGCTCTACCTCACAGGGGTTTTTGCCTTCCTCTGGATCAACTTGCAGGAAACAGGTCGAACTGGATGGACAAATGTCTTTTTCGGCCTAATATACTATGTTACTATAGTTACTGTCACGGCGGGAGGTGGGGAAAACCCCCCGCCGTGCAATGTCCACGGCCGCTGGGCCAAACAAGGGCTAAAAGCAGGGACAAGGGAACCGCTAGTCTAGCATGTCCCTAAAGCTGGCCCTGGTCTCCTACGAGTATGGGCCGACCTCAAGGGTGGGAGGGCCCATACGACAGGAACCTAAAGCCCTGGACAACCCTGCTCGACCCTGGAACTAACAGGGCAGAGACCACCTGCTCCCCCAGGGACACGGAGGAGCAGAAGTCTCCCGAGGCCCCTCTGCAGCCGGGACCCGAACAGTGTGTGCCCGCACGGCAGGCAAGTTACATAGGAAACATGTACAAGGAACCCACACTTACCTGCCGTGCTGAAGACTGAGAAGCAGCGCCAGGACCTCCCGGACCCCCAAGCGGAAACCAGATGCCTGGGGGAGACCTGGCCGGGCAACACACCATCCGGATATGTGCTATACCCTCCGGGTAAGCAAGCCCCTTCGGAGCAGACATACCAACAAACTGCAACATACAAACCCACAACAAAGACATAACCAAGTGAGGGAAAGGGTAAGCAGAAGCACACAGGAGGGGAGTACAAACAAACAGAGTAAACAATATAACAAATAAGGGTGGCTCACGCAGACATAAAGGTGGGATCCAAACACACTCCAGCCATGCTCACACCATGGCTGAACAAACAAAACTGACCTCAGGTTCCACACACAAGGTAATAAGGAGGCCTGAGGTCACACCCACAATGCAGCCACACCTTAGCCACACCTTAACCCCGTGCACGCCACACCTACACAGAAGAAACTAAACAAGGGAATCGTGCACAGGAAAGGGGGAATGACACATATGCACCACAAGTACCAGCGGCAACCACATGTGAGGCAACAAACAGACAGCCCTCACATGCGGCAAGAACACCTCGCCGCCGGCAAGTGCATGCGGCACAACAAACACGACCGCAACCTCGGTCGTGGCGCGCTGGTTGCCAACGGCAACCGCATGCCGCAATCACGAGTCACGACTCCCAACGCTGGTCGTGACACTCCCACTCCTCAAAGCCCCCCAACAAAAAAGGACAGTTGGAAGGGCAAACCACCAGGGGAGGGGGGGAGGGGCAATGCAAAGTAACGACGGCACCGCCCAAAAGGTGCCCGTCTCTTCCCCAAGACTCCCGCCAAGCTACCTGGACCAACAAAGGCCCCAGGCAGCCAACAGAACAGGCAGTCTGAGGAAAAGCACCGACACCTAGTCCAATTCAGGGCAAAAGCTCCTACTCCAGGTCGCTGCCCCCAGCCATACTCCCAAATCCGCACGCAGCCAGATTGCAAGGGAAATGTAGGGAGCCAACGACCGGAGCTAGGAACCCTGAAAAGGAGGAGGGGAACCCTACGTCCGGCTCAGGGGGGAGGCTCCTACTCCAGGTCGTTGCCCCCAGCGATACTCCCAAATCCGCACGCAGCCAGATTGCAAGGGAAATGTAGGGAGCCAACGACCGGAGCGAGGAACGCTGAAACGGACGAGGTGGGGGGGAAAAGGAGGAGGACACCACCACGGACACAATTAGGGAGGTGACGGGGAAAAGCCACCCAGCGTGCCGTAGGCAGTGTTAACCCCCGTGACGTTCTCCCTCCGGAGAACGCGCACACGTGCCAACAAGTAGCAGGCGACGCATGCTGCACCCTCTTTCGAAGGCAGGAGTCGCGGAGCCATTATTTGTTATAATGTCACGGCGGGAGGTGGGGAAACCCCCGCCGTGCAATGTCCGCGGCCGCTGGGCCAAACAAGGGCTAAAAGCAGGGACAAGGGAACCGCTAGTCTAGCATGTCCCTAAAGCTGGCCCTGGTCTCCTACGAGTATGGGCCGACCCCAAGGGTGGGAGGGCCCATACGACAGGAACCTAAAGCCCTGGACAACCCTGCTCGACCCTGGAACTAACAGGGCAGAGACCACCTGCTCCCCCAGGGACACGGAGGAGCAGAAGTCTCCCGAGGCCCCTCTGCAGCCGGGACCCGAACAGTGTGTGCCCGCACGGCAGGCAAGTTACATAGGAAACATGTACAAGGAACCCACACTTACCTGCCGTGCTGAAGACTGAGAAGCAGCGCCAGGACCTCCCGGACCCCCAAGCGGAAACCAGATGCCTGGGGGAGACCTGGCCGGGCAACACACCATCCGGTATATGCTATACCCCTCCGGGTAAGCAAGCCCCTTTCGGAGCAGACATACCAACAAACTGCAACATACAAACCCACAACAAAGACATAACCAAGTGAGGGAAAGGGTAAGCAGAAGCACACAGGAGGGGAGTACAAACAAACAGAGTAAACAATATAACAAATAAGGGTGGCTCACGCAGACATAAAGGTGGGATCCAAACACACTCCAGCCATGCTCACACCATGGCTGGACAAACAAAACTGACCTCAGGTTCCACACACAAGATAATAAGGAGGCCTGAGGTCACACCCACAATGCAGCCACACCTTAGCCACACCTTAACCCCCGTGCACGCCACACCTACACAGAAGACACTAAACAAGGGAATCGTGCACAGGAAAGGGGGAATGACACATATGCACCACAAGTACCAGCGGCAACCACATGTGAGGCAACAAACAGACAGCCCTCACATGCGGCAAGAACACCTCGCCGCCGGCAAGTGCATGCGGCACAACAAACACGACCGAAGCCTCGGTCGTGGCGCGCTGGTTGCCAACGGCAACCGCATGCCGCAATCACGAGTCACGACCCCAACGCGGGTCGTGACAGTTACTATGTTATGTGCATGGAAGTGACTTGTTAAATCTGACATTCTCAACTTACAGCTTACGCATCAGACACCAGGCGTAATGTTGCACCCAACAAGATGTTGCAGGTTAATCCAGATGTTAAAAGAATTATGCCACCAATATCTCCTTGCTAAGAAGATAGATGCTGCTACTGAGAAAGCTGAGCACACACTAAGAGCAAAGCATCACTGGGAAAACAGGGAGTGGCTAGGCTAAACTAACTAGAAACCTTAAAACAAGTGGGGGAGAGAGGAGCATACCAATACACACAATGCAAGATACTGTAACAGAACACACCCCGTCTGGTATCGGTAGATACCACTATCTATATACATACAATGGAATTGTATGAAATAACCATAGCTTGCAGATGCAATTATGTCCATCTACCTGAAAAGGAAACATGCAATGAACATTTATTCAAATAAAAAAGGATATGTCTTCAGTTCAGGCCATAGAGCTGATACTGGAAACAGTCTTGGTAGAAGGGATCTCAACATGAAAGTTCTGCAGGCATGAGTAACACAACTTCTGTAACAGGGTGGAAGAAGGTCTTGATTACTCCACCTCTCGTGGTTCCTACTTCTACTTACGAACCTTCCCATCCGAACTGGAAACGACTTTAGTAATAAGTCCTGTAGGCCAGTCGAGACGATCAACTTGTTTGTCTCTTAACAGAACCAAATCTCCTTCCTTTAAATTAGGCCTTGGTTCTTGCTACCTTCATGCGTTCTTGCAAGAGGCAGAGGTACTCTCTTCTCCACCTTTTCCAGAACTGATTGGCGAGATGTTGTACCTGCTTCCAGCGAAACTTATAATAGTTGGGCTCTTTGAAAATGCCAGATGGCACAGGAATATTTCCTATCTTTTGGGTCAATAAGGTGGCTGGCGTTAACATATGATTCCTTTCTTTGAAACTCAGATGATGGAGATCGTCTCCTGCGCGACAATGAATGTAATCTTCTTTTACTGGTTACTGAAGGTGACCGAGGACCTCATATGAACCTGGGGTGGCGAGAATGCCCTTGGCGAGACCGAGAATGTAAGCGCCTCCAAAGCGATGACCGAGAGAGCACTTTCTAGGAGACAGTGAGGAAGAGCAAAACGCAGTCTACCTTCCCCGGATGCTGACCTTGAGGATCTTTATGCACCCCAGATGTGGATTTCTTCTTTTTACAGGAGATTGTCTATTCCTTTCATTAGAAGCTGAGCGAGAGCGCTTATTTTGTGAGGCTGATTTAGATGTAGATTGCTTACTGTCTATGGATTGTGAACGCTAATGCTCATGTCTGCTTTTAACTTCTGAAATGGGATTTGTCTTTATACATACAGACTTGGTTTGTTGATATTCAGAAGATACTTCCTTTACAAAATTAAACTCATTGTCAAATGTTTGACTGGAAGGCTCACATTTCTGTGATATCTGATCAGAACTACATGAATCAGAAGGCTTGTTGTCAGTGATGATATACGAATCATGATGAACTGTGTGAGGACTGCAAAGCTGGGAAGGGCTTGAAGAGAGCTCCAATTGAGATCCTGAAGGCATTTCTACAAGCTGCCCTCCTGTCCAGGAACATTCTTTTGCAGCTGACTCCTTGGGATTTAAGCTGCTTTCTGATGAACAAGTTTTTAGAATATTTGGGCAGGGAACCTCTTGCATATAGTAGTGGTTGGGACACTACCTGAAGTAAGAAGTCCGTCCCCCTTTTAATATCTTGGTTCTGAAGGAGTGTACTTTGCAGGGTCTGCGGGTTCTGTCCAGACATACACCCCCCACGATGACCCAACCCACTATAAGTTTCTGGGCATATGGAGCATTGAATGGGCGATTGCGAAGTTCAAGGACCTTATGAGCCTAGAGAATGTCTCTACCTAGCAGGAGTAAGATTTTGGCATGGTTATCAAGGGGAGGAATCTCTCTGGCCGGGTTGGAAGGGAGAGTTTCTTATCTCCATTGATGGGCTTCAAGGTGAAACCATTAGGTCTTCTTCCTGAGGTTGTCACAAGACCAGAGCATGTTCCTAGGGTGTAGGGTATAGTTTCTCCCTCTATTCTGAACAGATCAAAGAACTTAGGGCTAGCTAGGGAACAAATACTTTGGTCATCTAGAATAGCATACATTCTTATGGACTTCTCTGGTTGTGCAGTAAGAAACAAATCCACGAGGCAAATCTTGGAACAAGACTTACCGCACACAAGTCCTTCTCTGCATACCTCTGTGCATCTGGGCGTGACAGATTGGAATGTGGCTTGCACTAGCTAACTGGTTCTAGGTTCCGCCTGATTGGTCCCGGGTGAACAGCGGACACATGTAGATCGATATTATATTCATAACACTTGACTGGAACCTCACAGTCTCTGGCGAAATGCTCGGTGGATGCACAGCATCTGAAGCAGACATCACGACTCCTAAGGAACTCCTTACGTTCCTCAAAGAGCTTTCCTTAAAGGATGTGGTTTATCATGGATAGGGCAATGATGATCAGGTTCCTTAGGGCTTTAGTTTCCAATGAAAGCAGCTGCGTTAGTAGTGGGCACAACCCCTGTCTTTTTTATGGAAATTAAACCTTTAGGGTTTCTCTGTCTGGGACTGAAAGTCTCGTGACTCTCTTTAGTAGAGCCAAAGATGTTGGTCCCCAAGGTGTTGAAGCTCGAATCGTTTTTGGCTCTAGCTAAGTCCTTGATGAACTTACAGAAGAATGAAAATGGTGGAAAGGGAACACGATGTTGCTCCTTGTATTTTGAACCTGGTCTTGAATATTGAGGGGTAATTTCTCAACGATCAGGCCCACACCATGGAAGGTATTAAGAAAGCTGAGACCTGGTAGCTGCGGGTATCACTTGATGATTTCAAACTCAAGAAGGTTGCTTCATTCCCGGAACCCTCGGCGGTCTGGATTATTCAGGAAAGTCGTATAGTCGTTTAAATAAGGCACGTTCAACTACTTCCAAACCGCCGTATGTCTGCTCTAATCTTTCCCATGCGAGACGAAGGCCTTTGACTGGTTCGTAGATATGAACAGTTTTGAGTCTCTTAACACAGTTTGACGACCATGGACCTAGCCATCTTATTAGTAATTCAAGTTCTTGCATAGGGGAGCACCAAGGGTTTCAACTGTTGTCTTGAAAGTGGCCTTCCAACTTCTATAGTTCTCTGGGCCATCATCAAAGTTTGTAAGGCTAGTACTGATGAGGTCCCTGAGAGTGAGGTACTTAGCGATTTCTGATGCGTCATTTCTTTCCTGCATCATGGCGACAGGAACTTCTCCCTCACTGGTGTTGTTGCCACCATCTGATACCCTATGTTTGGGGGTTGGAAGATGGAATGGAGTGGCAGCTGGGTTGAGCATAAGTGAAGGCTTTTCATTTGGTAATCTTGGCGCCAGCATCTTGGTCGCTATGTGACTAGTCTCTAATGGCACCTGAAATACTGTGTAAAGTGCCAGAGGTTTGAAAGAAAGAGAAATGTCCACTGGACTGGGGTCAACTGTATAGTTATCGGCTGCCTCTTTTTCTACTCACATGAGTTCAGCAGGCTGGCATGCGAAGGCCGAATCTTCTGGTGCACATGCATTGACTTTGCTTTGGTCTAGGACGAATTGCAGGGTACGCCTTTCTGAGTCATTAGATATCTCGGACATAGGATGATAAGCGTCTTCTTCTCCAGCAGCTTCTTCAAGAACTCTGAGTTCAACTATGGCTGCTGCTTCTTACCTTTCCTTCTGAAGGACCTCCAACTCAGCTTCGGCCTTGGCTTTGGTCGCTGCGGCTGAGCCTGTATAGCTTGTGCTTGAGCCTGTATAGCTGCTTGATTAGCTAGTGCCTATGCGACTTGTGCCTTAATGGCTACGTCCTCTAATGCAGCGAGCTTGTACCTTCGCTGCTTCCGATTTTGCGCGTGCCAACAAAAATGAGTTACTCAGCAAAGAGTGCTATGAGTAAGACCTTAGCGATGAGGACTGAGCAATAGATTTCGAGGAATGGGATGAAGCCTTGGAGTGCCTTGAAAAGTTAGAATGGCGGGACGCAGTTTCATATTGTTGGGATATCTTGTCCTCTAGCATTGACATGACTGCCACAAATCTGCTATATCTTTCATCATTAAGTGCAGTGTGGGTCTTTAATTCTAGGATGAATTCCTCTGAGTCGAGACTTGATAACAGAGAAGAATATTTTTCAGACAGTCTCTTATAACTTTCATAGGTCTTATTCAATTTTGTACACATGGCCATTAATTGATCTTCATTATAGCCTGATCCATGTGCTGCATCTATACATTGTTTAGTCTTTTTCCCACAAACTAGATAAGTTATTACATAGCTCCATTTTGTCCATTAGAAGGGCCTCTTCCATTTTTTTAATGAGGGCTTAGAAATCCTTTAGCTGTGTCTTGCATCTCCATTTGTAACACAGCAGCGACCTCTAGTGCTTGGTTCAGTCTTTTAACCCCTTAAGGAAATTTCCAAGTTTCAATTTCTCTACATCTATAGTATATAGTAATACCTCCAAAAATAGTTATTAATTTACATTCCCCATATGTCTACTTCATGTTTGGATCATTTTGGGAATGCCATTTTATTTTTGGGGACGTGACAAGGCTTAGAAATTTAGAAGCAAATCTTAAAATTTTTCAGAAATTTTCCAAAACTCCCTTTTAAGGACCAGTTCAGGTCTGAAGTCACTTTGTGAGGCTTACATAATAAAATCACCCAAAAATGACCCCATTATAGAAACTACACCCCTCAAGGTATTCAAAACTAATTCTACTAAACGTCGTTAACCCTTTAGGTGTTCCACAAGAGTTAATGGCAAATGGAGATAAGATTTCAGAATTAACTGTAGCATGTAGTCGCTCATGTGTGCCAGGCTCCCCAGAGGTCCTCTGTGGGAGGCGTATCGTCATCGTCCTCCGTATCCCCCCAGCCATGCACCAGTGATGGGCCTGAGCTGTGTCGGGTGCCACCCCGCTGGGAACCTGCTTTATCCTCATCCTTCTCCACCTCATCCTCCTCGTCCTCCAGTAGTCGGCCCTGGCTGGCCACATTTGTACCTGACCTCTGCTGTTGCAAAAAACCTCCTCTGAGCCACTTCTAACAGACTGGCCTGAAAGTGCTAAAAATGACCCCTAATCCTCCTCCTCCTCCTGGGCCACCTCCTCTTCCATCATCGCCCTAAGCGTTTTCTCAATGAGACATAGAAGTGGTATTGTAACGCTGATAACGGTGTCATCGCCACTGGCAATGTTGGTGGAGTACTCGCAACAGCGCAACAGGGCACACAGGTCTCGCATGGAGGCCCAATCATTGGTGGTGAAGTGGTGCTGTTCCGCAGTGCGACTGACGCGTGTGTGCTGCAGCTGAAACTCCACTAAGGCCTGCTGCTGCTCGCACAGTCTCTCCAGCATGTGCAAGGTGGCGTTCCACCTGGTGGGCACGTCGCATATGAGACGGTGAGCGGGAAGGCCGAAGTTCCACTGTAGCGCAGACAGGCGAGCAGCGGCAGGATGTGAACGCCGAAAGCGCGCACAGACGGCCTGAACTTCTGCACCACAAAATTCAGCACATGCGTCAGGTAAGGGATGTGCGTCAAACCGGCTAGTCCCAGAGCTGCAACGAGATTTCGCCCATTATCGCACACCACCAGGCCGGGCTTGACGCCCAGCGGCAGAAACCACTCGTCGGTCTGTTGTTCAATACCCCACCACAACTCCTGCGCGGTGTGGGGCCTGTCCCCCAAACATATGAGTTTCAGAATGGCCTGCTAAAGTGGACCCCAGGCTGTGCTGAAGTTGGTGGTTAAGGTGTGTGGCTGACTGGATGAGCTGGTGGAAGCAGAGGAGGAGGAAGCCGAGTTGGAGGAGGAGGCTACAGGAGGCAAAGAATGATGCCCTGCGATCCTTGGCGGCGGAAGGATGTGCGCCAAGGAACTCTCCGCCTGGGGCCCAGCCGCCACTACATTTACCCAGTGTGCAGTTAGAGAGATATAGCGTCCCTGGCCGTGCTTACTGCTCCACGTATCTGTGGTTAGGTGGACCTTGCCACAGATGGCGTTGCGCAGTGCACACTTGATTTTATTGGATACTTGGTTGTGCAGGGAAGGCACAACTGTTTTGGAAAAGTAGTGGCGGCTGGGAACAACATACTGTGGGACAGCCATGGCCATCAGCTGTTTGAAGCTGTCTGTGTCCACCAGCCTAAATGACAGCATTTCAAAGGCCAGTAGTTTAGAAATACTGGCATTCAGGACCAGGGCTCGGTGGGAATTTACGCTTTCTCTCCAATGTTTGTGAGGTGGAGAGCTGAACGCTGCCGTGTGACATGGTGGAGATGCTTGGTGACGCAGGTGGTGGCGTCGGTGGCACATCCTCTGTTTGGTGGGCAGCAGGTGCCAACATTCCTCCCGAGGCTGAGGAAGAGGCAGAGGCAGCAGCAGAAGAGGGAGCAGGGGGAGCCAGAGTGAGTTCCTTGCTTTTAAGGTGTTTACTCCACTGCAGTTCATGCTTGCATTAGATGCTGGTCATGCAGGTTGTGCTAAGGTTTAGAACGTTAATGCCTCGCCTCAGGGTCTGATGGCACAGCGTGCAAACCACTCGGGTCTTGTCGTCAGCACATTGTTTAAAGAAGTGCCATGCCAGGGAACTCCTTGAGGCTGCCTTTGGGGTGCTCGGTCCCTGGTGGCGGTGGCCAGTAGCAGGCGAACTCTCTTGGCGGCGGCTGTTCTGCTTTTGCCCCCTGCTCCCTCTTTTGCAACGCTGTTGGTTCGGTCTCACCACTGCCTCTTCATTCCATGTGAGTCTAGGACCTCATCGTCCCCTGCATCGTCTTCCACACAGTCTTCCTTTCTGACCTCCTGTTCGGTCTGCACACTGCAAAAAGACGTGGCAGTTGGCACCTGTGTTTCGTCATCATCAGAGACGTGCGGACTCAGATGAGGTGGTATTCCCATGTTCTTATCATCAGGAAACATCAGTGGTTGTGCATCAGTGCATTGTATGTGTTCCACCACTGGGGAAGGGCTAGGTGGATTCCCTTGGGAAGCCATGCCAGCAGAGTCTTCAAACAGCATAAGAGACTGCTGCATAACTTGAGGCTCAGACAGTTTCCCTGATATGCATGGGGGTGATGTGACAGACTGATGGGCTTGGTTTTCAGGTGCCACCTGTGCGCTTTCTGCAGAAGACTGGGTGGGAGATAATGTTGTGAACGTGCTGGATCCACTGTCGGCCACCCAATTGACTAGCGCCTGTACTTGCTCAGGCCTTACTATCCTTAGAACAGCATTGGGCCCCACCAAATATCGCTGTAAATTCTGGCGGGTACTGGAACCTGAGGTAGTTGGTTCACTAGGACGTGTGGCTGTGGCAGAATGGCCACGTCCTCTTCCAGCACCAGAGGGTCCACTAACAACACCACGACCGTGTCCGCGTCCCTTAATAGATGTTTTCCTCATTGTTACCATTCACCAAGCAGCACAATAAGAAAAAGAATATTTGGCCCAATGTATTGATTTCAAATTCAGGCCTTTTTTTACAGGCACATAACACTATCTGCCTATTTATTTCTGTACCGTATTACACTAATCCAGGCACAGCAGTAACCACAGATTTAGGGGAATATCAATTGTAGGCCTAGTATTTAGGCCCTGGATGAAAGGTATCCTGTTATGGACAGATTTACACTTGGAGATGCACAGTAGCGTGTGAAAAAATATGTAGGATTATGCCTTCAGCAATTGTATATTAACACTTTGTGTACTAATATACCCTTTAACGGACAGAAATACAATGGGAGATGCACGGTAGCGTGTGAAGTTATTGAGGATGACCCTCTCAGCACTTGTATATACACCTTGAGTGTAATATACCCTTTTACAGACAGATTAACACTTGGCCTGCAACAGCTGGAACACCAGATTCAGGGTATTGCTATATTGGCATGTGAATTTCACCCCAGAACAAAATATATCCTTTGTAGGACACTATTAAACTTGTCCAGTCACAGCTGGAACACCAGATTTACTGTATTTCTATTTTGGCAACAGAATTTCACCCCAGAGAAAATTATATCCTTTGCCGGACACTATTAAACTTGGCCAGCCACAGCTGAAACCACTGATTTATGGTATTTGTATTTTGACAATTGAATTTCACCCCAGAACAAAATATATCCTTTGCCGGACACTATTAAACTTGGCCAGCCACAGCTGAAACCACTGATTTATGGTATTGCTATTTTAGCAATTGAATTTCACCCCAGAAAAAAATATACCCTGTTACGGACAGATCTAACCTAGGCTTGCAACAGCTGGAACACCAGATTCAGGTTATTGCTATTTTGGGAATTAAATTTCACCCCAGAACAAAATCTATCCTTTGCCGTACACTATTAAACTTGGCCAGCCACTGCTGGGACACCAGATTTACTGTATTTCTATTTTTGCTACTGACTTTCAACCCAGAAAAAATATGCCCTTTTACGGACAGATTTAAACTAGGCCTGCAACAGCTGGGACACCAGATTCAGGGTATTGCTATTTTGGCAATTAAATTTCACCCCAGAAAAAATATACCCTTTGCCGGACACTATTAAACTTGGCCAGCCACAGCTGAAACCACTGATTTATGGTATTGCTATTTTGGCAATTGAATTTGACCCCAGAACAAAATATATCCTTTGCCGGACACTATTATACTTTGCCAGCCACTGGGGACACCAGATTTAGGGGATTGCTATTTTGACAATTGAATTTCACCACAGAAAATAATCTATCCTTTGCCAGACATCAGACAGTATTACACTTGGCTAGCCACAGCTGGAACACCAGATTTAGGAAATTGCTATTTTGGCAATTGAATTTAACCCCTTAATAAAATATAGAAATTGCTATCCTGAGTTTCTAGGTGTGACAATAAGCACAGTCAAGCCCCTGATGTAGGATATCGCAAAAAAAACCAACTAGTATTGATAGATTGATGGACTTGTTGGCAGCTTGTGCTGGTGCACCACAAGACACAAAATGGCCACCGATCATCCCATAAAAAAGTGACAGAAAAATGCTCTGTGCAGCCTAAAAACCAGTGAGCAATTAACTAGCAGAAGTTGAACGATTCACAGATGTAGATCGATCAGTTCATTAGGTGCTGTTGCTGACTTTTCCCTGCCTAATCTCTCCCTCACAGAAGCTGCGTCCTCTCCTTACACTAATCAGAGCAGTGTGACGTGTGGCGCTACGTGACTCCAGCTTAAATAGAGGCTGGGTCACATGCTGCACTTGGCCAATCACAGCCGTGCCATTAGTAGGCATGGCTGTGATGGCTTCTTATGGCAAGAAGTGAAAGGCTAGCTGATTATCTGCTATGCAGCCCTTCAGAAAGCGGAAAGAAATCGCCGAACAACGGACCTGAACCCGAAATTTTTCATCTCCCTTAACACCTGTGCTGCCTTCCCTCACGGCTCTACTGTTCTGATAGAACTTATCTGACTGATTACCTATTATAACATAATCATACACATTATATATCACTTTGCCCTCTGGCACCTATATTCCAGGGTATTTCTGTATTCACGGAACTACTCAACCTCTGTTTTTTCTTTTTCACCCCTCCTCAATACAGGATGAAGCCACCCTTCTGTTTGCGGGCATATCATAGCATGTGGAGGGATTACAGTACATGACACCCCGATGCTCCATATACGACTGTGGCCATGTCATGGAGTATTGAGCGCTTAGTGCAGTATTTTGTCCCTGACTGTCTCCATAAGTATTAGTGATTATACACCTGTCCCTGACTGTCTCTGTAAGTATTAATAACTGTACGCTTGTCCCTGACTGTCTCTATAAGTATTAGTGATTGTACACCTGTCCCTGACTGTCTCTATAAATATTAATGACTATATGCCTGTCACTGACTGTCTCTATAAGTATTAATAACTATGCGCCTGTCCCCATAAGTATTAGTGATTGTACATCCGTCCCTGATGTCTCTATAAGTAGTAATAACAAATCACAGCAAATTTTATCCTGGTATAAAAAGAATCGACCGGCACTCATACACTGGGAGTAATGTGAGACAGCTAAAAAATATATGATTTAGCTACTTAATAAAAGTTCAATGAAATAATACATTAAAAACAGACAAAATATATAAATTATAAAAATAAACTGGATTAGCAATAGATAAGGTATTGAGTCCCAATGGTAGTGCAGTATCCTCAAATGGTGTCCTCCCAAGATCACTAGTACGATATCATATAATGATAAAATAAAGCGCACAGGATAAAAACGCATAGGGTAGTGGTATGAGATGGTAAAAAAACGCCAAGGATGGTTGTTAAAGTGCATGAATAGTCTCTCTATAGCAGTGTTTCCCAACCAGTGTGCCTCCAGCTGTTGCAAAACTACAACTCCCAGCATGCCCGGACAGCCTTTGGCTGTGCGGGCATGCTGGGAGTTGTAGTTTTGAAACAGCTGGAGGCACACTGGTTGGGAAACACTGCTCTATAGTAATGGTTTGTACGATAACTACTTACTATTTCGAGCTGGCTCTTATTCTGATGGCGTCCCACGTGTAAGTGCTCTGTGCTCTTTGTGTAGTTCAAATTGTTTGCCGATAATGGATTTTTGCGACTGTTGCGAATTTTCGGTAGTTTGTAGTTCGCAATGAAGTAAGTAGAACCGGGCGTAGTGTCAGCCCGCAACTTGTATATTGAATGTTCCAAATATCGTGAGAATAGTCTCTACAGAGGGCGTTTCAATGTGGAAGTCCTTATTATCAATTTCTTATAAATCGCATGGCCATGCTACAAGGACTCTGCGAGTGAAAATAGTTTCCCAGCTTTTCCAGACGCGTTTCAAAGTAATCTATACTTCTTCCTCAGTAGGTTCACTCTCAATAGTTAATCTCATGCTTTTATACCCAATGTCCTCAGAAAAAATGTCAAATTAACATTCAGGAGGGGATTTTTCCATTGTGAATCTCCATATTGCGTTTCCAGTGCGTTTTAGTTGTCTCTTCAAAGATGGATTGGTCCAATTAGAGGCATCTAGGCGTATATCTGATTGGACATTAAGGTATCCATATAAAAACCATGATCATATATGACAAATATATACATAAATAATGTCATATGGATAAAATAACCTGTAGATGAGAGACATGAATCCAAAATAGTCTCTCACAAGTAGAGTACCGCAAGACAAGGTGCCAGAATACACTATCATGGACTTACCTGTGCCGCAGTTAGGTAAATGGTTAGGAAGATTAAAGTACACCTATGGTGAGGGGTCTAGCAAGCACCATGAAGGTAGCACTTGTTTTTCCAAAAAGAAAAAAGAAATATACGTTGAGAAAGATAAAATTTGCTGTGATTTGTTATTACTAGTAACTGGGGTGGGAACCCTATTCACAGCATACCGTCTACAGAGTGCGACAAAGATTGTCTCTATAAGTATTAGTGACTGTACGCCTGTCTCTTTCTGTCTCTATGAGTATTAGTGAATGTACGCCTGTCTCTTTCTGTCTCTATAAATATTAATAACTTTATGCCTTTCCCTGACTGTCTCTATAAGTATTACTGACTGTATGTCTCACAATGATGGTCTCTATAAGTATTAGTGACTGTATGCTGCGCTTTACTGTCTTAATAAGTACTAATGACTATACACCTGTCCCTGACTGTCTCTACAAGTAATAGTGACTGTACGCCTGTCCCTGACTGTCTCTATAAGTATTAGTGACGGTTCATCTGTCACCGACTGTCTCTATAAGGATTACTGATTGTACACCTGTCTCTGACTGTCTCTATAAGTATTAGTGATTGTACACCTGTCCCTGACTGTCTCTACAAGTAATAGTGATTGTACACCTGTCCCTGACTGTCTCTACAAGTAATAGTAACTGTACGCCTGTCCCTGACTGTCTCTATAAGTATAGTGATGGTTCACCAGTCCTCTGACTGTCTCTATAAGTATTACTGAATGTACACCTGTCCTTGACTGTCTCTATAATTATAAGTGACTGTACACCTGTCCCTGACTGTCTCTATAAGTATTAGTGATTGTACACCGGTCCCTGACTGTCTCTACAAGTAATAGTGACTGTACGCCTGTCCCTGACTGTCTCTATAAGTATTACTCAATGTACACCTGTTCTTGACTGTCTCTATAAGTATAAGTGACTGTACACCTGTCCCTGACTGTCTATAATTATTAGTAATTGTACATCTCTATCTGACTGTCTCTATTAGTATTACTTACTGTATGCCTTTCCTTGACTGTCTCTATAAGTATTAGTGATTGCATGCCTGTCAATGACAGTCTCTATAATTATTAGTGACTGTACACCTATCCCTGACTGTCTCTATAAGTATTACTGAATGTACACATGTCTCTATAAGTATTACTGACTGTATGCCTGTCAATGACAGTCTTTATAATTATTAGTGACTGTACACCTATCCCTTACTGTCTCTATAAGTATTACTGAATGTACACATGTCTCTGACTGTCTCTATAAGTATTACTGAATGTACACATGTCTCTGACTGTCTCTATAAGTATTACTGATTGTACACCTGTCCCTAACTGTCTCTACAAGTAATAGTGACTGTACGCCTGTCCCTGACTGTCTTTATAATTATTAGTAATTGTACATCTCTATCTGACTGTCTCTATTAGTATTACTTACTGTATTCCTTTCCTTGACTGTCTCTATAATTATTAGTGACTGTACACCTATCCCTGACTGTCTCTATAAGTATTACTGAATGTACACATTTCTCTGACTGTCTCTATAAGTATTACTGACTGTACACCTCTCTCTGACATGGGACGCGCAAGTATCACTGGGCTATTTATCATGATAGCAGGAGTCTGCTGTTTGTGTCTGCTGTGTAGGAGGGGGCCAAATGACTTAATGGCCATGGTTTTAGTGATTTATGTACTGGTACACCGGTGCTTATTGCATAATAGGGGCCGGATGATTACTGGCCACTATAACCGGTGATTTATTTCTTGCAGTATTGGTCACTCTAGGTAGCAGTATTCTGTCGGATAAGTATATCTGGGTTACCACAGCTTGAGGGCAGCACTATTGACAATGATTTATTTTTTCATAGTCCCCTGATAAGCCCTTAAATTGTACAGGGCGAAACGCGTTGGGCTACGGGATCAGAATATGGGACATTGAATGAGATTGATTCACAATAAGTTGCTAATTTTTGGTGACTGTATATTTTGCTTAATTGCGAGTGGAAAGAGTATCCGACATTTTATTAGTGAATAACCTGTATATCTATAATTATTGTTTTTTGTTTTTGGCATTTAGGTTAGGACATCAAATATATTTGCCCTAGATCATACCACTACGGTGGGCCGCCCCGTGCTAGGGTCATCTAGGGGCTTTCAGGAGGTACCTGAATACTGGATCGCCCCTGTTGAGGCGGCCATTCCGTTTGTAGGAAGGGCCAAAAGCATAGGGGCAGGATTAGGGAAAGTCTCCATTCAGGGACTCAAACTTTGTATTTACAAGTGCCCTATCCTAATTACCCATTTGTTATTCTCTATATTAATTATTAGTAATTTTACTCCTGTCCCTGACTGTCTCTATAAGTATTACTGACTGTATGCCTTTCCCTGACTGTCTCTATAAGTATTAGTAAATACTGACTGTCTCTGAGTATTAGTGATGGTTGGCCTGTCTCCGACTGTCTCTATGAGTATTAGTGTAGTGTACGGGAGCTGTAACGCCCGTCACTACAGAAGGGTCACTTGTGTGTTATCGTTTCCCCTTATTTATGGGGAGGTTGGTATAAAAACATCTTCATGTAATGTAATGCTATACACTTCCCTGTTACTGTGTTATTGCTATGTGCAGGCCTGCTAGGGATGTCATTCCAGCTCTAGGTCAGTAGAGGGAGCTAGGGAGCCCTAGTTTGTATATAGGCCCAGTCAGGGAAGGAAAGGCAGTTAAGTCCAGGCCTTGAGCCTGTCCAGTTAAGCCCAGGCCATGAGCCTGTGAAGTCTAAGTCTAGCCCAGGCCACAAGCCTGTGAAGGCAGTGCAGGCCTGGAGCCTGCAGACTAGGAGAGGACATTGCAGTCCCTGTAACCGGGTTCCAGATCCAAGGAGAAGGTTCCCCTCCTGAGTCCGCATTTACAGAAGTAGGAACACCACAGTTAACCAGCCTAAGGAAGCTGAGGAAAGGCAGAGCCAAGTCCAGGAAAGCAAGAGGTACTAAAAGCAACAGAGGAGGTACTTACCAGGGAGTAGCTAATGGCTCATGGCCCCTGGTGCAAGAGTTCAGCTTGGGCCCCCTTCCCTCTGTGCTTTGTGTGTCTTCTTATGCGACACAAGGGTCTTTGGGCCCCTTCAGGCTCCTGGGCCCGGTAGCGACTGCTACCTCTGCACCCCCTATAGCTACGCCCATGGTACTTACTTATTGTGTTCCCAAGGATATACGCCAGATTTAGGGCATTGGGGCCCTGGAGGATAGTGTCCATGTTCCAGGATCAGTCAGGAATAGAGTGCAAGCTGCCTGTACTGCAAGTCCTACTTTTAACCCTTTGTGATCACCTTGCTACATATTGCCTGCCATTAAATGTACTGAAACTAACCGTCTTCTAAGGAACTGCGCTTCCATCTATGTCCATGTATGACTACTACCAAAGATCCAGTAAAGTTCAAGTTCTGTTTTATTACAACGTGGTTCCTCCATTATTCCTACTATCAGCAAACGGCGTGCCACCGTTAATTGGCACTGGCGTCACAAACTCTACCTATAACTACCTGTCCTTGCAGAGAGTCAGCCTGTCCCAGGTTAGTGGTAACAATTGCACTACAACACCCAGGAACACTACTACCCTAACTTGAGTACGGTGCATTAGTGATGGTTGGCCTGTCTCCGACTGTCTCTATGAGTATTACTGACTGTTAGCCTTTCTCTCTATGAGGCATATTGGCAGTCATTAAGGGGTTAAAGGGCCACTGAATATTTTGTAAATAAAGTGGAACAATTATATAATGACATTTCTGCATTTCAGTTATTATTTTTAGGATTTCTGCTTGCTGTTAATTAATGGAAACATTATTTTTTTAAATCCAGAGTCTTAAATCCCATCCTGACTGCTAATGACTTTGTTACAATGTATCAACGCTATTCGTCTGAAGTTTAGGAGGGGGAGAGACGTGTGCTGCCCTATTTAGTTCTGTGGATTTCCATTTCTGATTCATTGTAACAAGTTTAGCCAGCCTGTTTTCATTCACTGACAGCAAGCAGAGATCATGAAGACATCGTTAAGACATCTGAAAAATAAAATGGTTAAAAAAAATGTTAAACTTGTTCTGTGGGTTATACCGCTGATTTCCCGTATATTGACCACGCGCCGGCTATGTTGTCTTCTTGACATGCAGATCTCTGATGTGTGACTGCTGAGCTCCCACAATGCACTGCTTCCTGGTACCCGGAAATCAGCAGAATTCTCAATGCCGCTCTGGAGGTAATTGCAGTATAGGACATGGTGTAAAGCTGGTGGCAGACATTAGATGAATACTGGAGGAAACTGCCAATGATCTGATGTGTATGCAGGGCTCCTGATGACCCTATAATAGCAGACATCTTGGATTTCATCATGTCCGATCCTTGGAGATCGACAGCTGCTAGACGTGTCTGGAAGGAACGGAGGGATCTGGCAGACCCGGCGGTATCTGCAAATGTTATAAATAGTTAGGCATTGTATTATAATTACATGTTTTGTGGCCATATCTTCTGGTGAACAGTATGGTTGGCAGGAACAGGGTTAACCACCCTGTTCCTCCCTTCTTGGTAGGTGTAGGCTAGTCCTGGTTCCTGGGCAGACACAGAGAGGAGAGGAAGCACACTGCAGAGCTCCTGCTCCTGTCAAAGGATTCTCCAGAGAGAAGACAACCGAGTGAACAGCTGAAAACTGCATTATAGATGCTGCTGGAATGTGAGGGACTACGGCTCATCACACAAGACCACCCCTAGACTAGTGGAACACACGCCCTGCTGTCCGCCCTATTCTGGTGTCCCCTTCTCTTGCCAATCGGATTCCCTTTATATAACAAATACTGTGGACTTTGTATGATCCATATATAATGTATTTATACCCTAAAGTACACATTTTTCACACGCAGTCCAAAACCGGAAGTGACGATGCTTCCGGTCCGGCAATCCCCGGCCATCTGCGCAAGGGTGAATTCCATTGGATGGACAATATCCTCCTGCTTCTATATACAAATTGACAGCACTCTAGAGTAGAAGGTGAAGTAATTAATGTTTTTATTCAGGCGGACATAATTTTAGGCAACGTTTCCGGCTATATGCAGCCCTTCATCAGGCCCAGTGCGGAGAGCATCAGTGTGGACGCCTATTTATATGTGGATATGCAGGTTACATGTTTGGTTTATACGCTCCTGAAGAAGGGGACCTGCTCTTATCCCTGAAAAGCCTCAAGCTTTTTTAGAATAAAGACTTCTGAAATCTCTACTGAAGTCCCTGGTGCCGTCATTGGGATACTAAAGTTCCACCATACATTCAAGGCGAGGAAGGAGAGGGTACAAGTGTCTTGAGTTTATCTTGCACCCCCTCCCTGGTGAAGTAAGTGACCTTCCCTGCTTGGTCGTTGAATCTATTTTCATTTGCTTTTGAATGCCATACTTATTTTCCATATTCACATCTCCTATGATACTCCATTAACCCTCCACTTTACGGTATTGGCGTTCCAAACCCTTTTTTTAACGTTTTTTCAGGATTGCCTGCATTACGACACAGGTAGTCTGCGCCAGATCTCTTGTGGAGTGATTGTCACGCCGCCTGTGACCTGGTGCAGGAGGTCGCGATGATGTCATTGCGACCTCCTGCATGTTAGCACTGACTCATAGGCCTCTGGCCTAGTGGCCTTCAGCCTATGAGGCTAAACAGTGGGAAGTTCCAATAGTTCCCGTCCCCACCACTCAACGACGACACTCCCCACGGACCAGTACCAGATGGTCCACCACCTGGTACTAGTCCGCTGCCCGGTGGTTGGGGACCACTAGTCTAGACAACAGACATTGTTGGCAGGCATTGTTTTACCCTCGTAGGTTTACACATCTCTCACTACGAGGTATCCCCTGGAGAAGGCGTCTGTTCGGCAGATGTTCTCTACCGGTGTGCGTTGTCGGCAGCTGGGTGTGCCCTAAGGTGTGGCACCATGATTTTGGAGGGGGAACCATACAATTGGCCTAGATCCTCAATGCACAGACATATGTCTTTGGGTACACTGGGTGGGATCTGCATGAGCATGCTTGCCAATAGTTCCGATTTTGCAGAGATAATCTCGTGAACCCGTCCACAAATGGGCAGAGCTTATGTAAGACCTACCCCCAAAGTGGCTGTTCCCGGGTTGCATGAAGGCATGCTTACCAACATTGTGCATATAAGGCCCACCTGGTGCTGGGAGTTTGGTAATGAAATATAGCGCTGATGGCTAATGACTATGTGTGACAGTTGTCCGTGGTCGCTACATGGGACAGCACCCAGAATATTGCCTTGGATAACACTATGCGACATATTGTAATTCCGTGACTCACAAACTATTGCCCGATTTCATACACTTCAGGACTCTCCCTTCGGTTCCCCTTCTCCATCTTGAGCTCCTGAATAGAATGCCAATACTATAGTGGAGACTGCTCATGCAGTGTTATATAAATCAACTTTTATGACTGTGTTTCAAAGTTTATTTCTGTCCTGTACAAAGCTGTGTGACAACATTTCTATAGCAATCCTCAGTGGTTGTCAACCAAATCCTAGATGACTCAAGGGCTTGTATATCCAGGGAATTTTTGAGTGGGATTATTTATGGTAATTTTTACCACACAAGGATTATTATTATTATTATTACTAAACAAAATGCCCCCTACCCCTGCGCCACCTCTGTGACCCCCTCGAAGTCTGTAGGTGGTAAATCCTGTTCCCTGGACTTTCCTGGAATATGCATGTCATGACCTGAAGTCCAAGCACAGAAGAATGAAGAAATCAACTAGAGGAAGCTCCTGCGTTCAGCTGAACAATGAGAATACCGATCCAGCTAATGTAAGGAGAGTCTTGTCGAGCAGCATTTAAGGAAAGTCCGCAGGAAATTCCCTGTCAAACCAGATACAATGCCTTGTAGATGAATGTAATGATACCTTTCACTTAGTGATCTGTTGCTACAATCGCCGTTCTCTATCATTGCACCCACTACTTACAGAGAAATGCGCTTCGTGATGAAGTAGTTCATTACTAAGCAAATTTTTTTGTAAAATTCGGCAGAGCTGCCGAATTGAAATTTTCAATACTTCGCTCATCACTAATTGGGGACATATCACTAGGATATGCCCACCAATGTCTGATAGGTGTAGGTTGCAGCTCGGGAACCCTGAGCACACAAAATAAAGGAGGGTGCACTACTCTATGGGAGCAACGAAAAGGATGAGCAACGCACTTGGCTATTCACGGACATTCCATTGAAATGATTGGGAAGCGCACCGCGCAAGCGCAGCCCCCACTCCATTCACTTCTATGGGGCTTATGGAAATAGCTGAGCCAGTGCACAGCTATTTTTGACAGTCCCATAGAAATTAATGGAGAGCACTTTGCTCTCGTTCACTTTGCTGGCTCTGTTCTAAAGATAGGTGCTGGTCCTAGAGGATCAGACCCCTAAATAAATTCAGACCCCTAAAAACAGACACAATACCCCATGCAGTTACACAGCAGCTCCTCTTGCGCCTCCTTGCTGCGGTCTCCTGTAGATTGAGGACCGTCAATCATCTGGAGGCTCTTCAACAAGTCCTGCATGATTGCATTTTACTCATTTTGGGCAAAAATCTTTTTTCAATTGGCCTTTATGAAAAATATTCAACCGTTCTATCACAAAGGGTTAATTGTCTAGCTGTGTGAGTCGTACTTTCCCTTTCGCTTTGTGCTGGTGGTGATCTAATAAAACGTATCTTTGCTTCTTTTGATGCACTTTTGGTATCGACCACTGGATGGCACCTGATGCCAAGGGAATAATATTGAGCAGTGATGTGGAGGAGACAAGCAGAGTGCATTATGCAGGATGATCCATGCTGGGGCGGACATAACATATCCGGGTAGGGATCATTTTGTGTCTGACTCAACCAAAAATTTGATTCAGACTTTATTCGATTGTACACAAATGTAATATGCTGCATTTGTCCTTAAAATTTGTATATAACACTCTGATGTCTCCTGGGACTCAGATTTTTGAATTTTTATTACCCCATGAAACGTAACCTTTATTAATATTACTAGAAATTTAAAAAATTAACCCCAGTAAAAAGCCTACAATGTCCCTCTCTACTCTTGCCCTGCCTGAAAGCAGAGCTGCCGCCATGACCAGGGCGATCCCACTGTCTTCTTAGCTTTCCTCTATTACCCTGATACCACTGGGGTCCAATAAGGCAGGAGGTCGCCAGGTATAGGTTCAAGAAATGTAGAGGACAAGAGTAGGGACATTGTAGTTTTTTTTTTACTAGGGTTAATTTTTTCATATTTTAATTCTTATTAATACTAATAAAGGTTACCTTTTATGGGGTCATTTTTGTTTCTGACTTACTTACTTACTGACAGTTGACTTATCAGATCTGTGATTTTCGTTAATTTTTAATAATTATATATTTTTTAATCTCTCAAATGCAATGACAACAGTGGTAAATGATGTCTGAGTGACACTGACATACATGGCTATGGGTAAACGCATGTTTGACAGCGTTAACAAACAGTATTCCACATATTAACTTCCAGAGCATCAGTGGTCAGTGAAAAACTTACGCAAAACACATGCAACACGGATGCCATCTGTGTTGTGTCCGTGATTTTCACAGAACCATAGACTTCAATGAAAGTGTTTGATTCACATCACGGACCAAATTAGTTCATGTCTCCCTGATTTTTTTTACTGACCCACGGCTCACCAAAAGCTGTGGCAAGCTGTGTAAAGTGGTTCCTGGTAATAAAGCAATTTGGCCTCTTTTTGTGCAACAGGAAAATATTCAGCCCCTTTTTGCTTTGATAACGAGAGTTTAAAAGCTTGGTTATCCAGCAATCATCAGACTACTTCACCTATCAGTGCATAAGCAAGCATACAGCTCGCCATTCTGGCCAGTGTGCCCAAAGACCAAGTTCTTTCCAGATCCATAACCCACTGAGATGTTTGGGTGTCATCATCATCCTGCTCCTGCTCTTCTTCCACCACAGTCTCTTCCTCCTTCAGTAGCACCTCCTCATACTTCTCCATAGGTCCTCAACAGCTACAGGGTGATCAACAAGATATGTTAGATCTTCTTCTTCCACCGTTGTCCCCTGCTGCATAAATGTTTGTTCTACGTAAGATAAATATGAGGGGATGAGATAGTTCATGCCACAGTTGTTCCTACAGTTAAATCTTCTAAGGGCTTCATTATTCGACAGGTGTCTCTGATGAGCTGCCTGTCACGATGGGGAATGGGGAAAAAAAACACCATACAATGAGGGAAAATGGAGATGCCGCTAGGCCTGGAAGCCAGGAAAAGGGAGCAGGTAACCGCCTATACATCCCTAAATACAATCCCTGACCTCCTAATGGTATGAGCCAGCCTCAATGGTATGGGAGCTCATATTCCGTAACCTGGGCCCTTCTGACCCTAATGATCCCTGAAATAGGAGACAGGAATAAGAGACAACCGGTTTATTCGTGACATGGATGAATCGGAGTCTCCCACAGGCCTAGCAACAAAGCAAGGGAAAGCCAGTGAGCAAAACTCAGATTGGCAGATAAGCCCCAGTGTCCACAACACACCCTGGAGCAACAGCACTCACCTGCCACAATGAATGGGTGGAACAACTACTGCTTGCTAACTTTAGGTTCCCCCTCCAGGAAACCAACGGATCCTGTCTGTTGAGCATCCGCCTTCACTTGGTCAGCATTTTGTCAGTAATCCATCAGTATTCCTAAAGCCAAAAAAAAATGAATGAAATATTTGCAAGTCTTCTGTGTTTTGTACCCACTCCTGCTTTTGGCTACCAAATCATAAGCCAATTCTGATGGGACCATACAGGCCTTACAGCTGCTACACAGACAGGATCCGTTGAGTATCTCATTTTTCCTTCCTTCTGACAGATAAGAAGAAGGGTCAAATAAATGATGATGTCAGCCAGGCTGAAAGGCAAAATAGTGACCCAGTCATGGAGTGGGGAGGGTGGGAACAGCATGAGAAGTCCAAAGAGTGGCCCTATGACATAATAGTGAGGTGGCATCAGCATGAGGAGACCACAGAGCAGCCCAGTGACATAATGGGGATGTGGCAGCAGCTTGAGGAAACCACAGAGTCGTGAAGTAGCAGCAGCATGAGGTAACCACAGAGTGGCCCAGATACATAGTGTTGAGGTGGCAGCAGCATAGTGGTGTGTGACATAGTGGTGATGTGGATGCACAGTGAACCCTCCACCACTTTCGGGCTCCATTCTCGATATAGTTGCAGGTCCCAGTGGTGAGAGGAGAATAACTCTTTAATGTCAAATTTCTTGGTGGGCTAGGGTGGTGTAGGGGTTCATACAAAAATCCCTAGTGGTGTATGGTTGTCCACTTCTCTGATGGTCTAGGGTACTGAAGGGGTTAATGACAATATTTCAGGTGATCAATGGCATCATTTGAAGTTACTGTAGGCCTCATTCACATGTTAGTGAATCACGGCTCAGATATCCATTGGCCTTAATGTGTGGATTCATACATCAGTGGATTTCCACAGACCTATGGAAGAATTTAGTATTTTTGTCAGTGATTACGGATCGCTCATGTAAATTATAGTCTATGGGTCCCTGAAAACCACAGATACAACACGTAGGCCATCAGTATTTGGTCAGTGGTTTTCAGGAACCATTGGTAAAAGATGCTCTGGAAATTTAATTTTCAGCCTAGCGGTGTCCGTGGAATATGAATGATACACAGAGGGCAAAAAATAGCCACACAGACCAAACACAAATCCTTCAAGGACATCTTCACGGATGGACCACTGACCATCTTGTCAGGGATGTCATCATGCACATGTGAATGAGGTGAATTGTATCCAGTCTAGACAACCCACTGTGATCTGAAGACATCAGCAGGACATGTCTATCCTAGGAGTTTGTTACAATGTATTAGTCTGGAGTCCAGGCTGTTTAGCTCCTAGAGGATTGTCTACACTGGATTCTGTTGTAACAAATCTTCAGCTTTGAGAAGTTTTAGATCAGGACTGGTTTGTCAGCATCTCGCTGTAAACAAGGATGTTCCCATTTAAGCTGGGGCCACAGGGAGACGCGTTGCGCGTCATGGAAATTGCATGGAATCTACTGATTGTCAATGCTGCTATGCGCCAGCGCGTCAGTCAATGACAATCCAACATTGTTGGATTTTTAGTTGCAGGGAGCAAGTCACATGACACTTTGCGATCATAAACCACAATGTAAGTTGTGTGCGGCTTCCCTGCGATTTGCTTGCGCCTTTGGAGCAAGCAAATATAGTCATGCGACAGTAATTCACAGGCAAGACGCACAAATGTTTTTGTTGCAGGACTGCTCTGAGACTTGCTGTCATACTGGCACATCACCATATAGCCCCAGCCTAGCTGACAGCAAGCAGAGGTCTTGACAATGATCAGGAATTTATCCTAAAAGTCTTTTAGAAGTTTGAAAAACAGTCATGAGGAACCTGATGTCACATATTTTCCCAAAGAGCCATTATCATGCTAATACAGTTTTGTATGTCTCTTCCAGACTCTCGCCGAATGCATCATCAGGATCCAGTTGCAGCCTCCAGTCACTCCCACTGAGTCTTCAGCTGGAACCTGGTGGCAACGGTGGTGGGGACATGCATTTTTATTACCTGGCTCGCGTACGTCATATATTACAATGTGACGATGAGTAACAATTACTATTGATCAAACAATTCACATGAACAGAAGCTTCTCACCAGGGGTGTAACTAGAAAAGGCTGGGCCCCATGGCAAATTTTTGAAAGCTCCCCCCATCAAGAACGGTATATATATACAACCCAGATGTCACGTTAGCCATATTCGGAATGTAATCACAGGTCCCAGTATGGCCTGAAGAGGTAAAAAAGAATGCTGGGAGTTGTAGTTTTACAAAAGAGAATGCTACCACCCATCATCATGCTGTAGACCATACTAACAACTACAGCTCTCATCAGACGCAGTCAGTGGCAGAAATAAAATTTACATTTAGTGATTTACAGCTGACGTCTCCTTCGGAATTATTCTCTTTTCTTTTCTTTCCATCCGGTTCAGACCACCATGATGACATCTCCGGTCCACAATTCGTCTCTGCAGAGTTTGCTGCCCAGATGTCTTCAGCTTCTCGCTTTTCTAACATATCCACACCCTATATACTGACACAAATATAGTGTCGCCTACTGTATATAGTGTCACATACCCAGTATATAGTGACAGGTTTTCTTCTAGCTGTGCAGTTGTATCTGTGCCCTAAGGGTGTACTGTACGGGGGTCCACAAGGAGATATTATACTGTATAGGGGGCCACAAGGAGATATTATACTGTATGGGGGGCCACAAGGAGACATTGTACTGTATGGGGGGCACAAGGAGACAATATACTGCATGGGGGCCACAGGGAGACATTATACTGTATGGGGGCCACACAGAGACATTATACTGCATGGGGGCCACGAAGAGGCATTATACTGTATGGGGGCCACAATCAGACATTATAATGTATGGGGGCCACACGGAGACATTATACTGTTTGGGGGCCACACGGAGACATTATATTGTATGGGGGCTACAAGGAGAGATTATACTGTATGGGGGCCACAAAGAGACATTATACTGTATGGGGGCCACAAAGAGACATGATACTGTATGGGAGCCACAAGGGAACATTATACTGTATGGGGCAGTGAGACACAGGAAGACCTTATACTGTGTGTGTGTCAGTAGTGTCTTCTTGTTGCCCCTTACAGTATACAGTAGTGTCTCCTTGTTGCCCCATACAGTATACGGTAGTGTCTCCTTGTTGCCCCATACAGTATACAGTAGTGTCTCCTTGTTGCCCCATACAGTATACAGTAGTGTCTCCGTGTTGCCCCATACAGTATACGGTAGTGTCTCCTTGTTGCCACATACAGTATACGGTAGTGTCTCCTAGTTGCTCCACACAGTATACAGTGGGGTCTTCTTGTTGCCCCACACAGTATACAGTAGTGTCTCCTTGTTGCCCTATACAATATACAAGAGTGTCTCCTTGTTGCTCCACACAGTAAACAGTAGTGTCTCCTTGTGGCCCCCATATAGTATACAGTAGTGTCTTCTTGTTGCCTCAAACAGTATACAGTAGTGTCTACTTGTTGCCCCATACAGTATACAGTAGTGTCTCCTTGTTGCACCATACAGTATACGGTAGTGTCTCCTTGTTGCCCCACACAATATACAGTAGTGTCTCCTTGTTGCCCCATACAGTACACAAGAGTGTCTCCTTGTTGCCCCACACAGTATACAGTAGTGTTTCCTTGTTGCCCCATACAGTATACAGTAGTGTCTCCTTGTGGCCCCTAAATAGTATACAGTAGTGTCTCCATGTTGCCCCATACAGTATACAGTAGTGTCTCCTTGTTGCCCCATACAGTATACAGTAGTGTCTCCTTGTTGCCCCATACAGTATACAAGAGTGTCTACTTGTTGCCCCACACAGTATACAGTAGTGTCTCTTTGTTGCCCCACACAGTATACAGTAGTGTTTCCTTGTTGCCCCATACAGTAGTGTCTCCTTGTTGCCCCCACACAGTGTACAGTAGTGTCTCCTTGTGGCCCCCATACAGTACACAATAGTGTCTCCTTGTTGCCCCATCCAGTATACAGTAGTGTCTCCTTGTTGCCCCATACAGTATACAGTAGTGTCTCCTTCTTGCCCCATACAGTATACAGTAGTGTCTCCTTGGTGCAACGCACAGTATAGAGTAGCGTCTTCTTGTTGCCCCTTACAGTATACAGCAGTGTCTCCTTGTTGCCCCATATAGCATACAGAAGTGTCTCCTTGTTGCCCCATACAGTATACAGTAGTGTCTCCTTGTTGCTCCACACAGTAAACAGTAGTGTCTCCTTGTTGCCCCATACAGTATACAGTAGTGTCTCCTTGTTGCCCCATACAGTATACAGCAGTGTCTCCTTGTTGCCCCTAATATGCAAAAAACACGGCACTCGTATAATAAAGATATGCTGAAAAATCACATTTATTAAATAGCCACCATCATGAATATTTCATACAAAGAGGGCCAACGTTTCGGTCCCAAAGGACCTTCATCAGGGCCTGTTCAGAACGAGTAGTGCAGGACCGGCTCCTGCACTACTCGTTCTGAACAGGCCCTGATGAAGGTCCTTTGGGACCGAAACGTTGGCCCTCTTTGTATGAAATATTCATGATGGTGGCTATTTAATAAATGTGATTTTTCAGCATATCATTATTATATGAGTGCCGTGTTTTTTGCATATTAGTAATTTTGGGCTTGTCCCAGACACAGAGCACCGTTCAATAAGTGGTGTGCCAGTCTCTCAATTTTTTCCTTGTTGCCCCTTACAGTATAAGGTAGTGTCTCATTGTTCCCCCATACAGTTCACAGTAGTGTCTCCTTGTTGCCCCATACATTATACTGTAGTGTCTCCTTGTTGCCCCATACAGTATACAGCAGTGTCTCCTTGTTGCCCCATACAGTATACAAGAGTGTCATCTTGTTGCCCCACACAGTATACAGTAGTGTCTCCTTGTTGCCCCATACAGTATACGGTAGTGTCTCCTTGTTGCCCCACACAGTATACAGTAGTGTCTCCTTGTTGCCTCATACAGTATACAGTAGTGTCTCCTTGTTGCCCTATACAGTATACAGAAGTGTCTCCTTCTTGCCCCACACAATATACAGTAGTGTCTCCTTTTTGCCCCATACAGAATACAGTAGTGTCTCCTTGTTGCCCCATACAGTATACAGTAGTGTCTCCTTGTGGACCCATACAGTATACAGTATTGTCTCCTTGTTGCCCCACACAGTATACAGTAGTGTCTCTTTGTTGCCCCACACAGTATACAGTAGTGTCTCCTTGTTGCCCCACACAGTATACAGTGGTGTTCCCTTGTTGCCCCATACAGTATTCAGTAGTGTCTCCTTGTTGCCCCAAACAGTATACAGTAGTGTTTCCTTGTTGCCCCCACACAGTGTACAGTAATGTCTCCTTGTGGCCCCTCCACAGTGTACAGTGGTGTCTCCTTGTTGCCCCATACAGTATACAGTAGTGTCTCCTTCTTGCCCCATACAGTATACAGTAGTGTCTCCTTCTTGCCCCATACAGTATACAGTAGTGTCTTTTTGTTGCCCTACACAGAATACAGAAGTGTCTCCTTGTTACCCCACACAGTATACAGTAGTTTCTCCTTTGTGCCCCACACAGTATACAGTAGTGTCTTCTTGGTGCCCCACACAGTATACAGTAATGTCTCCTTGTTGCCCCATACAGTATACAGTAGTGTCTCCTTGTTGCTCCACACAGTATACGGTAGTGTCTCCTTGTTCCCCATACAGTTCACAGTAGTGTCTCCTTGTTGCCCCATACATTATACTGTAGTGTCTCCTTGTTGCCCCATACAGTATACAGTAGTGTCTCCTTGTTGCCCCATACAGTATACAAGAGTGTCTCCTTGTTGCCCCACACAGTATACAGTAGTGTCTCCTTGTTGCCCCATACAGTTTACGGTAGTGTCTCCTTGTTGCCCCACACAGTATACAGTAGTGTCTCCTTGTTGCCCCATACAGTATTAAGTAGTGTTTCATTGTTGCCCTATACAGTATACAGAAGTGTCTCCTTCTTGCCCACACAGTATACAGTAGTGTCTCCTTGTTGCCCCATACAGTTCACAGTAGTGTCTCCTTGTTGCCCCATACAGTTCACAGTAGTGTCTCCTTGTTGCCCCATACAGTATACAGCAGTGTCTCCTTGTTGCCCCATACAGTATAAGGTAGTGTCTCCTTGTTGCCGCATACAGTATTCAAGAGTGTCACCTTGTTGCCCCACACAGTATACAGTACTGTTTCCTTGTTGCCCCATACAGTATACAGTAGTGTCTCCTTGTTGCCCCACACAGTATACAGTAGTGTCTCCTTGTTGCCCCACACAGTATACAGTAGTGTTCCCTTGTTGCCCCATACAGTATTCAGTAGTGTCTCCTTGTTTCCCCATACAGTATACAGTAGTGTTCCCTTGTTGCCCCATACAGTATACGGTAGTGTCTCCTTGTTGCCCCATACAGTATACAGTAGTGTTTCCTTGTTGCCCCACACAGTGTACAGTAGTGTCTCCTTGTTGCCCCATACAGTATACAGTAGTGTCTCCTTCTTGCCCCATACAGTATACAGTAGTGTCTTTTTGTTGCCCTACACAGTATACAGTAGTGTCTCCTTGTTGCCCCATACAGTATACAGTAGTGTCTCCTTATTGCCCCATACAGTATACAGTAGTGTCTCCTTGTTACCCCACACAGTATGCAGTAGTGTCTCCTTAGTGCCCCACACAGTATACAGTAGTGTCTCCTTGTTGCTCCACACAGTATACGCTAGTGTCTCCTTGTTGCTCCACACAGTATACAGTATTGTCTCCTTGTTGTTGCCCCATACAGTATACAGTAGTGTCTCCTTGTTTCCCCATACAGTACACAGTAGTGTCTCTTTGTTGCCCCATACAGTATACAGCAGTGTCTCCTTGTTGCCCCATACAGTATACAGTAGTGTCTCCTTGTTGCTCCACACAGTATACGGTAGTGTCTCCTTGTTGCTCCACACAGTATACAGCAGTGTCTCCTTGTTGCCCCATACAGTATACAGTAGTCTCTCATTGTTGCTCCACACAGTATACAGCAGTGTCTCCTTGTTGCCCCATACAGTATACAGCAGTGTCTCCTTGTTGCCCCACACAGTATACAGCAGTGTCTCTTTGTTGCCCCACACAGTATACAGTAGTGTCTCCTTGTTGCCCCATACAGTATACAGCAGTGTCTCCTTGTTGCCCCATACAGTATACAGCAGTGTCTCCTTGTTGCCCTATAAAGTATACAGTACTGTCTCCTTGTTGCCCCATACACTATACAGTAGTGTCTCCTTGGTGCCCCATACAGTATACAGTAGTGTCTCCTTGTTGCCCCATACAGTATACAGTAGTGTCTCTTTGTTGCCCCATACAGTATACAGTAGTGTCTCCTTGTTGCCCCATACAGTATACAGTAGTGTCTCCTTGTTGCTCCACACAGTATACGGTAGTGTCTCCTTGTTGCTCCACACAGTATACAGTATTGTCTCCTTGTTGTTGCCCCATACAGTATACAGTAGTGTCTCCTTGTTTCCCCATACAGTACACAGTAGTGTCTCTTTGTTGCCCCATACAGTATACAGTAGTGTCTCCTTGTTGCTCCACACAGTATACAGTAGTGTCTCCTTGTTGCCCCACACAGTATACAGTAGTGTTCCCTTGTTGCTCCATACAGTACACAGTAGTGTCTCTTTGTTGCCCCATACAGTATACAGTAGTGTCTCCTTGTTGCTCCACACAGTATACAGTAGTGTCTCCTTGTTGCTCCACACAGTATACAGTAGTGTCTCCTTGTTGCCCCATACAGTATACAGCAGTGTCTCCTTGTTGCCCCATACAGTATACAGTAGTGTCTCATTGTTGCTCCACACAGTATACAGCAGTGTCTCCTTGTTGCCCCATACAGTATACAGCAGTGTCTCCTTGTTGCCCCACACAGTATACAGCAGTGTCTCCTTGTTGCCCCATACAGTATACAGCAGTGTCTCCTTGTTGCCCCATACAGTATACAGCAGTGTCTCCTTGTTGCCCTATAAAGTATACAGTACTGTCTCTTTGTTGCCCCATACACTATACAGTAGTGTCTCCTTGTTGCCCCATACAGTATACAGTAGTGTCTCTTTGTTGCCCCATACAGTATACAGTAGTGTCTCCTTGTTGCCCCATACAGTATACAGTAGTGTCTCCTTGTTGCCCCACACAGTATACAGCAGTGTCTCCTTGTTGCCCTATAAAGTATACAGTACTGTCTCCTTGTTGCCCCATACACTATACAGTAGTGTCTCCTTGTTGCTCCATACAGTATACAGTAGTGTCTCCTTGTTGCCCCATACAGTATACAGTAGTGTCTCCTTGTTGCTCCACACAGTATACGGTAGTGTCTCCTTGTTGCTCCACACAGTATACAGTATTGTCTCCTTGTTGTTGCCCCATACAGTATACAGTAGTGTCTCCTTGTTTCCCCATACAGTACACAGTAGTGTCTCTTTGTTGCCCCATACAGTATACAGTAGTGTCTCCTTGTTGCTCCACACAGTATACGGTAGTGTCTCCTTGTTGCTCCACACAGTATACAGTAGTGTCTCCTTGTTGCCCCATACAGGATACAGCAGTGTCTCCTTGTTGCCCCATACAGTATACAGTAGTGTCTCATTGTTGCTCCACACAGTATACAGCAGTGTCTCCTTGTTGCCCCATACAGCATACAGCAGTGTCTCCTTGTTGCCCCATACAGTATACAGCAGTGTCTCCTTGTTGCCCTATAAAGTATACAGTACTGTCTCCTTGTTGCCCCACACAGTATACAGTAGTGTCTCCTTGTTGCCCCATACAGTATACAGTAGTGTCTCCTTGTTGCTCCATACAGTATACAGTAGTGTCTCCTTGTTGCTCCATACAGTATACAGTAGTGTCTCCTTGTTGCTCCAGACAGTATACAGTAGTGTCTCCTTGTTGCCCCATACAGTATACAGTAGTGTCTCCTTGTTGCCCCATACAGTATACAGTAGTGTCTCCTTGTTGCTCCATACAGTATACAGTAGTGTCTCCTTGTTGCTCCATACAGTATACAGTAGTGTCTCCTTGTTGCTCCATACAGTATACAGTAGTGTCTCCTTGTTGCCCCACACAGTATACAGTAGTATCTCCTTGTTGCCCCATGCAGTATACAGTAGTGTATACGGTATTGTCTCCTTGTTGCCCCATACAGTATACAGTAGTGTCTCCTTGTTGCCCCATACAGTATACAGTAGTGTCTCCTTGTTGCCCCACACAGTATACAGTGGTGTCACCTTGTTGCCCCATACAGTATACAGTAGTGTCTCCTTGTTGCCCCATACAGTATACAGTAGTGTCTCCTTGTTGCTCCATACAGTATACAGTAGTGTCTCCTTGTTGCTCCATACAGTATACAGTAGTGTCTCCTTGTTGCCCCACACAGTATACAGTAGTATCTCCTTGTTGCCCCATGCAGTATACAGTAGTGTATACGGTATTGTCTCCTTGTTGCCCCATACAGTATACAGTAGTGTCTCCTTGTTGCCCCATACAGTATACAGTAGTGTCTCCTTGTTGCCCCACACAGTATACAGTAGTGTCTCCTTGTTTCCCCCATACAGTATACAGTAGTGTCTCCTTGTTGCCCCCATACAGTATACAGTAGTGTCTCCTTGTTGCCCCATACAGTATACAGTAGTGTCTCCTTGTTGCTCCATACAGTATACAGTAGTGTCTCCTTGTTGCTCCATACAGTATACAGTAGTGTCTCCTTGTTGCCCCACACAGTATACAGTAGTGTCTCCTTGTTGCCCCATGCAGTATAAAGTAGTGTATACGGTATTGTCTCCTTGTTGTCCCATACAGTATACGGTAGTGTCTCCTTGTTGCCCCATACAGTATACGGTAGTGTCTCCTTGTTGCCCCATACAGTATACAGTAGTGTCTCCTTGTTGCCCCATACAGTATACAGTAGTGTCTCCTTGTTGCTCCATACAGTATACAGTAGTGTCTCCTTGTTGCCCCATACAGTATACAGTAGTGTCTCCTTGCTTCCCCATACAGTATACAGTAGTGTCTCCTTGTTGCTCCATACAGTATACAGTAGTGTCTCCTTTTGCCCCATGCAGTATACAGTAGTGTATACGGTATTGTCTCCTTGTTGCCCCATACAGTATACGGTAGTGTCTCCTTGTTGCCCCATACAGTATACGGTAGTGTCTCCTTGTTGCCCCATACAGTATACAGTAGTGTCTCCTTGTTGCCCCACACAGTATACAGTAGTGTCTCCTTGTTGCCCCATACAGTATACAGTAGTGTCTCCTTGGTGCCCCACACAATATACAGTAGTGTCTCCTTTTGCCCCATACAGTATACAGTAGTGTCTCCTTGTGGCCCCATACAGTATACAGTAGTGTCTCCTTGTTGCCCCATACAGTATACAGTAGTGTCTCCTTTTTGCCCCATACAGTATACAGTAGTGTCTCCTTGTTGCCCCATACAGTATACAGTAGTGTCTCCTTGTTGCCCCATACAGTATACAGTAGTGTCTCCTTGTTGCCCCATACAGTATACAGTAGTGTCTCCTTGTTGCCCCATACAGTATACAGTAGTGTCTCCTTGTTGCCCCATACAGTATACAGCAGTGTCTCCTTGTTGCCCCATACAGTATACAGTAGTGTATCCTTGTTGCTCCTGTGTGTGGCTTATTCTGATGGGACTCCCTGTGCAGGGGCCGCTGATAGGCCATAACCGATGACACCTTTATTCATGAGTACCTACTACTATCTTTTACATCCCGCTCCGCTGTCACACTTCCCCGCCTTGGACAGCGGCAGGCCAGGACTCAGGACCAGGACTTAGCCTCCATCACTGGCTGCTGACATTGACCACGTGGCTGGTGTGTGCGGACATTTCCAGACGTCGGTGGGGTCATGGGGAAGAAGGAGCGAGAAGGATGCGGTCGCTGTGCGAACTGACATGTAATCTATGCAGGCGGCAGGACGTTGACATTTTAGAATCGGTCAGCACACATGCGACCGCTCCTATGACGTCATTAAACACTGCGGTTATCTGGAAACTGTGCTATTGCCATATCGCCATTTCTTAATGCTGAGTTATATTGTGGACACCAGTATATTGCTCAACCCTAGGCCAGTGACATCACGCTTACGGTCTAGACTCAGCTCAGTCCCATTCAAGTGAATGACGCTGAGCTGCAATACTAAGCACTGCCACTATCCAATGTACGGTGCTATGCATGGTGAGCTGTGAGGAGGATGTGGCGCTCACCAACAAGCTGCGGTGGTCCTGAACCACTGGACCCCTGTGTACTCACACTGACTGACGCAGCCATGGACCCTATTGGTCAGGCACATTCTGAATTATCAGGATTTTTCTTCAATGTTGTACGTGTAACAAACGTGGATACCTTGGGGCAAATTTATTAAGAGCAGCGACTTACAGGTCTGTCTTAGGCCTGTTTCACACTGCTGGCAGGCTGTGACGCCATAGAATGTCTGGCATCGGCCAGACAAAAACCGCACCGACTCTCTGCATATTTGCCAGATTGGTTCGAGATCACCTCTGAACCCTATTATAGTTGATGGGGCGGGACGGCATTCTGGTAGGATCCGGCAGGCTGCTCCCGACTGCTGGAGGAAGAGACAAAGTTAGGGTACATTCACACGACTGTATGTGTTTTGTGGTCCGCCCTATGATAGAAATGCCTATTCTTGTCCGCAATTGAGAAAAAGAATAGGACATGCTGTATCTTTTTCCAGGGCCGCGAACGGAAACATGGAAGTATCTTTGTGGCCATATTGAAATGAATGGGACCGCATCCATTCCGCAATTTTCCGGACCCATAAATATGGTTGTGTGAATGAGCCCTTATGTGGAGGTGCAGACCTCAACCTACAGTGACTTCCTCCAGCAGGATGTGCGACAATCTAAAATCTACACCAGCTCCTTCGCTGGCTTAGAATTAAGTCATTTTGTACACCAAAAACTGGAGTGCAAAATGCAGAAATTCAATTGGCCTGCCGGCTCGCCCTCTCACCTGCCCACGTCTAGGGTTAACACCCGGCCAGTATCTCACTGGCAAGGCCGGTATTTTAGTGGCCCCTGCCGGTGCTGGTAATTTTTACAGGCAATGTTAATTGCCTGTATTTTCCTACAAGGACTGCTACTAATGAAGTTTCCATTGTGGAGCGCTCATTACTAGTCTACAGGCTTTACCTCTCCTACCTATCCCCCTGTGTGAAGGACGCACCAATGGGGGCATTATTCTAACTGGGGGCATTATTCTAACTGGGCACAATAATTGTGGCACTAATGGTCGCATTATTTTAACTGGGGGCACTAATGGGGCATTATTCTAACTGGGGGCACAAATGGGGCATTATTCTAACTGGGGCACTAATGTGGGCATTATTCTAACTGGGGTCACTAATGGGGCACATTATTCTAACTGGGGGCACTAATGGGGCACATTATTTTAACTGGGGGCACTAATGGGGGCATTATTCTAACTGGGGGCAATATTATTCCTGGGGCGAACTAATGGGGGCATTATTCTTACAGGAGTGCATCAATGGGGGCATTACTATTACTAGGGGCACTAATGAGGGCATTATTCTCATTGGGGGCACTAATGCGGGCATTACTCTTACTGGGGGCACTACTGGGGGCATTTATTCTGGGGTGCACTGGAGGCATCGATCAGGACTGATAAGGCCTTGTACAGGATCAAGGTCCCTTTAAATGTCTATGGGCAGACCGGGGTCATCAGCGTCTTCTGTTGATTTTAGGATTACATGTGTATTCTGGAGAAATTTTCCAGGTGAGAATGTAAAGACCAGTGGAAATTTCTGCAGGTGGCACCTCCCGCCCAGCGACTCTATATCTAGGACAAGGACCCATCGTCCTCCAGTGTGATCTTGGACGATCCCTCCAGAAACATTGAGATGACCAAGCAAGGAAATTACAAGAATGACCCCCGCCGCCCCCACTATGTCCTCCCTATCCCATGTACCCAATGCCCTATGCTAACCCGGGCAGCCCGCCACCTTACACCCTCAACCCAAGCTACAACGGGCCACCTCAGCCATTTCCAACTCAGCCCCGGCTTACGTGGTGACAAGTCAACCCTTTATGGCAGTTCCACATCAACCAGAGGTCAAGGACTACCTGTACTGGTCCATCACCAACCTGCTCTGCTGCAATCTGCTATTTGGTATCATAGCTGTTGTATTTTCTGCCAAGGTAAGTACTGGAAGGTTGTGGTGGGGGGTATACCCCAGGAGACCCCATGCATGGCAGATACAGATGTCATCTTCCATGTTCTTCTACAACTCTGTACCTGCTTTCTCACTGGTCACCCTGAGATTCTCGATTTATAAACGCCATGCAAGAACTGCAGTATAGACTGACACTCTCATAGGTGCTAGAGAGCTGTAAATTGTAACACTATGTAATAATGCTGATATCTGTGCAATTCAGGCTGAGTGACAGACACATTCAACTTTCTCCATCAATTATTTTCAATTATTGGCAATCTTCCATTTTTGCATTTTTTTGTTTTTTTTACTCCCCGGAGCCACAACTTTTTTTTTTCTGTTCACTTAGCCTTATGAGTTGTTTTTTTTTGAGGGACAAGTTGTACTTTCTAATTGTGCCATTTAATATGGCATATGATATAGTGGGAAGCTGGTGTGTTTTATTTCTTAAAACTAAATAAAAAATTTTTTTAAATGTTTTTCTTTTTCATCACCATACTTTGAGATCCATAATTTGTTTTATATTTAAGTCTATGAAGCTGGACGAGGGCTCACCTTTTGTTCAGCGATCTGTAGTTTTTAGTGATACCCTTTGGCCTCTTTCACACGGGCGTCATGTTTGACGCCCGGATAAGAGGCGGGTGCGTTGCGGGAATATGCGTGAGTTTTCCGCGCGGGTGAAAACATGTGTAATGCGTTTTGCACGCGCGTGTGAAAAATCGCTATGTTTGGTACCCAGACCCGAAGCCGGACTTCATCACTGAAGTCCGGTTTCGGGTAGACTATTCTGGAGACTTTATTATTTTCCCTTATAACATGGTTATAAGGGAAAATAATAGCATTCTTAATAAAGAATGCTTAGTAAAATGAAGATGAAGGGGTTAAAAATAATAAAACTTAACTTACCTTAGCCACTTGATCGTGTAGTTGCGATCTGTCTTCTCTCTTCAAGCTTCAGCTAAGAACTACAGGACCTGTGATGACGTCACCATGGTAAGATGGACCATGTGATTGGACCATGTGATGTGACGTCATCACAGGTCCTTTAGTTGTTAGCTGAAGCTTGAAGAGAGAAGACAGATCGCAACTACACGATCAAGTGGCTAAGGTAAGTTAACTTTATTATTTTTAACCCTTCATCTTCATTTTACTAAGCATTCTTTATTAAGAATGCTAATATTTTCCTTATAACCACGTTATAAAGGAAAATAATAAAGATCTGGTCCCGTTGCTAAGCAACCATGCAGGAAAATCGCACTGCATCCGCACTTGCTTGCGATTTTCCCGCAGCCCCATTCGCTTCTATGGGGCCTGCGTTGCGTGAAAACGCACAATATAGAGAATGCTGCGATTTTCACGCAACGCAGAAGTGATGCGTGAAAATAACCGCTCATGTGCACAGCCCCATAGAAATGAATGGGTCCGATTCAGTGCGGGTGCAATGCGTTCACCTCACGCATTGCACCCGCGTGGAAACTTCGCCCGTGTGAAAGGGGCCTTTCAGAGTGTGTATGACTTTTTGATCATTTTTATTCAATTTTTTGGGGAGGTTAAGTGACAAAAAAAACAAGAATTGGCCATTTAGATTTTTTCAGTTACAACGTTCACTGTATAGGATAAATCCGTTCATGTTTTAATAGTTCGGGCATATTGGGACATGACACACTTATGATCTTTATTTTATTAGTCTCTATTTATTTTTTATTTTAGTTCTGTGGAAAGTGGGACAAATTTAAATTTTTAATGTTTAAAAAAAAAAATTAACTCTTTTTAGGCCCTCAATGGGACCTCAACATGCCATCATCAGATTACCATTTCTATTCAGTAGTGGGAATAATTGCATTACTGAATAGACACTTTAGTATATTCGAGTGTAGTGCTGCCACCTACAGGCCTACATTGGAATATACCTATGATAAGCATCAGAGCCTCCAGCAGGCGCCAACCTTTCCGCTAAAAACTGTGCGAGGGAACTGTTTTTCAGACTCTCAGATGCTGTAGTCACATTGAACAAAGAATCTGAGGTTGTAAATGTCTGCGATCGGCTTTATCGCCAATCGCAGACATTAGCCCTGGTGCCTGCTGTGCGAGCGGAGCGCGCGCCATCTTTAAGACTTGACATCTGCCATACATGTTGGGCAGGGGTTAAAGAGGTATTCCAGTTATTAACTATTAGATTGGTGAAGTACCCATTGTTTTGATCGGAGGGGGTCTCAGCGGTAAGACCCTCCACCAATCTAATAGTTCCTTTCACATGATAGGGGATAACTTTTAAGAACCAGAATAGCCCATTAATTATAACTCTTGGGACAGGACATTTCATAGAGCGACTGCTGTAACTGTAAAGAATCCTTTCCTGAATTGACATAATGACTGAAATCATCAGGCTAGGGGTTAGCAACCTTCAACACTCCACCTACTGTGCAACTACAACTCCCAGCATGCACACTACTCCTGTAACTCCCACAGAACTGAATGGAGCATTCTGGGAGTTGTAGTTTCAGAACAGACGGAGTGGCGGAGAATCCTATGTAATAGAACGGTCTCCTGAGAGGACTCAGGTCCCAGTCAGTGACTGCAGATTATACTGGAAAAACAAGTTCTACTGGGTAATGACGGCAAATATCAGGTGACTGTGCACACATAACGTCGGCTGATCGACACGGATTTGCTTTTCCATTCAAAAAGGACAAAGCACGGATCCCGAATACAAGTCAGGACGTAGGGCCCTTTATTACAACCAGCTTTAGGCAAGGCCCACACGGGACGTAAATTCAGCGCAAAAATCTGTGGCATATTGTGCCAGGCTTGTAAAAAACAGCATGAGTTTTCAGTAGTTTTCATGTATTTTTGATGTTTTTTTTTGCTCCCGCTACCGCATCCACACAATGCGAAACATCCATTCAGAGATACATGCCGATGGCCTGGTCGAATATAGTCAACGGTCGGCCGGCAAATGCCGAACAAGCTAGGAGTTGCAGAGGAATTGAATGCACTAGATTTCCCAAATTGCACCCAAAACGCTACTCATTGGGACAAATTCGGCAATTTGCTCCAAACTTTGACCCAGTTTATGACAGGGTCTAGATGCACGGACACTTGGAGATGTGGACGACTGTGTGTGAAAAGGTTCTTACAGGAGTGGATCCGAAAGGAACGAAAGGAAGGGAAACGACAAAGAAGAGATTTCACTTTTCCTCTATTTTTAAAAAATCTACTCCAGGTTTCTTAAAAACTGCATTTAAACTGCAAGTGTGAACACTCCTCGATAAGTTAAAAGCACTTTATGCTGGGACTACACTACATGTATTTCAATGGTGTCACAATGTCATTAGCTGGCCCTAGTTTGTCACCGCGTAGCCCTAGACCAATGCACGCCTTGACACAACCATATCCGTTTTCTGGGTCCGCACGTCCCACCCTTTGTTGGAAATGCCTATTTGGACGCTCTTTTTTTTTTTGTGGGGCCGCAGAACAGACATACAGATGCGGACAGCACACGGTGAGCTGTCCACATATTCAGCAGCCCCGATGGAAATGAATGGATCTGCATCTGATCCGCAAAAAATGCAGATAGGATACGGAACTAAAACACAGTCATATGAATGGGGCCTTATACTGAGGTATGCAGTGATCCATGATCAACTACAAGATATATAGCCCCTAATAATGTCAAATGGCGACAAACATACAGCAAAAAAGACAGATAGATAGATAGATAGATAACTATATATAAGATAGATAGATAGATAGATATGAGATAGATAGATAGATAGATAGATAGATAGATAGATAGATAGATAGATAGATAGATAGGATATGAAATAGATAATCTATATATCTAGTTTCTATCTTTCTTTGTTTCCATCATTGCCAATAGTGAGCATGCGCAGTGTCATATATTGCGCGGTGAGACGCCATGTTTCTTTACAATCGGCGGTACACGATTTGAGCAGTATACACAGGTAAGCTATCACAGGTGCACTGCAGATTGGGATGTGCTGACTGACCCCCTTTTCCTTGCAGTTTGTATTAGGAGGTGTGGCGACTCCAGTTAGTCTTGCACCCCTGACTAGCCTGTCTGCCACTTAGGACTATTGCAAACGTTTTTTGCGAGAGTACGGGACGTTTTGCATTCCGTATATGGTCCATATACGGAACCATTCATTTCAAGGTACTTCGTATGCATTACGTTTCCTTGTTACTGTTCCGTTAAAAGATATAACTTGTCAGCATCACGTCCAAGGATAGCACTGTTCTATCAGGGGTCAGATGTTCCATTCTGCAAAAAACGGAATGCACATGTCATCCATTTTTTTGTGGACCGCAAAACCATACGGTTGCGTGAAAGAGGCCTTAGGCTGTTTTTAATTAGTATAAGTAAAGCTGTAGCCTGCTCTCCCTAGACTCACTGGAAACTGTATGACATCCGTAGAGGTATAGAATAGACTCTCATTGCATGCATTGGAAGCTGTCTGGCACCGGGTAAGGTACAGAGTGAGCTCAGCATGCATGTTGGCACCTGCATTCCTGTAGCAGAGTGGACCCAGCATGCATGTGGAACCGACACTCCATGAATTGTATAGTGGCCGTGAGGGCTCATTACAGGTGGCGTTTAGTGTTCCCATCTTACAGAGATCGCCTTGACGTTTGGCAGACGGGCCCAAATAATTTTGTACAAATGACTGACCCCTTTTCCTTGCAGTTTAGATAGATAGATATGAGATAGATAATCTATCCATCCATCGATATGTCTTTCTTTCTTTCACTCTCTATTATCTATCCATCCATCTATCATATTTATTTCCGCTTTCTCCTCAGGCCCGCTCCGCCATTAGACTCGGCCACTCCACTGCCGCCTCCGGTTACTCCCGCACAGCGGTCGCTCTGAACACCATAGGCTTTATCCTGGGAGTCGCCGCTCATGTCATCTGGATCTCATGGATCATTTACTGGCTGGTGTTATACAGAGAAAAGTCCGGCAGCAACAATCACTATAGCTACAATCATTTCAATGGTTAATTGCGATGTGGGCGGAACGTTGTCCTGGAATGGCGACAAGGGCGTTGCCTTTTTTTTTTTTTTTAAAGCCCATACAGGATTGTTTACACTGATACATTGTGACAAACCCTCAGCTGTGATAAAATGATTAAAGAGATTCTTTGTATGTACGGTATGTTAAACATGTAAATGTGCTGGGATGATGGGGGCACATGGACTAGTCATATATTTTTCTGTATGAGTAGAGTACTGCTTTAACCCTTTCATTAGAGATGAGTGAAACGAAGTTGATGAAGTGGAATTCGATCAGAATTTCAGGAAAAATTTCGATTTGCACCGAAGTCGAATTTCCTCACCCTTCGTGGTAACAAATCGCGTTTTTCTAAAATGGCTGCTGCACATTTTAGGACGTGGAGCAAGGAACTCTGGGTAGGAGGGATCATCCACAATGCCATGCATGCAGCCAATCAGCAGCCAGCCAGCCATCTTGGATTCGGCCATCTTGGATTTTCCACTATACTTAGTGCAAGTACTGTAGGGAAAGGATAGGGAGGCATCATCTACACTATAAAATGAGAACAGGGTGCAATAGAAGAGTGTACGGCCTGGGTAATCGGAGCGATTCTATTACGCCTTGCTGCACTGACTGGGAATTAGTGATGAGCGCCAGGGAAATATTCGAATTTGTGATATTTCGTAAATATATGGTAGAATATTCGTCATATATTCACGAATATTCGTATTCGAGCTATTAAGCTTGATTGCGAAAAATCTGCAATGTAAAATTTGTGTAATGCGAATCGCAACGTGAAAAACAGGTGTGGGTCAAATACGAATATATAGCACTATATCGAATATATTCATTTTTAGATTAATATTCGCTATTCGATTATTCATGCTCAACACTACTGGGGATCCAAATTGCTGTTAGGCCTATTGCACACGAACGTATGCGCCCTGTGCCCGTATTGCGGACCGCATTTGCAGATCCGCAATACACGGGCACCATTCCATGGCCATTCCACATCACGGATGCGGACCCATTCATTTCAATGGGTCCGCAAATCTCGAGATGAGGAACGGTCGCGGAATGGAATGACGGAGACGGAACACTACGGAAGATCGCGTGAAGCGGAGCAGATCTGCGAACGGGCAGATCGCGGACCCATTCAAGTGAATGGGTCCGCGATCGCTGCGGCTGCCCACGGTCGGTGCCCGTGCATTGCGTGCCGCAACTTGCGGCCCTGCAGCAAGGGCACGGGCCAACTACGGGTGTGTGCAAGAGGCCTAATACTGCTGCTTTTAGGTTGTTTGCACTATATGATACATCACTAATTCCAGAAAACCTTGCTTGTTATTGGGGTGCAAGTTCTGTGTGATACAGCCATTTATGTGGTGTATAAATAGGAAAGATACGTACGTCCTAGTAGCCGTTCTGCGTTGATTTTACATTGTTTTACTTTTTCAGGGAGGCTGTTTTAATAGGAAAAAAAGGAAAAATATATGTCATAATTGGCGTTCAGCGGTGAAGTTACATTGTACTACAGCCACTGGGATATTACCTTAGGGGTTTCCCGCTGAGCTGAGACTGCAGGATCTGTAAGGCCTCTTTCACATGAATGTATTAATTCCGTTCCGTGCATTGGGGACCGCAATGCCGGTGTGGCAGCCGGGCGGATCCAGACCCATTCAACTTGAATGGGTCCAGGATCCGTCCGTTCCACAAAAGATAGAACAAGTTCTATTTTTTGCGGAACGGAAGAACGGAACAGAACCACACAGAAGCACTCCGTAGTTATTCCGTGGGGTTCTGTTTAGGTGCTCCGTTCCGCATCTCCAGCTTTGCGGACCCATTCAAGTGAATAGGTCCGCATCCGTGATGCGGAATGCACATGGCTGGTGCTCCAAGTATTGCGGAACCCCACATGCGGCCCGCAATATGGCCACGGAATGCATACGTTAGTGTGCGAGAGGCCTAACACTGCTATAATCTAGCTCCCACATAATATACCTGTCTGGCTGGGACCACACTCCTGCCATACATCCCTTTAATATAGGATCATCAGGAAATACTCTAGCGTTTTTTCCCATCCATTTTGGGCATATCCCTCTAGGTGCAACCATTTCAAGGTGAGCTGGCACAGCCTTTAATAATGAAGGTAAATGAAGGTAAGCCATCATGGAACAAAGATCTTAACAAGAATCCTCCTGATAACAGAGACAGAGTCCATATCCAGATGAGATTAGGTAGGAGATAAGGTATAAGGAGTTGTAGATAAGTGAGGTCTTATAGATATATGAGCAGTAGTGTTGATTGAGCACCAAAGTGCTCGGGTGCTCCAGTAGAACACTTTGGGATGCTCGGGTGCCCTACAGAGCACAATGGAAGTCAATGGGAGAACCTGAGCATTAAACCAGGCACCTCTGGTCCGAAGAGGGTAGGGTGTCTGGTTCACAGGAAAAAGGTCAGAAATTGATGGAAACACCACTGAAATGGATCGGGAACAGCATGGGGAGGATGTCTGGATGCGTCTTGGACTCCCAGGTCGCTGCTGGGGACAATGTTGAGTAGTACGCCACTTTTACAGACTGACAAAATATGCACAAAACCGAAGATAAAATCGATTTTAGAGGAATTTTTTTAGGAAACATTATTTCCTGTATATTTACTTGTATATAAAGTGCAAGTGCTGCCAAAAATTACAAGCAAGAGGCACTCCGATACAGCCTGTATATCACAAAAAGGAGGGCCTCATTCACATTGTGGTACAATTGTTTAGGTAGTGGGACTCCTACACTCATAAAGACTATGCACTAAGTGATAGGGCTGCCAAAAATTAGAAGGAACTGGCACTCCAATACACCCTTTATTACACATAAAGGAGGGCATCATACACACCCTTGAAAAATGATGATTGATGGCCTGCTGGTGAACCTCAAAAACATTAGGAGCGAGGGCCTGCTGCTGATCTGACCATCTAAAACAACCGACCACCTGGTCGCACTGGTGTGACTTCGAGAGTGGTGTCCTGCACCACCCTGCAAACTGGGACATGAAGCTAGGTATCGTGGATGAGTGTGTTTCTTGTGCTCTGGCAGCAGGGACAGTTTCACCGCGACAAGGGCCACGGCCTCTGCGTGCACCATTAGCAGCACAGACACTTCTCTGTCCCTTACTACTCGCCTTGAGCATATTTAATGGTGTATATGCTTGCAAGTATGTCACATATACAGTAGTGCAGGTTTTGTAAGTGTATGCGCAAATAAATTACACTGAATGTCACAGATCTTTAGGATGTGCAAGCGTTATACAGGAGATGTAGCGCAGGTAATGTCACTGTCAGCAGCGGACAAACAATTGCACTGAATGTCACAGATATTTAGGATTTGCAAATGCAACACAACAGATGTAGCAGAGGTTGTGACACTGTCAGCAGTGGCCAAACAATTGCATGCAATTTAGCGCAGGTTGCGCTAATAATATATATTGCAGCCACTTTTGGGTCTCTAACACCTTTGAACACTAAACCCTGCCTAAAAAAAGAAAAAAAAATATTCCTGTCCCTAGACTATCTGTCCCTTCTGTTGCAGCTCACAGCACACGATGACACGTTCCGGCCAGCCAATCACTGTAATGCCAGTAACCAACATGGCTACGGCATTACAGTGAGTGCCAATACTTCCCCGCACGTTTATTGGCTGTGTAGCCAAAATGGTGTTCGGCTGAGCATGCTCGCCTAACACTAATGAGCAGAAAGGACCTGAGTGAAAGCTTCTGACCGCTGCAAAGTAAACCATTCCACAACCTCTATGCACTGTCTGCACTGGAGAGGCAATGGTGCAGACATCTCCTACATTGTCCACAGTTGTTGCAGACCTCTCCTACATTGTCCACAGTTGGTGCAGACATCTCCTACATTGTCCATAGTTGTTGCAGACCTCCCTACATTGTCCAAAGTTGCTGCAGACCTCTCCTACATTGTCCACAGTTGGTGCAGACCTCTCCTACATTGTCCACAGTTGGTGCAGACATCTCCTACATTGTCCACAGTTGGTGCAGACATCTCCTACATTTTCACAGTTGGTGCAGACATCTCCTACATTGTCCACAGTTGTTGCAGACCTCTCCTACATTGTCCACAGTTGGTGCAGACATCTCCTACATTGTCCACAGTTGTTGCAGACCTCCCCTACATTGTCCATAGTTGCTGCAGACCTCTCCTACATTGTCCACAGTTGGTGCAGACATCTCCTACATTGTCCATAGTTGTTGCAGACCTCCCCTACATTGTCCACAGTTGGTGCAGACATCTCCTACATTGTCCACAGTTGGTGCAGACATCTCCTACATTGTCCATAGTTGGTGCACACACTAACATTAGCTTTATGGGATTCTTTGCAGAGTTCTGTACTTGTAACATATTAATTCGCTCACACATACATACAAGCTACATAGGAGCCATTCCAGGACACAGGATCCTTAAAGAGGACCTTTCATGGGTCCAGACATTATAAAATAACTAGCAGTATATGTAGGGCACTGTGCACGGATGTAATATTGCTTACTAGTTTGTCTGGGGCGCTCCGTTCTCCCGCTGTGCCCCCCTGCAGTTTTTTCCGCCTAGTATGCTAATGAATAGCATTGGTACAAAGAGGAAGAGGGCAGGTGACGTTGGCCACCTGCTGCTTCCGCCTCCACGTTCTCACGCTGTTGGTCCTGCGACAATGTCCGCCTCTGCCTCCTCATTCTCCCCCATGTCCTCAGCCTCCACTGCAGGTACAATTCTCAGTGATCCTCCAGCATACCACATGTGCAGGGCACGGCGGTGTCACGCTATTCTGCATCTAGCTTGCCTGGGCAAACTGAGTCACACAGGGGAGGAACTACTCTGCGTCCCTTATCAAGAAATAGAATCCTGGCTTTCTCCTCGACAATTCAAAATCGGAACCATGGTGACCGACAACGGGAAGAACATGGTGTCGGCGCTGCGTCAAGGAGGGCTGAGCCATTTGCAGCGACCGGGTCAGCAGGGGCAACACGTGAGGCATGGTGGGCCGATGGGGGTAGTAGTTGTTTTACTCACGGTTAGCAGAGCCTGGGCCGGCATACAGGAGGGAGAATGGGAAGGACAGCACCAGTTCCTTCAGGGCACTCTCTGTTTGTCCAGGGAATCCCGCCAGATGGTGTTTGAGGTGCCCCTAGTGGAACGGGTTTTTTTTAAGGTACCTTGGCGGCAAGGTCCCTGGTGTTCGTACTAGTGTTAAGCGCGATCATTCGAATTTTGCATTTTTATCGCGAATATCGGCACTTCGAAAATTTGTGAATATTTTGAATATAGTGATATATATTCGTAAAACGAATATTCATTTTTTTGTTATTTTTTCATCTGAACCCATTACCTAGTATACCTACCTGCTTCTTGCTTGTAGGCCAATGTGAGAAGGCTGCAATATTGTAGTCTGTAGTGAATTAGAATATTCTTCATTATATAATATTTTTTCTCTTATGCGAAAAATCGGCAATGTAATATCTTATGCGTATTCAACAATATAGTGCTATAGTATATCTTTTTTAGAATATTCGTCATTTTTTCCAATTTAATGTGAACAGTCATTGGCCCAAAAGCAACTTACAGCAGGGAGGAATCATGACTTCAGATGGGAAAAACTGACGAATATTCTAAAAACGAATATATAGCACTATATTCCATAGTGCTATATATTCAGGTTTTAGAATATTTGCATTACGCGAATATTACATTGCCGATTTTTCACAATCAATAGAATAATCTCGAATACGAATATATGACGAATATTCTAATGAATATTCGCAAAATATCGCAAATTCAAATATTGCCCCTGCCGCTCATTACTATTCGTGACACCAGCACCGTTAGGTGCAAAAGAAAAGTAATAAACTGAGTCCAGACTTGGTGTGAAGTTCAATAGCAGCTTTACTTTCAATAAGTAGGGCTCAGCCCTCCTTGATGTAGCGCCGACACCATGTTTCTCCACGTTTGCATTAACTCTGGCAGGCAAACAAACTCAACACTACTAAATCGGTTGCTCTCAGGCTCTGCTGTGCTGACAGGCTCAAATAGAATATTTGCTTTCTGCTTTAGGCTGCAACTTCTCTCTTTGTAGTCTGACTCTAGATTAATCCAGGGATCTTTTCCTCCTGGCTGAGGAGGCTCCAGACTGCGGCCTCCATATCCAGCAGAGCTGAAGGTGCTCTAGCTGGCTCAGGCAGGACACGTCCAGCTGGGACGTGGACCTGCTTCCTCCCTTGGCAGGGGGGGGACTCTCAACTAACTCCAACTAACTAGTCTCCTCCTCTCTTTAGAGAGGGAGTTTAGAATGGAAAGAAGGGTTCCATCCTCTGCAAAAGTGGCACTGCCATTTTTGCTGCCACCTCTGGTGAACCAGGTACATTACATGAACATTAACAGTTACATAGGAATAGCATTGCACATTGTATAGGACCTGCAATAAATGCATAAGATGACGCTGTGTTAGCCCATAGGAGACAGTAGCGGGGTGCGGAGTGGTAATGCCACTCCAGGGCATTACATTCCCCCTTACTTAAGAACCAAGCTGCCCTCAGCTTGTGCTTAGGGTATATGCTCTAAGGGTACCAGGTAAAAGTTAAAATGCTACATGAGAATATACATATAAAGACTGACATGAAGACGGCTACCACTAGATTCCTGCCTGTGTGAGTAGGGTGTCTAACCACGGTTTTCCCTCTCGCAGCGAACCAAACCAATATGTACTGAAAAAAGTGCTCAAGGCCTTAGGACACATTAAATTAGGAGGCCGAGGCAATGCACTCTCATACCTCTAGGACAGGGATGGCCAACCTGAGGCTCTCCAGGTGTTGCAAAACTACAACTCCCAGCATGCCCAGACTGCCTACAGCTATCAGCCTACAGCAGGGCATAGTGGGAGTTGTAGTTTTACAACAGCTAGGAGAGCCACAGATTGGCCATGCCTGCTCTAGGAGGACTATTCCCTCCAAATACATATTAGCAGCCATCACCCTTGATGGTCTTAGATCTGCTTGTGACTTACCACTTGGTTTCTCCTGTGTAGCAAAAATACAATTCAATGTATACCTAGGCTATCTAAACTGACACAAAGTAAAATAAGCACCATTAGTATTTAATGTCCTCAGAGGCAGTCCATATGAGTAGAGTCGATGTTAGAGCTGCTTGTGACGTACCAGACGTCCTCAGAGGCAGTCCATTAAAGCTTAGAGTTTAAGGTGCTCACTATCTGGCTAACAATAAAGTGCACAGTCCATACAGGAGGCAGGGGGACTCTCAACTAATTAGTCTCCTCCTCTCTTTAGAGAGGGAGTTTAGAATGGAAAGAATGGTTCCATCCTCTGCAAAAGTAGCACTGCCATTTTTGCTGCCACCTCTGGTGAACCAGGTACATTACATGAACATTAACAGTTATATAGTTATAGCAATGCACATTGTATAGGACCTGCAATAAATGCATAAGATGACACTGTGTTAGCCCATGGGAGACAGTAGCGCAGTGCGAAGTGGTACTGCTACTCAGACATTACACATGCGCCCTGCATGGCGCATGTGTTCAATCTGGTTGTAAAGCGGTTCCTGAAGTCTTCATCCCATCTGCAAGACATCCTGAAAATGGCCAGGAAACTTTGCATGCACTTCAGCCACTTGTACACCGCAACGCACACCCTCCTTGAGCTGCAGCGGCAGAACTGCATCCCCAAACATAGGCTGATATGCGGAGTTTCCACTCGTTGGAATTCCACGCTCCATATGTTGGACCGATGATACGAACAGCTGACACCCTCTCCACTCTGTCGGGGCTCCACTTGTATAAGCGTTTAATACAACAGGTTCTGTAGACATCTATGTGGAATCAGCTGATGGTGTAAATGGAGTGCGCTCTTTCACACTATAGTAGGATCTTCGGCCTCTGCACGGTTCTTTATACCTGGCGCCAATATTGCCCTGTAAGGCTGAGTTCACATTTGAGTTATTTGGTCAGTTTTGGCCCCATAACTGTCCAAACAAGTGAAGTGTGCAGTGATTCTAAGAGTGACGCCTGTCATCTGCATGTCATACTGACTCACAGTATTATTTCACTACCACAGCAGACTCCCTATGCGTGTTTCTGCAATGCACAGTGTTCAACATCACTATACAGGCTCTCTGCAGCCAGGAAATAGCTTTTTAAACTTAATTTGCCATAAAAAATTGTATCGAATCTTTTTGTGAAATTCAGCGAACCGACCGAATCGAATTTTTGAGAAATTCAATCATCTCTACCTTTCATACCTGAGACCCTCCTCCTCACTGGTCCAGAGGTCTGTATGTCAGTGCTTTGCAGAGCATCACATTGTTACATTGTATCACAGGGATTTCTACTGTTTATGTCAATAAAGTTTATTTATGCTCATTTGATACATTGTTTATATGCTTATTAAAGATAAAGATGTTTTGGGAAGGGGTGTCAGTGCAGGTCCGCTGACCCCAGGGATATACAGAAAGATATTCTAACATTAGGCACCAATTTCTGATTGGCAGGAGATCGCCTAATGTGACCCACCACTGGTGGATTTTCAACGTCAATTTTGGCCCCAAAATTCCACTGTAAAAGCCATCGTGTCTATGTCCCCTAACAACGTCCCTGCCTACCCTGTGCCAGTTATAATACTGGTGTCTTCTTATGTGATGGGGCTTTTGGGCCCTTTAGATGGCAGGGCCCAGGTGTGACTGCTACCCCTGCACCCCATACCTATACCCCCACCCACCACTGTGAAGCGGAGCGGCGGCACAGATTACTTCCAGTGAATCAGACTGACCACGGTCCCTGCGCAGCCATCAGTGATTTACCACAGCAGACCCTCCATAATCACGGCTGGTGGAGGTCCCTGATCTTGGCGATACACCATTACTTTTTAACATAGGCGGTATTTTTCAGTGTCCAAATAGTGGATTTATTTTTACTGAGTTTACCTTTTAAAAGAGCAGTAAACCTGTAATCGGCTGTGCGTGTGAATGCACTCTATTGCCCTCTGTTATCAGGTATTCAGTTTTAGGGGGTAACACTGGGAGAAGCCCTTGTAGAGAAGGATTTGGTGGATACTTGTAGATCATAGATTACATAGCAGCACAATGTCAGTCAGCTGCTTCTAAGGCTACCAAGATATTGTCCTGTATTAAACAAGGTATGGACTCGGGGACAGGAATGTAATATTACCACTTTACAAAGTGTTGGTGCGGCCTCATCTAGACTATGCACTTCAGTTCTGGTCACCAGTCCATAGAAAGGATGCCCTGGAGCTGGAAAAGGGTCTCCTGGTAACGACTCCTTGCATGACAACATATTAAACACCGACCTTGCCGACTATTGTTTCCTGCAGCCGCTGTGGATAATGTCCTGTCATGCTGTATCCATGACACAGTAGCAATGTCACCCTGGACAGAAGCTATAGAAGAAGCCACGTCAGATATCTCCAGAGCTAGAAGATTTCGTCCCTCTGAGAAGCAATGTATCCACCACCATCCTACACCTATAATGGTTTTCAAGACCAACTGAATAACTCTGGCTTCATCAACAAGGTCCCTCCACCTCCTCCATACTACACCCCACAAGGGCCAACGGTAGCTGAACCAAGTGCTTACCCCCGGTGGTCACTACAACCCAGTACGTGGTGGCCATGCCTCAGCCTGCTTACAGGGACTACATGGGCCTCTCCTTGCTGAATATCTTTGCGTGCTGCTTGCCCCTTGGGATTATTGCCGTCCTGTTCTCTTCCAAGGTAAGAAGAAGGGAAGTGAAGAACATTCAAGATTGCAGGACACTGAGCTCACGTCCGTTTATTTCACCACAATATTATTCACAGCTCTTAGTTAGAACTATTTCCGGGCAAGCAGGGTGACAACCAATATGGCCAGCTATGGCAGCACCCACTAGGGTGACCCAGGTTCTACCCCTTCCTGCAGTTTCCCTATTCTAATGGATAGTTGATAACAGAAGAACAGGTGCATCTTGATAACTTAGAATATCATCGAAATTTTAATTTATTTCAGACATTACATTCAAAAAGTGAAACTGCTATATTGTATAAATTCATTATATACAGAGTGATTTATTTCAATCATTTATGTCTTTTAATTTTGATGATTATGCCTAACAGCTAATGAGAACCCAAAAGTCAGTGTCTCAGAAAATTAGAACATTTTTAATACAGAAATGTTGACCTCCTGAGAAGTCTGTCCAGTATAAGCGCTTAGTACTTGGTTGAGGTTTCTTCTGCATGAAACACTGCATCAATGCGGCAATGTGGCATGGAGGCGATCGGCCTGTGGCACTGCGGAGGAGTTATGTAAACCCAGGTTGCTTTCATAGCGGCCTTCAGCTCTGTCCACGCTGTGAGGGCCGGGGTTTCTCATAGATTAGGTCAGACTAGTTTGCTGGGCAGTCAAGCACAGTGATATTGTGGTTTTTACACCAGGTATTGGTACTGCTGGCAGTGTGGGCAGGCGCCAAGTCCTGACGTCACACTGAACCTCGAGCACCTTGGATTGTGTCTCCACTCTTCCTCCAGACTCTGGGACCTTGATGTTCAAATGAAATGCAAAATTTACTTTCACCTGAAAACAGGACTTTGGAGCTCTGAGCGAAGCTTCTGATGTTGTCTTTGTGTCAGGAGTGCCTTTACACAAGTAAGGGCTCTTTCACACTTCCGTCCCGCCGGATCCGTCAGAACGTAAGTGGCCTGAGAGCATTTGAAAACTGATCGGGATCCTGATCAGTCTTCAATATGCTTCAGGTTACATGGCAGCCAGGAAGCTACTGAAGTCCTGGCTGCCATGGTAAGTACTCCACAGCAGTGTATACTCGCGCTAGGCCGCCGGGCACTCTTCATGACGTCACAGGTCCCTGCGGCATTGATCAATGTGCCGCCCGGACCTGTGATGTCATAATGGAGTGCCCGGAGGCCGCAGCGCAGGTAAGTACACTGCTGTGGAGTATCTTCCTGGCAGCCAGGACTCCAGTAGCGTCCTGGCTGCCATGGTACCGATCGGAGCCCCAGCTTACAGTGGGGCCCCGATCGGAACTGCTGCTGCGCATGCGCATCGCTAAACGCCGGATCCGGCATGCGCCAAACGACATTGAGTCATGCCGGATCCGATTAATGTTTCAATGGGCATTAACTCGATCCGCACTACGCATGTCTTCCGATTTCCGTCTTCCGAGCATGTCAGTTTTGTCAACGCCCAAAAACGTTGACATACTGAACGGAAGACATCCTGCTCATCCTGAACAGATTTCTCCATTCAGGATGCATTAGGATTATCCTGATCAGTATCTTTCCGTCCTAGCGACCCGAGGACGGAACTCTAGGATGGAAAGCAAAGCGCAAGTGTGAAAGAGCCCTTATGAGACAGTTGTAGCCCATGTCCTGTATGTGGTGGCTCTTGAAGCACTGACTCAGCCACAGTCCACTCCTTGTGAATCTCCCCAAATTCTTGAATGGCCTTTTCATGACAATCCTTTCAAGGCTGCGGTCATCCCTGTAGCTTGTGCCCCTTTTTCGACCACACTTTTTCCTTCTACTCAACTCTCCATTAAAACGGATGTAGCAGGGTTAAGACTCCTGTTTTCTGAGATTGGTTAACTTCAGTTTAGTTAACTAAACTAGTGAAACAATTGCTTCTCAATGGCGGTATGCTTGAATACATCATTCTTTGAACAGTCAGCTTTTTTTAGCAATGACCTTTTGTGGTTTGTCCTCCTTGTGAAGGGTGTCAGTGACTGTCTTCTGGACAACTGTCCGGTCAGCAGTCTTCCCTATGATTGTGTAGCCTACTGAACCAGGGCATTTAAAGGCTTAGGAAACCTTTGCAGGTGTTCTGTATATTGATTATCTGTGTGTGCCATCATAAGAACTTGTTCACAATATTCTAATTTTCTGAGACACTGACTTTTGGGGTGTTATTAGCTGTAAGCCACAATCATCAACATTAAAAGAAATAAATGCTTGGAATAGATCACTCTGTGTGTAATGAATTCTGTGTAATATATGAGTTTCACTTGAATTACTGAAATAAATTCACTTTTCAATGATATTCAATCACTGGTGACTGTGCTCTAGCAACACTGCCATCTGCTGGAGAGTGGCGGTAATGCCAGGGATGTGCTGTTATACATGATTTCCTCCAGCAGAGGGTGCTTTAGCACCATTGAACACTCCTGCCATTGAATGTCTATGTTATTGTATTTCATGAGCCAAATCTATCTATTAAACAGCGTGCGTCTCAGTCATTATATTTTGGGTGTCCTCAGCCAAGCTCCTCTGCGTATAATCTATCTTTATGAGCAACATTTATCACCTATCTTCTAAAGGTCTCTGAGCTCCCTTGGGTGAATGCATGCAAAAACTGCCTACAGTTATCAGCCTACAGCAGTGCATGATGGGAGTTGTAGTTCTACAACAACTGGAGGGCCTGCAGGTTGGCCATCCCTGGAGTCGGGGTATATGGACGGTAATAGAAGGCTCACAAGTGCTGGCTAATTGAGTACAGATACTAGGTGAGGGCTCATGCACACGGCCGATGCCCGGCCCGCATACGGCGGGTCCGCAATATACGGGCACACGGATGCGAACCAATTCACTTGAATGTGTGTGAGTGCTTCCGTGGTGTTTCTGTCCGTGCCTCTCACCACAAAAAAATAGAACATGTTCTATTTTTTTAACGGTGCGGACGGATCACGAACCCATTCAAGCTGAACGAGTCTCGATCCGTCCCAGCCACCGCAAGGATGTTGCCTGTGCTTTGGGAACCGAAAATTGCAGTCCCCAATTCACAGAACGGCTGCACAACGGCCGTGTGCATGAGCCCTGACGATGTGACAAATGTTTGGATTGTGGGAAAAGCCTATTAAAGAGGAGCTTTCCTCTCCTGACACGTCTGCTTTAACAACTACTTGCTTCCCCATGTAATAACAATTGTGGAGCAGCTAATCTTATGACTCTATGATGTGACATTCCTTTATTATTCCTGTTAGAAGTTTATGAATGACTTACTAGCAGTTTGCAAATAAGGTCCAGATGGGTGTTACCAGTTGGGGTTCATCCAATCAGTACTGCCAGTGTCAGACCGTGTACGCCCCGGCCCACCCTCTAACTGGTAGCATCCATCTGGACCTTCATGAGCAAACAGCTAGTAATTCTTTTATACATTTCTAGCAGGAATAATAGAGGAATGGAGAGATGCTCAAGAACGGTTATTCCATGGGGAATGCGAGTAGTTACTAAAAACAGACATGTCAGGAGAGGCGAGAGGTCCTCTTTAATGAAGTTTGCACAGAAAACTGCTTTGAAGAAACAAATATTTCAAATTATAAGACAAGTGGATAATAATGTTAATATAAAAAGCTACTAACCAGATTTCACAAATACAGCCGCCCCCACACCTTCAGTGGCTGTTGGCCAAACACTCATTTGACCAGCCATTCCAGGGATCCGTAAGCAGTAACTCCTGAACATGGGTGCCATAGACTCAAATAAGTCCTTTGTAGACTGCTCACCTCTACAGATCTTGCTCTACACCAGGGATCAGCAAACTTTGGCAATCCAGCTGCCGTGAAACTACAACTTCCAGCATGCACACTTACTCTGCTGTTCTTGCAACTCCCACAGAAGTGAAACAAGGATTCTGGGAGTTGTAGTTTCAGAACCCGCTGGAGTGCTGGAGGTTGCTGATCCCTGAGCTATTCTATTTTGACTTGCCGTACGCACGCAGTCTGGGTCTCGGCTAAGCCTGCATGTGTTCTTAATAGGCAGAGAGGAATAAGCCGGGAGAACAAATGATTTTAGGGCCAAGGTGGAGAGAGGGGCAATGACAAGAAGTTGTAATGCGCCTATCCATAGGATAGGAGATAACTTTAGATCCTACCGCTGGGACCCCCACCGATCACAAGAACTGGCGCCCGCATCTGCTGCAGCCCCTGAAATGTACAGAGCGGCCAGTTGGCCATGCATGCAGCCGCTCTATTCATTTCTATGTCAATTTAGGAAATAGTGAAGTTTTGTACTCGGCTATCTCCAGAAATGAATGGAACGACTACATGCATGCCCAACTGGTGGCTCCATACATATCAGGGGGATACAGGGGGTCCCAGCGGTAGGACCCCACCGATCCGATATTTATCCCCTATCCTGCATATAGGGTAGAATGTGACATTGTCGGTGTCTCTCCTCTATTGTGAATTATTTCAATATTTTTCCCACCATCAGCGGCCATTGAACCCAAGACCTCATTTTGTGCCGCCATTTTGTCTTGCAGTCGCGGGATTCGCTGAGGAGAGGAGACACGCGGCAGGCTGCCGATACTCCACCACCGCACTGAGGCTGAACATCGCCGGCATTGTCATCGGCTGCTGCGGCCACATCGCCTGGATTGCTTATTTTATTTACTACTTTACCACCTCCTACAGCTTGCATTCCAACAACTGGTACGGTTAGACGACATCACCGCAGCAGACGAAACGCGCTGTGTGGAGACTGGACATTTACATGATCATGCTGCACAAGTCTGTATTGTCATTTTTTATGTTCTCTGCTTACTGTCAGTGAATAGAGGAATTCTTTCTGTTTTTTGTATAACTGTACAGACTAATATTCTTAAAGCTGAAGGTTTGTTACAATTATATCCTTATAATAAACAGAGACATTTGCAGAACGGCCACAAACCCCATTTATTTCCATTCGAACTGCTTGTAATTTCACATGAGCTTTAGATATTCATGGCCTGTTTGCAGGAGAGGCCACCAAACAGCTGTTTGAAGAGGTCGCATCGCTCACCGGATCTACGTACATTGTATAGCAGCCGTGCTTGGTGTTGCACTTGAATAGGAATGAGTTGCACCGATGTGACCGATGTACAGTGATATGAATGGCCTAGGAAAAGAGCTTAAAGGGGTCCTCTCACTTCAGCAAGTGGCATTTATCATCTAGAGCAGGGGTGCACAACCTTTTCTGGTTGGGGGCCACATTGTCAGACTGAAGGAATCCCAAGGGCCGAAAATAAATGTTAAAGGGGTAATACCAACTGATTGGACATACAGTATATACTATAAATGTCTGGTTACACCTCCAGGATTTCCATCTAACAGGAGAATACATGAAAAATTCATGTGAGCAGCCACAAGACATACACGTCTGTCACCAGATGGTTGGGAGCCGCACAGAATGGTATCAAGGGCCGCATGTGTCCCCGGGCCACAGGTTGTGCATCCCTGATGTAGAGCAAGTTAATACAAGGCACTTACTAATGTACTGTGATTCTCCATATTACCTCCTTTACTGAGTGATGCATTTTTCCATCACATTATACACTGCTCATTTCCATGGTTACGACCACCCTGCAATCCATCAGTGGTGGTCGTGCTTGCACATTATAGGAAAAAGCACCGGCCTATGTGAGCTCGCATGGTCCCGGCCACCAGAGAGGCTGGAGCTTTTTCCCATAAAGTGCAAATACGGGCCACCGCTGATGGATTGCAGGGTGGTCGTAACCATGGAAACGAGCAGTGTATAATGTGATGGAATAATGAATCAAACCAAACCGGCAAAGGAAGCAGTGTGGAAAATCACAATACATTAGTAAGTGCCTTGTATTAACTTTCTCTACATGATAAATGCCACTCAGTGAAGTGAGAGGACCCCTTTAAATACTTGCTCTTACAGTAAAGAATCAGCTCCTGAGATGACTACTTTACATATTCACAGTTCTTACAGTAAAGAATCAGCTCCTGAGATGACTACTTCACATATTCACAGCTCTTACAGTAAAGCATCAGCTCCTGAGGTGACTACTTCACAGATTCACAGCTTTTACAGTAAAGAATCATCTCCTGAGGTAATCATTCAACACATTCCCTGCTCTTACAGTAAAGAATCAGCTCCTGAGATGACTACTTCACATATTCACAGCTCTTACAGTAAAGAATCATCTCCTGAGGTAATCATTCAACACATTCCCTGCTCTTACAGTAAAGAATCAGCTCCTGAGATGACTACTTCACATATTCACAGCTCTTACAGTAAAGAATCATCTCCTGAGGTAATCATTCAACACATTCCCTGCTCTTACAGTAAAGAATCAGCTCCTGAGATGACTACTTCACATATTCACAGCTCTTACAGTAAAGAATCATCTCCTGAGGTAATCATTCAACACATTCCCTGCTCTTACAGTAAAGAATCAGCTCCTGAGATGACTACTTCACATATTCACAGCTCTTACAGTAAAGAATCATCTCCTGAGGTAATCATTCAACACATTCCCTGCTCTTACAGTAAAGAATCAGCTCCTGAGATGACTACTTCACAGATTCACAGCTCTTACAGTAAGGAATCAGCTCCTGAGATGACTACTTCACAGATTCACAGCTCTTACAGTAAGGAATCAGCTCCTGAGGAGACTATTCCACAGATCTAGGCCCCTTGCACACGACTGTATGCTCTCTGAGACATATGGTCCGTGAGTGGGCCATATGTCCTGCAGCGGCATACATCGTGCGCATCGGGCCTCCCGCGGGACTATTGTCCTGCACTCATATGATCTGATGCGCACAGCATTATAGTAACCTATCATACTGTGCGCTCCCGTGCATGATGTATGCCGCTCTGGGACATATGGTCTGCTCACTGGACCGTATGTCTTGGAGGTCATATGGTCGTGTGCAAGGGGCCGTACAGTTTATTTTTTATTTTTTTGCTCCCTCCACCCAGTAGTACCCTTGAGGAGATCTATACCTACCTGCTTCCAACCTCTCCGTTCCAGCTCCATGGACCCCATGCTGTCTTCCCAGCACTTTCAGTCCCTCTCTGTCAGCTTCCTTCATAGACAGGGCACATGACCGGCCTCACCGGTGACGTGTCCCTAAGTGGCATGTCACTGCTGGGTTATGTACCGCTTGGGACCATTGGCTTCTGAGGCCAGTCATTGGCTGCAGCCGCCACATGACCCCATCCATGTGAAAGTTTACAGAGGGAAGCGGAAGTGCAGTGAAGACAGGCTGGGAGCCACCGAGCCGGAACAGAGAGGCGGAAGCGGGAAGTATAGATCTCTTCTGGACAACCCCTTAGGAGCCCCTAAAACATGGGATGTTAAGCTGGAGAGTTTTTGGGGAATGATTTTCAAATGGTCACTGGCAGCGGAAGGGTGAAAATCCTGGAGTACAAGAGCCACTAAGCTGCATTACGTAAGATGTACGCTCGTTATTGGAAACCGGAGAAGGGTGTAAACTTATAATTTACGACTGATTACAGCTTTAAGTCTCCTGGTAATTATCACAGCCCTGGAAACCAATCCCTGCACACAGGAGCCTAGAGGACGAGGTGCCGCACACACTGAGTATACAGCAGTAGAGCGCTGGCTGGTGAGAACACGTGCACGGGGTCACAGGAGAAAAGGTGGAGGCTCCTGGGGTGAAGTGCAAAAGTATACCTACCCCGCAGTGCATCACACCTACAGAACCGGTCACAATTCTTCTGCAACTTTCGAATAGAATATGTCATTTAATGTGTCACATTCATCATTCTCAATATTTCCGCTTGCAGTCAGTGAATGGCAACCTTCTTGATTGTTTCCTAGGCTAAAACGAGTCCTGATCTAACATTTTGCAGCTTTGTGTTTGCTACAAATGTATCCATTTCAGACCACAATACTCTGTGAGCTAAACATCCGGGACACGATGAACTCCAGCCAGCTCACAAAGGAAATGTGAACGCAGCCTAAGGATTGTCTAGATCAGTAGCAGAAATCTTTATCCTTTCCCGATAGTTTGTTACAGTGTACCAGTGCAGGTAAAATGTAGCAGACTGGGGTCCTAGAGAATTGTTTCTTCTAGATACAATTGTAACACACCCTCTGCTGTGAGAAGGATTAGATCTGAACATGTTTTCAGCCTCTGTGTTTCAATATTCAGTTTACATAGGAGCACATTACTTGTGGCTCCCTATTTGGGAGTTTGTGGGGTTGTTTTTATTATTGAATTCGGGTGTCTCATTCAGTCCCATTACCACATCAAGTCCCTAGCAATGTAGTCTGCCATTACCACAGGTGTATAACATCCAGCTCCTGGCGATGCAGTCTACCATTACCACAGGTGTATAACATCCAGCTCCTGGCGATGCAGTCTACCATTACCACAGGTGTATAACATCCAGCTCCTGGCCACGCAGTCTACCATTACCACCGGTGTATAACATCCAGCCCCTACCCATACAGTCTGCCATTGCCACAGCTGTATAACATCCAGCCCCTACCCATACAGTCTGCCATTACCTCAGGTGTATAACATCCAGCTCCTGGCCACACAGTCTACCATTACCTCAGGTGTATAACATCCAGTCTTCAGCCATACAGTCTGCCATTGCCACAGGTGTATAACATCCAGCACCTGGCCATGCAGTCTGCCATTACCTGTCACGATGTGAGGGAGGGAGGAACACCAGAAAGACAACAGAAGGAAAAAGACCAGGAACTCGGCCACAAGGTTTAGGAAAAAGGAAACGGTCCCCACCTGTGTAAACCCTAAACCTCCCCTGACTCCTGTCAGTATGAATAGACCCTGAAGGTGGGAATACTCATACACCGTAAACTTCGGCCCTGGTAACCCTGAATAGTCCTAGCAGTAGTGATAGGGTCTGAGACTATTGGTTCCTTCCCAGATAAACGAACCAACGTCTCCCGGAGGCCTAGTAAAACAACAAGCAAATGGGAACAACGAAATACAAGGAGAAGTACCCTTATCTTCAATAGAAAATGGATGAGCAGGAACTCAGATGAGGACAACACACCAGCTCTTTCAACACCAGGCAGGGAATATCAACTGCATGGTATAGAGGAGCAGTAATGACCACAAGCTACACCTGACACAAGAGGTGTGGTCATTACCAACAACAACACTGCAACACGTGAAGACAGAGATGCTGTCAGATAACCTCACATGCAGCCAGTCTCTCAGACCGTGACATTACCACAGGTGTATAACAGCCAGCATCTGGCTATGCAGTCTGCCATTACACAGGTGTATAGCATCCAGCCCCCAGCCATGCAGTCTGCCATCATTACAGGTGTATAACATCCAGCCCCCTGCCATGCAGTCAGCTATTACCACAGGCAGGGCCATTTCTAGGACAGGGTGGGCCGGGTGGCTGCCCGGGGCACTGTGAGAAGGGGGCGCCGAGAATGTGGGCAGCAGTGGCGGCGGCAGGACAGAGGCAGATAAACACTTCCATTGTGGAAGTGTTCATCTCCATAGTCATCTGTATCGCCGTCCTCAGGACAGCGATACAGATGGCTGTGCTGTGGGGGCGTCTCCCTTCCCTGTTCCTCTCATAGGCTGCGGGCCTTGTGCTTCCGTGGTGTTTCTGTCCGTGCCTCCGCAACGCAAAAAATAGAACTTGTTCTATTTTTTTATGGTGCGGACGGATCACAGACCCATTCAAGTTGAATGGGTCTCGATCCGTCATGTCCGCCCGCACGGATGTTGCCCATGCATTGGGGACCGCAAATTGCGGTCCCCAATGCACAGAATGGCTGCACAATGGCTGTGTGCATGAGCCCTAAAGTTGATGACAGATTCCCTTTAATAGCGTATTGTGATTGTCCATTTTGCCTATTTTGGTTTCTCTGGTGGTAGCGCGCATTTAGAAAGTGTTTAGAAGTTCAAACCCTTTCACTTTTTTATGTTGCTCCTTGTGCTAAATTTGTGCTCATTCTGCACTCAATAGCCCATAATGAGAAAGTGAAAACAGAATGTTAGAAATATTTACAAATTTATCAAAAAGGAAAAAATAAAATTCTGCATGGACATAAGTATTCACATACTTTGATATGACACTTGACATTTATCTCTGGGGCCTCCCATTTTTCTGGATCATCTTTAAGATGTTTCTCCACCTTGATTGGAATCACCTGTGGTAAATTCAGTTGAGTGGAGAGGATTTGGAAAGACACAGTCCTGTCTATATAAGATCTCACAGCTGACAATGCATAGCAGAGCAAAAACCAAGCCATGAGGAGGAAACAACTGCCGGTAGGGCTCAGAGACAGGATTGTGTGGAGGCACAGATCTGAAAGTTGGCCTTCATAATTCGTTAATAAAAGAAGTTTGGAACAACAAAGACTCTTCGTAGAGCTGGCTACCCCACCAAACTAAGTAATCATGGAAAAAGGGCATTGATTAGAAAGTCGACCAAGAACCCAATTGAACACACATAGTGCAATACGATTTTTAAAGAAGCTAGTCGCTATTTATTGCACTTACAAGATGGATGGTCGAAACAAATTCATAACAAATCCTTGTGCAGGGATCACATCAACGCCGACCCGGGTTTCGCTCCTTCAAGCTTCGTCAGGGGCTAAAGTGTATCCCATCTGGGGACACCCCTCTCATTATATAGTGTGGGTCTCAGCTGGTAACTGATTACCATTAGCTGCCTGGTTAATACCAAGGTCGATGCGATTGAACCATCGATTAAAAACAAAATATTGCACATACAAATCTAATAAAAACATAAACAAATTCATCATTATAACATTCCTATTTTAAAATAAGTGTCGGGAAAAGAAAATATATTTCCCGTATAAACACAAGTTTTCTTTTCCAAAATTCACTGGCTGTATTGTGTTTATACGGGAAATATATTTTCTTTTCCGACACTTATTTTAAAATAGGAATGTTATAATGATGAATTTGTTTATGTTTTTATTAGATTTGTATGTGCAATATTTTGTTTTTAATCGATGGTTCAATCGCATCGACCTTTGGTATTAACCAGGCAGCTAATGGTAATCAGTTACCAGCTGAGACCCACACTATATAATGAGAGGGGTGTCCCCAGATGGGATACACTTTAGCCCCTGACGAGCTTGAAGGAGCGAAACCCGGGTCGGGCGTTGATGTGATCCCTGCACAAGGATTTGTTATGAATTTGTTTCGACCATCCATCTTGTAAGTGCAATAAATAGCGACTAGCTTCTTTTAAAAATCGTATTGCACTATGTGTGTTTAATTATTGCAGCTACTTCAACACTGTGGATTTGATCCATTCGGTGTGGGTGCTGTTTTTTCCCTTCATTCCGGAAGCTGTGGCCCTGTGAATCCTTGGAACTCCCCCATTGAAAGCAGCGCGGTTCCAAACTTTTTGACTCAGACTGTAAAAGTGTTAACTGCTTCCCACAACACATACAGGAACCTGCAGCAGCAAGGAAGAGGACTGCCCTGAGCGTGTCTGGTACTTTTTCTTTTAACAACCCAATTGTCACTCTGAGCTCCAACGATCCTGTGTGAAGATGGGAGAAACTAGAGGTGGGTTTAGACACACCAGTAATTGTCTATATGACCAGGAACGTCCATTCCTGTGAACGGTCGTTCCCGATTATATGGCCATCTAAATGTGCCGCTGTGTATGCCGTGTACGAGGACGAGGAAAGCAACCCCAATACCAGCTTTGCCAAAACAGAATTTTACTTGAACGTGGCAATGAGCACCACCACAAATGCTGGGAACATACAATAAATTTACATACACCCAGCTCGAAGGCTGAGACTCTTGTGCTGCACATCACAGCGCCCTCCGATGGATGCAATAGGAAAGTACGGAAATTTACCTACTGATGGGCACAACTAAACAGCCACACTTTGCCTGTTATTACCCTAAAAAATCAACTGCATGTGTATGTGTGCTACAGGCTAGCCTGCGGTGCAGCACAAAAGCTTACAATCTTACAATGCTCTACAGTATTCCCCTCCCATAACTGGTCTTGTAGCACATGTCTGAGTATTCCTTCAGAGCAAAACACCAGACTGGCTCGAGTTTGTGGGAAAGTTTATTAGCTCTTCAATGTGAAATATCACTTTAAATTGTGGAGTCCTTGCAATGAACAGCCAGCAATACGTGTGGCCTGACACAAACAGAAATTCTATCTAACTAATTACAGGCCTGGTCTCAGTCTCTAGGATTCTAGGCACCAATAATCTGATGAGGTGCGCGCATGATCAGTCCTACCAACCCGGGTCTGCTCTGCCTCCGCTGTTGGCTGTGAACTGAACAAAAGCTTCTCCAACAAGCATGTGGTCACCTAGTGTATGTTGCTTTGCTCCTCAGCTCTCATCAGTGTTCCTAGAAGCAATCCTCGTTCCTCTGCACAGGATCAAGGCCCTGGAAACACTCAGCTTCACTGGGCTGAAGTTCTGGTCATCGAAGGGTGCTCCCACACCTGGATGTTGATGGATCCTCCTCATACACAGTTCCTAGATCCTCTTGCAATATGACTGCTCTTTCTCTCCCTCTCCAGGCTCTTGTAACATCACCTCTTGTGAATATGGAACAATATGCAGTCTGGTAGCTGTTTTTAGGAAACAGCGGCATCTTGTGGCCAAACAGCAGAATGTCAGTCCAGATATTTAACTTAATTTACACAAATAGTGTTCAGACAATAAGAGCTGTTTCCCCATCTCACAGCTGACCACCAGATAATCCTGTCGTCCATCACCAGACATCACCGATCATGGCTTCTGAGCAGCAAATCGTGTGGTCTAAACAGCGATATGCTGCTCAGAAGCCATGATTCTAGTAGTGAGGACGAGGGATTGCTAAAACCATCCCTCATCCTCAAACAGTGAAGGAGATTACTGCATGTAAATGCGCAGTCTTCTTCACTGAACAAGCAGCCGATTGGCAGGAAGGAACGCTTTCTTCCCGACATTCGGACACTCAGTCAACCCATCTAAATCCACCTTAACTTCCAGAAGATAAACCATTAATGCAGCATCCACCAATCTGGGCTTTATATTAGTAGCCAGAAAGATGCCTCTTCTCAGTAAAAGAAACATGAAAAGCTGCCTGGAAGAACAAGCAAAAACCTAAAGGACTCTAGACTGTGAGAAACATGAATCTCTGGTCTGATGAAAGCAAGATTGAACTTTTTCTGGAGGAAACTAAGCACTGCTCACCTGGCCAATACATTCCTACAGTGAAGCATGGTGGTGGCTGCATCATGCTGTGGGGGCATTGTTCAGCGGTTAGGACAGGGAGACTTATCAGGTTGAGGGAAAGCTGAATGGAGCAAAGTACAGAGATATTTTTCATGAACCTCAGGCTGGGCCATAGGATCACCTTCCAATATGACAATGACCTTAAGCTCACATCCAAGACAACACAGGGGTGGCTTAGGGACAACTCTGTGAATATCCTTGAGTGGCCCAGCCAGAGCCCAAGTTCCTCAACCATGAGTCGTCAAAAATGGTTGTACATGTCCTCATCATCATCCTAAATAGACGACTGTAACATCCTCCTCTGTGGCCTCGCATCTAACACTCTGCTGCCCTTCTAATCCATCCTCAACTCTGCTGCCTGACTAGTCCTCTTCTCCTCCCATTACTCCTCTCCCTCTTCTCTCTGACAATCCCTTCACTGGCTCTCCATTGCCCAGAGAGTCCAGTACAAAATACTAACTATGACATACAAGGCAATCCACAACATGCCCCCTCCATACATCGGTGACACGATCTCACATGTATCTTCCCACAAGTAATCTCGGACCCTCACAAGACCTCCTTTTCTACTCTCCTCTTATCTCCTCTTCCCATAATCACCTTCAAGATTTCACCCGTGCATCCTCTATTTCTGGACCTTCCTACCCCAACACATCTGACTTTTATCTACCATGGAAACTTTCATGGCATGGGTTTCCATGGCTGATCATCTGCATGCAAGCCTTCCATCACGAAGCAAAATGCCAAGCATCAGATGGAGTGGTATAGAGCACACCGCCCCTGGACTTCTCTATCTGTCGGTCTGATGGACAAGTTTCGGTTTGGTGAATTCCAGGAGCACGTTACCTGCCTGACTGCATTGTGCCAGCTGTAAAATCTAGTGGAGAAGGAATAATACTATGGAGTTCTTTTCGAGGTCGGCCTCTGCCCCTTAGCACCATTGAAGAGAAATCGTAATGCTTCAGCAGACCAAGACATCGTGGACAATTGTATGCTTCAAACTCTGAGGGAATAGTTTGGGGAAGGCCATTTTCTGTTCCGGCAGGACTGTGCCCCAGTGCACAAAGCAAACTCTGTAAAGGCAGGGTTGAGGGAGTCTGATGTGGAAGAAGTTGACCAGCCGCTCAGAATCCTGACCTCACCCCATGGAGTAGAATGGAGATCGTGAGCCGGGCCGTCTCCTCCAACATCAGTGTCTGACCTTACAAATGCTCTTCTGAATGAACGGGCAAAAATTCCCACAAACACCCTCCAAAATCTTGTAGAAAACCTTCCCAGAGGAGCCAAGGGGACCCACTCCTGGGAGGTCATCAAGCTCAATACTTTTTCTTTCTTCCATATAGCGTATATATATATATATTATGACATCAAGATGTCATCACATACAGCTCCACATGGAGGATGGACAAGACTTTTGCACTGGGCTCAGGGCCCCTTGAGGTTGATTGGTGGAAAATACATATGTTTTATAATAGAAGGAGGTTATTGGGGACCATTGCATTTGAGCAATTTCTAAGAAAAAATTGGTAAATAGATCCATTGGTCCTCTGGCTGCCCATAATGTCATAATTGCCGAATACATAGAGGTGACTTGGTGTCGGGTTTCACACAAGTCAGAACATGACTGATAATTGGAGGGATTTGCTCGGAACGTTCTGTATTTATCTGCATCAATGGTGACTTTATAATATCCTCCCTTTATCACAAATGTCCCAGAAACAAAGGTCGGGGTGATGGGAGTGACACCGGCCTCTATATAAACCTATGCCAGAGAGAAGAACGTTCTGGAAATGGTGCTGGCCTGTGAAGAGACAACTCAAGACTTAACCTACCTTCCTGCGAACCTAGGAAACAAGGATGTACCCAACATGGCACATGAAAGACGATGACTGGCCATACCGGGGTACCACCCAAAGGAGGTCAATGGCAGATGTTCCCCGTCTTATGGGCATCAAACACCAAAACCAGCCATCCTGTCAATACCCCCGAGCCAACAACCCCAACGGACACTCAGCCACCCACTGGTGGTGCCCTGCACTGCCCCTGTTGAGCATTATAACCTGCTGCCTTCCCGTTGGAATAGCCGCTCTCTTCTTCTCTTGCAAGGTAAATATGAAGAAGGGATCCAGAAATTAGAGAAGAGGTCCAGAAGTGGGGAGGATTCTAGAGTGTAACTCTTATTATATTCAAGAGGATAAGATTTATATTGAGAAAAAGATGAAATGGCAGCTAGGAATATAAAATAAATGTCTGGAGGTGACACTCCATGTGTGGACAGAGGGGAAAGGAGGGACCTGGAGGTCCAGGACAGTCTGAGGGTCAGGCCGCTCTTTTCAAAACAAATGCTCGACCTTCCTGCTGAACAAGGACATAAGAGGGTCCCCACGGGTGTCACCTTGTTGACCTCTGTTGTAATAGGAATTTTATAACCATAAATATAATAAAGTGATGTTTTGGGGTCTTTCCACCTGTAGTGAAGAAGAAGACATTGTAGGATCCTCCCAAAGGAGACTTTCTCCATCATCCTTGGTCAGTGAGGATCATAGCATGACCTTCCTATAATCAACTTTATAATACAAGGATCATCTACAGAATCACATGATAGGCCTAGGTTTATGGGCTCAGCAGACAGTATCACCCATGATAGGATTAGATACAGCAGCTCAGCAGACAGTATCACACATGATAGTCTTAGATACAGTAGCTCAGCAGACAGTATCACACATGATAGAGATTAGATACAGCAGCTCAGCAGACAGTATCACACATGATCGGATTACATACAGTAGCTCGGCAGACAGTATCAAACATGATAGAGTTAGATACAGCGGCTCAGCAGACAGTATCCCACATGATAGGATTAGATACAGCACCTTACCAAACAGTATTACACCCATTGGTCTTAGATACAGTGGCTCTGCAGATTGTATCACACAGGATATGATTAGATACACCTTTTCAGCGAAGAATATGAGACATGGTAAGGCTAGTTTCACACTAGCGGCAGACTTCTCCTGTTCCGGTGGGTGAACAGCCTGTCGGATCCGTGCTGCCGCTAGTGCCCGCATGCCCCGGACTACCGCTCTGGCCTCATTGACTATAGTGGGGTCGGGTCGGAGTTCAGGCGGCAGCACGGCAAACATGCCGAGAGGTCGCTGGAATAAAAGTACAACATGTTCACTCGGAACAGCCTGCCGGAGGTCCGTGCCGCTAGTGTGAAAGTACCCTAAGCTGAGAAACATCAGCAGGCAGTATCAGATATGAGATGCTTACATTGGCTTAACAGACAGTATCACACATGATACACTTAGATACACAACCCAGTAGACAGTCTGATAGACTTAGATAGACTGGCTTAGCAGGCAGTATCACACAGGCTAGGTTTAGATACATGCTCAGCAGCCTTGATCACACATGATGGGCTTAGATACAGCAGCTCAGTAGGCAGTGTTACATATTATGGGGGTCATTTATTGACTGGCGTTTTAGCCACCGGTCTTAATAACCTCTATAGATGAAGGTGGATCCTCCAATGTTACGACGAGGCGCAGGCTCCACCGCCGCTTCGACAGGTAAGACAGCAACAGGCGAAGAAAATGGTAAATGAGACCCGCCCTTCTATGCCCTGCACCCTTTTTTAAACCTGGCGTGAGTGGGGAAAAGTCGCAGATTGTGGCACAGTGTGAATGAACCTTTTGCTGCAATCTGCGTCAGAAATATGCCTAAGGGTCCATTCACATGTCCGTAGAATGGGTCCGCATCTCCAATTCTGCGGAATGGGTGGAGCGGACCATTCATTCTCAATGGGGACGGAAAGGATCCGCATTTCCGGTCCGCAGCTCCCAAAAAAATAGAACATGTCCTATTCTTGTCCGCAATAGCGGACAAGAATAGAGCATTTCTATAGGGGTGCCGGACAATACACTATGGACGTGTGAATAGATCCTTATACAGGCAAATTTCTAATAGTAAATGACCCCCTATATGGTTAGATACAGCATTCACATGAAAGGCTTGGATACAGCAGCTCATTAGGCAGTATCACACATAATAGGCTTGGATACAGCAGCTCGTTAGGAAGTATCATACCTGAAAGCCGTAGATACAGCAGCTCAGCAAACAGTATAAAACATGAAAGGCTTATCTGATGAAGGGCATGATTCTGTAAGCCCGAGCAGCGTCACCTTGTGTGTACTCTGACATTGTCCGTGGATTTTACGTATACAAGAAATCAATAAAGGAATCGGTTTTAAGGAAAGCTGGATTGGATTTTTTCTATGAATATACCGCAAGGACCTGGTTCGGTCTCTCATCCGTGCTTCCAGAGCTAAAGGGTGGAGGTGGCGCTGCAGCAATTTGTTTGTATGAGTATGAAAGGCTTATGCCTCTTTCACACGAATGATACGGATTGGCTCGGATGCGTTCAGAGTGCGTTCAGTGAAAATTATACCATTTCGCAAGCAAGTTCACTCAGTTTTGTCTGAAATTGCGTTCAGTTGTTCAGTTTTTCCACGTGGGTGCAATGCGTTTTGATGCGTTTTTCACGCGCGTGATAAACTAAGGACTCTTTCACATGGGCGTCATGTTTGACACCCGGATAAGAGGCGGGTGCGTTGAGGAAAAATGCGCGATTTTTACGCGCGTGTGCAAACTGTTGTAATGTGTTTTGCACGCGTGCGAAAAATTGGCATGTTTGATACCCAGACCCGAAACCGGACTTCATCACTGATGAAGATGCTTGCGATTTTCCCGCAGCCCCATTCACTTCTATGGGGCCTGCGTTGCATGAAAACGCACAATATAGAGCATGCTGCGATTTTCACGCAACGCAGAAGTGATGCGTGAAATGTGCACAGCCCCATAGAAATGAATGGGTCCGGATTCAGTGCGGGTGCAATGCGTTCACCTCGCGCATTGCACCCGCATGGAAAACTTCGCCCGTGTGAAAGGGGCCTAAAGGTTTACAAACAACATCACCTAGCAATCAGTGACAATATCATTGTATCAGCACTTGCTTCCGGATGCGTTTTCATTCACTTTTATGGGGCCAGGGCAGAATATAGAGCATGCTGCGATTTTCACGCAACGCTGAAGTGATGCATAAAAATCACCGCTCATGTGCTCAGACACATTGAAGTGAATGGGTCAGGATTCAGTGCGGGTGCTATGCGTTCACGTCACGATACAGCAGCTATAATGTATGATTATTTTCCATAAATTTTAGACCCGGAGAGCTGGACAATCCCCATCATCCAGTGACTCTCACCAGATGAAAAGCATCATGGACCTGGATGTGAAGATCATGATGGATTTATACTGAGCGCTGCTCTTGGGGATAAAGCTTCTTCCCTGAAACTGGTAAACCTCCCAATAATCAGTTTACTAATGTCCACAAGAAACAACCATGACGCTTTGTGGAAGGACTGACAACCACAGAGATACAGACAGGAGCAGAAAAAAGCTGTAAAATACTTCACTGGCCATAAGCTCCAGTTCAGACTGAGCCTCATGGAGCCGCCATGATCACATGATCACTCTGTGACCCCTCCCCCCACCATTATAACGCCTGAGCTACCTCAGAGATTCACCGTTACCTGTACTTCTTGATTTCAGTTGTAAATAAATTTGAAAGAAAGCATCGTGCCTTATTCTATTCAGTCTCAGAGCATCAAGACTTTAATCACAGCAATGTCCACAGCAGCACAGAGTGTTTTCAGGTGATAAGTGTGCAGATCTTGTAGAAGATTGAAAACAGCAGCGCAGAGTGTGTCAGAAGAGCAGTGTACTAGTACAAGGAGCAAGGGCCCCAGCAGCACAGAGTATTTCAGGAGAAGAGTGCTGATTTTGGGAGAGGTCACAGACTAGGATTTACATAGACAGGAGCCAAATCACCAGCAGCACAGAATATTTCAGGAGAGGAGCGCACAGATCTTATGGAAGGTTACAACTTTAGGGTCCTAACATTTTGGATGGACCACAGTCCGAGCAGCACAGAGTGTTTCAGGAGACACAGCATATGCCTTTGAGTTGAATAGGAGCTGTGCAATGCCTCATTTTACCTGCGGAGCGCTGCAGGAGAACTGAACACTTTCCCTCACCCATCGTGGTTGATTGAGCTGCACTGTAATGAATTCAGATTTGGCATCAGCCTCAAGTGTTTCGCTGGGCATGCGCTCAGTTAAACAGGAAGAGCGCAGGAGCCGGCTCGGTGGATGTTAGTGAAGCTGGAGGGAAGGAGTGGGCGGGGTTATCGGCTACCAGTGACGTAGCCAGTGGGGGCGGAGCTTGACGGCAGTCGCAATGCCAGGGACATATGGTATGAGCAGAGAGAGGGGCGGGCCTGAGCTCTGTCAGGGGGCGGGCCTGGGCACTGGATGGAGGCGCTCCTGGGCACTTTTTGAATGAAAATAACGCCCCTCTGGGCACCTTCAGGGGTGTTAGCATAAAGATAAAGAGGATTTTCATGAAGGTAGAAAGCCGGATCCAAGTGTAAAGAACACCTATGGAGAGAAGGTATGAAGAGCTATAAGAACCTATGTTTGGCTTAATATTGATTTTCCAGGTGACAGAATCCCTTTAATATGCTTAGATACCGCACTCTGTAGAACAGCCAACTTATTTAGCAATGACCTTTTGTGGCTTACCTTGCTTGTGGAGGGTGTCAATGACTGTCTTCTGGACAACTGTCAGGTCACCTGTTTTCCCCCAAATTGTGTAACCTACTGACCAGACTGAGGGAGCATTGAAAAGCTTAAGAACCCTTTGCAGGTATTTTATGTTGATTACCTGATTAGAGTGTGATACAATGAGTCTACAAGATTGAACTTTTCCACATAATCATCAACTTGAAAAGACATACATGCTTGAAATAGATCACTCTGTGTCTAATGAGTCTATAGAATATATTGTGAACCGAACCTCGGAGCCCGGCTGACGTCACTAATACTCGGGATCACACGGTACAGTCTCTTTCACTGCCCCAGTGAAACAGAGCCCTGCCAGCCCAGTAAAAGGCCACCACTTCCACGTTAGATATTAGCCCAGTTCATTATTGGGATTATATTGGGCTAGAAACCAGCCCAGGTAGCATGTAACGCTATACCGAGACATGGATGTGTGGGATTCATGCATCGAGATAAAAGACCAACCCAAGATTAAATTGTATATTTAATAGCCTTAAGGGCCCACTAGACAATAACTCTATATACACAAAGGATATATACAATGGTGGGATATGCAAATACAGTTATACCGGATAGATGTGTAGGCCTTGGTGTTGCAGTCACATGGGAGGCGGTGATGCCAGCTGGGGTTCCTGGTCTCTTCCAACATGATACATGTCATAACCTTCCTTCATAGGAAAAGACCATGGCTACTGCCGTGCATGGGCAATTAAACCCTTGGTCGGTCATGCCCTCCCACCCCCTGGAAGGGTCCCTCTCAACTTTACTTTGGGTAATATAAAGAAACAGTTCATTTACAGCAGCACTCACCTCCAGTTTTTAAAGGAGACATGGACTATACTGGTCCAGACGTGGCCGGATAAACAATCCAGAGATAGCAAAAAACATCCAGCTCCTTTTCCTTAAGAACCAATGCTTTATTCTTTCACATATTCATTTAAAATCCATGTGTACCAACGGAGAAGCTATGGTAGAATGTGACGCATTTCGGGCCACTTGCATATGGGCCCTTCATCCAAACAAGTCTAATTGTGTGACTACTGACATGTTTTGTAAAGAAATGTCACCCTAAGAGCTAACGTGTGTCATTTGTCACATACTATCAAAAGTATCCCTGGGGACAATGAACTCATAGTAAGTGCAATTGATCTACTGCTGACAAATACAATAATCACGACAAATATGACAATCACAAGTCTCGGGGCTACCTAAAGGTGGGCAGACAATGTCATAGAGCAGCAGGTAATGCCAGCAGAATGCTTGGGTGTATAGGGAGAGGCATTAACAGTAGAAAGAGGGAGGTGCTCGTGCCGCTCTACAGAGCACTAGGGAGACCTCATTGGGAGTATTGTGTGCAGTACTGGAGACCAGATCTGCAGAAGGATATTCAGAGAAGAGCTACTAAACTAGTACATGGATTGCAGGACAAAACTTACCAGGAAAGGTTAAAGGACCTTAACATGTATAGCTTGGAAGCAAGAAGAGACAGAGGGGATATGATAGAAACTTTTAAATACATAAAGGGAAGCATCACGGTAAAAGAGGGTTTCACTGTCCATAAATATATCAGCCTAAGGCCAGGGAGTAGATAACAGCTCATGGGCCCTGGTGCAAGAGTTCAGCTTGGGCCCCCTTCCTTCAGTGCTTTGTTCGCCATGTAGTGCTCATCATATGACTAGTGTGACAGATGTGAGATTGTTACACAGCCCTGCGAGGTATTGTCAGCCCTGTGCCTCTCTTGTATCTGTATCTCTTTATCATTATTTGCCTTGTAAAGGAAACGCAGTTACGGGATAAGATATCTTGTATTTTCTAGGTTTTATTTCCTGGAAACCCCAGATTTTATTGTGTCCTGACCGCTGTTGTAATTTTGTACACTGGATAAACACCGTTATCCTGTGTATATAAACCGCCACCATGTGCACCTGTGAGATGCTTCCGAGACTGAAAGATGTATCAATCTCCCCCATCTCATCACTCATATGTAAGGGACCCCTATGTCAAAGAGATCCCTCTTCAGGATTATGCTGATCCTTCTCCACCCTACTACTGCCCACCACCTGTGGTTGTGACACCATTGCCACCCCCCACTGATACTATAATTCTGCCTCCCCAGAACAGCGTGGTTATAATGGGTCCCCCTATCTACAAGGACTACTTGGAGTGCTCCATTTTCAACCTGATTTGCTGCTGTTTCCCTATTGGATTGGCCGCTCTCATCTTCTCCTGCAAGGTAAATACAATGGACAGGAGCATGGGCGTAGCTATAGGGGGTGCAGAGGTAGCAGTCGCTACCGGGCCCAGGAGCCTAAGGGGGCCCAAAAACCCTTGTGCCGCATAGGAAGACACACAAAGCACTGAGGGAAGGGGGGCCCAAGCTGAACTCTTGCACCAGGGCCCATGAGCCGTTAGCTACGCCCCTGGACAGGAGGTACCAGAAAACGGATGCTGACAGACTGCCTTAATAATGTACTGAGGGATAGTCACCCAGCTTTCCATAGGTCCTAAATGCTATAGAGTAATATTATTCTCACTTTTCTACAGCACTGATTAGGTGTCAGTCTTCACTGAGGCTCTGGCATTCTATTTATGAACTTAACAGGTGCAGAAAGACAAACGTATAGGTGAATCAAAAGGAAAAGATGAATATGCTTATCATATGTGATGCAGTCTTTGGGGTCTCATGGTACCCTTTAGTTCTAAGTTGGCCAGTTCTAGGGTACCTACACTATTTAAAGGGATACTGCACCATAAAGAAACTTTGCAACTGTGTGTGCTCAAATGTTTTGATATATAGTACATTGTATCTTGAGGGTCAGGGTTGTAGGTTTAGGGTTATGGTTGATTCATCCATCTGTAGCACTGGATTACTCCCTCACATCTGTATCTTTTGATTTCAGACGCAGAACTCTATGAGCAAGGGAGACTTGGCATCTGCAGCCAGCAGCTCTCGTGTAGCATTCATACTCAACATGGTGGCTCTCTCACTGGGACTTTTAATGTACATTTCTGGTATTGCTTGTTCCAGCTACATCATAGCTTCAGGAAAAAGCTTTTATATCCAGTTTTAAAGTAATAGTATTAATTCACTTAATGGAGGTCATGTGCTTCCTGCAGCCACAGAGTCAGTTTTTTACATTGTCAAAGCATTTGGCCTCATGCACTCGGCCGTTGTTGTGGTCAGCGTCCGAGCCGCATATTTTGTGGCTCGGGCGCAGACCCATTCACTTCAATGGGGCCGCAAAGATGCGGACAGCACTCCGTGTGCTGTCCGCATCCTTGCTCCGTTCCGTGCCCCCGCAAAAATGCGGACAAGAATAGGCATTTCTATAATGGGCCACGCTCCATTCCGCAAATTGCGGACGGACGCGAGCAGCTTCCGTGTTTGCGGATCCGCGGTTTTCAGACCTCAAAACACCAACGGTCGTGTGCATGTAGCCTAAGGTTGTTATCCCCATGCCACACACTAGCAAATGAATGTCAGACTCACTCCTTTATGTTATAACACTTCCTTTACTTAAGCATCTATAGCCAGAGGCAGTCATGTGACTGCTAAGCTCCACCCAGACAAAATCTGATTTACTTACATAGAGGTTATTAATGAGCCATTATATCTGAAGGGTTCCTTTATGTGTCACGCTACCTATTTTTAAGCTTTTAGATAAGTAACTAAAGTCTCAATATTGTGAAGGTCCTGTGCTTCCAGCAGCCACAGTTTCAGTCTGGGTTTTACATTGCAGCAGGTTTTTGATTCTATCCCTCCTAGAGTAAAACTGATTAGGCAAAGTTATAGTCATAGTCAAGAGTACTCTTTTAAACATCCCTGGAGTCACCATAGTCTAGCCTGGGGTTAGGTAGAGCACCCACCTGCAAACAGAGCCACCCCAATCTCTGACCTGACTCTAGTACAACCCCAATATAGACCTATTGCTAGATCAAATGTGAGAGATGGAGGACGATTGGGTTTACAAACACTCAAAACCATAATTAGAGTTGAGCGAAGTATCCTGAAATTTCAGTGGGATGCAAAAGATCCGGACAGAAAAAGGAAGTCATCTTTAAAGGGACTTTCCAGGCTTTTGATATTGATGACTTATCCTCAAGTCAATATTCCCTTCAATACCGAGCCACTTTTCACCTTCCTGCCCAGGTCTATTATTGCAGATCACTTTACTTTTATCACTTTATGCGGTAATAACTTTGGAATGCTATTACGTCTACAAGCCATTCTGGGACGGTTTTCTCGTGAAACATTGTACTTCATGTTAGAGGGGTGCCTGGAGTCTGACCCTGACACTGGGGACCTATCGTCAAGATAGGCCATCATTCTTAAAATCCCAATCAGTGAGGGTCTGACACCCTTCACCTCCACTAATCAGCTGTTTCCTGCAGCCTGCGCGGTACTCTACTCCACTTCACTACCCAACCAATCAAGCCTGGGCTGGAACTAACATCTCCGTTCAAAGAGTAGTGGTCGTGCTTGGTTACTGCAGCTCAGCTCCTATTCACTTCAATGGGAAATAAGCTGCAGTAACTCAGCACGGCCACTACACTTTGAGTGGAGCTGCACTTTCTTCTCTATTCACAGTGTTAGGGCTCATGCACACAACCGTTGTAGTTTTGCGATCCGTTGTTCCGCATCTGAGTTTTTTTCTCTTATTTAAGTCCTCTTTCGTTCCGTTATTCCACAAAACATATCCCTATGGTGTCCGTATGAAATCTGTTTTTCTTATTAATCACCAAATACATGAGCAATATGGGTTGGGCATAGAATTTCTACAGTATGGATCCGCAAAATACAGATGAAATACTGAGGACATACGGATGTGTATTTTTGCGGCCTGTGGTAGGTGCAGGGTGCCATCATCGATGGCAGGTACGTGTCACCGAGGTTCATAGCCTCGGTGAGGTAAGAGCCATTTTGTTGATGTCAGTAGCAGGTAGTGCTACTGACACAGTTGCTAAATAGCATGGCTGCAAAGCCGATCCGGGCCGGCTCTTACCGGGAGCAGCTAAAGTGTAGGGTGGGTGGCTGCTCCCCACGACCCAGTCCTGGTTTTGGGCTGAGTTTAAAACACAGCCAGCACCAGCAGCTGGTGAGTGTGATTGTCCGGGAGCTGCTGTTAGTGCTGTGGAGCTCTCTGGGCTGGAAGCAGGAGCCCAGCAAGGAGGCGTGCAGACGGCCTGGAAGCCTGAGGTGGATTGTCTTGCGGCCGGGCTGACAGCCAGGTGCGAACCCGCACCTAAAACCTCCCAGGTGATTGGAACCTGTATTTGGACTTTTGTTTTGCCTCACGTTTTCTGTTGTGTGTGAATTAACACCAAGTGACTGTTTGCTGTTTATTTGATGCAAGTGTGAATTAAACACTGTTTGCTGCACCTTCTGGACTCCCTTTTGCCTCTATACTGCACCCGCACCGCTGTCTACCAGAGCGACTCCCCACAGGCCCCATTGATTGAACGGGGCCTCGGACCGTGATTTGCGGACAGTAATAGAACATGCATAACTTTTTGCGGAATGGCAATGCAGACAAACGGAAACGGAATGCACACAGAGTAACTTCCGTTTTTCTACAGCCCCATCGAAGTGAATGGTTCCGCATACAGGCCGCACAAAAACGGAACGGAAGCGGAAAGAAAATACGGTCACGTGCATGAGCCTTTAGGCTGTTTTCAAACTGGCGGCAGCAGGGTCCAACAGGCTGTTCCGGCCGAGGAACAGCCTGCCAGGTCCCTGCTAATGCTAGCCCACCGTGCTGCCGGAAGTCCTCTCCAGCCCCATTAACTAAAATGGGCCAGAGAGTTCGGCCGCAGCACGGCAAACAAGCCAAGAGGCGTCCGGACAAAAACCGCAGCATGGTGTAGGTTTTGTCCGGTTGCCTTTCAGCATGCTTGCCTTGCTGCGACCTCCAGCCCGTCACCATTATAGTGAATGACGCTGGAGTGGACTTCCGGCAGCACGGTGGGCTAGCATTAGCACGGAACTGGCAGGCTGTTCCTGTCCTCACTTCTTTCACAACCCCTGCTCCTACAAGCAGAGGGAATTAATGACTGTTTCCGGGTGTCCTTCCTAATTACTCCTGTAGAATTGGGTCAATGCAGAACATAGAACTAACTTTATCTGTTTGGCTTGGTTTGAAAACTGTGTAATAAATGGGACTATTACCCCCAAACGACTATATCATGTGTGAGAGGTTGTCACAGCCCCGCCCCCTGTTACTGACATCACTGATATAATATAATTACATTGTGATCAGACATGAGATCCTCACACCTTATACTACAGGAGCAGCTATTCATCTATTACTGCTGACAACCAGCCTGTATATCATGTGTGAGAGGTTGTCACAGCCCCGCCCCTGTTCCTGACATCACTGATATAATATAATTACATTGTGATCAGACATGAGATCCACACACCTTATACTACAGGAGCAGCTATTCATCTATTACTGCTGACAACCTGCCTCTATATCATGTCTGAGAGGTTGTCACAGCCCCGCCCCTGTTACTGACATCACTGATATAATAGTAATATAATTACATTGTGATCAGACATGAGATCCACACACCTTATACTACAGGAGCAGCTATTCACCTATTACTGCTGACAACCTGCCTCTATATCATGTCTGAGAGGTTGTCACAGCCCCGCCCCTGTTACTGACATCACTGATATAATAGTAATATAATTACATTGTGATCAGACATGAGATCCTTACACCTTATACTACAGGAACAGCTATTCATCTATTACTGCTGACAACCAGCCTCTGTATCATGTCTGAGAGGTTGTCACAGCCCCGCCCCTGTTACTGACATCCCTGATATAATATAATTACATTGTGATCAGACATGAGATCCTCACACCTTATACTACAGGAGCAGCTATTCATCTATTACTGCTGACAACCAGCCTCTGTATCATGTCTGAGAGGTTGTCACAGCCCCGCCCCTGTTACTGACATCACTGATATAATATAATATAATTACATTGTGATCAGACATGAGATCCTCACCTTATACTACAGTGAATTTATTAATAAACCCATTAATTAAGACTTGACCTAGTTTAACAAGAAAATCTTTTCCTCGTCCTTATGTAAATGTGCGTTCCTATCTTTGTTCTTGAGAAGGAAGGAGGAACCGGGCAGATATTTATATATATATAATATGTAGATATGTATCCGTATAGTACTACTAATTATTGAAATTATATATATTACAAAAAGTAAGTTATTATACAGCATGTGAACTGCGAGATGTTTCCATTATCGGCAGTAGAGCACGGCAACACATGAGCAGAACGTTCATCGTCTTGGGTGTTGAAGGGACAAAACATCTTAAGAAATGAATCCAAACCAAAGCTCTTGGAAACCACAAGTGTCTTCTGATCAATATGAGGGGCCTCCTCCGCCTTACTCTGAGCCCACCAGGCATCCATCAGTGACTGGACACACCATAACTTCACCAGGAGCTAACCCAACCTCGAGGATCCCTACAATTCCGGTGTACTCTCAAGACTCACCTCCACCTTACTCAGCCTTACCAACAAACACGGCCTATGTGTGTACACAGCCAACCATGGCCGTCAATGAGCTCCCACCAAATGATGTCACCACCGGAGAGCCACTCTGGTTGCCAATATCTCCTCCAAGAATCCGTGATTACATGACATTTTCCATCGTCAGCCTTTTCTTGTGTCTTCCTCTTGGAGTTGTGGCCCTTATATACTCATTCAAAGTAAGTATGGAGTTGGGGGATGGAGGTATTGGTAGTAAGGTACTGAAGCCCTCTCCGTGCAGAGATATCTGGGGCTTGGAATAATTTTTCATCTACTAATTGCTGCGATTCTTGTAAAACATGAAAATCAGACATTCTTTGGGATGTGACGGTCTCTATGTAACAAAGCTAGAACCAGCCATGTACTTTAAATGGGATCCGGAGATCCCCCATTCATATTCCATTTTCTCTGGATGTCTTCCTATGATAGTTCGGGGAGAAGGGGGGTCCTTTCTGCTGCAGTTCTCTCCCTGTAATTGTCACAGCTTCTAAGGCCTCTTTCACACGGGCGTCGCGTTTGATGCCCGGATAAGAGGCGGGTGCGTTGCGGGAATATGCGCGATCTTTCCGCGCGTGTGCAAACTTTTGTAATGCGTTTTGCACGCGCGTGTGAAAAATCGCCATGTTTGGTACCCAGACCCAAACCCGGACTTAATCACTGAAGTCCGGTTTCAGGTTGAGTATTCTGTAGATTTTATTATTTTCCTTTATAACATGGTTATAAAGGAAAATAATAGCATTCTTAATAAAGAATGCTTAGTAAAATGTGGATGGAGGGGTTAAAAATAAAAATCTTAACTCACCTTATCCACTTGATTGCGTAGTTCCGATCACTTCTTCATTCATTAGCTGCCGTCTAAAGGACCTGTGATGAGGTCACTGAGCTCATCACATGGTCCATCACCATGGTGATGGACCATGTGATTGGACCATGTGATGTGACGTCACCACAGGTCCTTTAGATGGCTGCGAATGCTTGAAGAAGACAGAAGAGATCGTCAACTACGCGATCAAGTGGATAAGGTGAGTTAAGTTTTTAATTTTTAACCCCTCCATTCACATTTTACAAAGCATTCTGTATTAAGAATGCTATTATTTCCCCTTATAACCATGTTATAAGGGAAAATAATAAAGATCGGGTCCCGTCTCTTAGCAACCATGCGGGAAAATCGCACAGCATCCGCACTTGATTGCGGATGCTTGCAATTTTCCCGCAGCCCCATTCACTTCTATGGGGTCTGCGTTGCGTGAAAAACGCAAAATATAGAGCATGCTGCGATTTTCACGCAACGCAGAAGTGATGCGTGAAAATCAACGCTCATGTGCACAGCCCCATAGAAATGAATGGGTCCGGATTCAGTGCGGGTGCAATGCGTCCACCTCACGCATTGCACCCGCGTGGAAAACTCGCCCGTGTGAAAGGGGCCTAAAGGTACATAGGGCTGGTGGAAACTGAAGGATTGAGCTGAGCATGTGTGACCACTGACCACCTCAGCGAGGTGGACAGAGAAATATGTAAAAGAGCAAACAGTAGGTGGTCTTATGGGGATACATTTGATTAAATAACTCAGTGGCTATACTACAGATGTAGCAGAGTTAACAGTTGCACTTGGTGAGTTATCACATCTGGTTAAATCCTTATGACTGTCGCAATTTCAAAAGTATTCAGATCCGGGGGCTGGTTTCAAAAAGTTACAGCACAGTATTTTTCATGGGACGACCCCTTTAATGCATTGTGTGGCTTCTTCCTGATTAAACCCTTGTCCAAAACAACTTCCCAAAATAAGCAGTGCCAGAGATACAGAGACAGCAATGCTTGAGAAAACACTTCCAGTAGGTGAGGGAGGATGGCATCACTATACTTACGATAAAATTCATATGGAAGACCATCTGACCCTGGCGAGGAGTTCCTAGAGATAGACCTTCAAGGCCTCTTGAATCTCCGAAAGAGACAATTCTCTTTCCAAAAATTTTTTGGGGACTTCCGTTAGCATCGGCACTTCATCCCCACTATTGAAATAACCTTTGTATGAATTAAGCTCCTGAGCTCCCCCTAGGGGTGACAGCAGACTGAAAGAATTTTATCGTGGAACTTTTTTTCTAAGTTGGGGATTTGGATCTCTGTGGATCAAAAAGGGGGCATGTCATCAGAATCTTTCAGTAGTGCAGCCCCAGGCTTCAGGCCCATCGCTTCACGAGATAGCCCACTCTAGAAGAAAGATATTTTGAAGCAGTTTTCACATTCTTGATGCTGACTATGTCATTCTTCTTCTGGCCTGCTTCACAAAAACATTGATTTATTTTTTATTTTCTTTCAGACCAGATCCGCCTTGAAGCGAGGAGACCTAGAGGCGGCAGCGAAGACGTCACATAAATCTCTGTTCCTCAATAAGATATCGCGGTTTGGAATCTTAATCATCATCACGCTGGTGGCCATATTCATATTTTACTTTGTCCGCACCTGGGTTGGGTGACAGGTCGGAGTTCTGGAGACCCGTCCTCATCTGTTTCACAAACACAGGATTGATTTTTGAAAAATTTCTTTCATAGACCAGATCCGCCATGGAGCGAGTTTGACCTGGATGCCGCAGCGGAGGAGGCCTCATATGACGCTGATACTGAATAAGAAATTGCGGTTTGAAATCTTAATCATCACCACACTGGTTTCTGTATCCATCTTTTACTTTGTCCCCTCTTGGGTTGGTGACCGGTCGGAGCTCTGGTCACACGTCCTCCTCGCCCCAGATCACAACGTCATCTTGTATTTCCTGTGTGACATCTTATTATTATAATTTTTTTTAGAATTTATGGAAATGAAGTATTTAGAAATGCAAGGGCTGGTGCTACCTTCATCTTCAATGCAACTTTTTGCATATGAATTGACACCCGCTGGCTGGTTGGACACTTTGATGCGTAATCCACCTAGATATCTAATCTCTTTGCCCGTAGAGCTTACATTCATTGCACCTGGAATTTTTGACACAGCAGCATTGCTCTCCTGATTGATCTAATGTTGGGCATCAAAATACAGTTTCTAAGGCCAACATACCACACCCCAGGCCCTACGTAATAGAATTAGTCCTGTGCACTAGATACGTGATTGCACCTGCTGTCAGTGTACTCTAGTGCCTCCCCATGCCCAATGTGAGATTGGGAAGGCAAAGGCGCACTGTCACTTTAAATACAAATTATTCAGAATGTGGAACCTCCAAATGCAGCACCCCAGACCTGCGGGTATCTGCAATTGTAATGTTATGTTATGTAATGTTTTGTGTTTTCATTGCTATGTTATGCTCGATACATCAGCAACGATGAGGTATGGTTGGCACTAGGAATGGAACTTACCATTCTATTCCTCCCCTCTTGGTAGGAGTGGGCTGGTCCTACTCCCTGCCAGGAGGAGGAGTTCTAGGTGAACTAGCTAGGCTAGTGAGGAGTGAAGAAGAACATCTGCTCCCGCTCCAAGGGTCTTAAGGGCCACAGAATCAGCTCAACTGTGAGAAACACTGCTCCAGGAAGACTGAACGTCCAAGACTGTGGATATTCTGCAGGGCTAGTCAGCGGAGTGACCAGCAACTATAGCTTCACGGATCCTGCTGCAGGTGAGGGAGAACACGTTAAGACACCCTTCACCATAGTACAGCTCAGGCAAACCCAAAAGCCTGTATTTATCACGTGGACACCTAAAGCCACAGGTGCCAGTGCATAGCAATCGTGAAGGGAAATCAGGAGAGAGAGGACTACCCTACAGTGCTATTTTTGCAATTTTGCCTGTCACCATACCTCATCAGCTAGGGATAGAGACAATGCATCTTGTACAAATGACAGCTGGATGTAGTCTAACGCATCATTTGCACTCAGCAAAGAAAAATGTTTGCTTTTCTACGTCTGCTTGATTCCTTCACCACGCCTTTTTACTGCACTGAACCCCAGGGAGCAACGGCCTGAGGGAGTAGACCACCATAGACATTACTATTTAATTTTTTACTTCACTAGACTGCAATGAACCTCTTCCATGCTGTAGACCACCAGGAGATTAAGCATTAAATGGTGCTGTGAAGGGGTTTTATATTGATGACTAGAGATGAGCGAACTTTAAAAAAAAAGTCCGGCATTCGGCGTTCGGTTGCGGTAAGTCGCGCATCCCGTTATGGATTCCACTATAGCGGCATATGGAATTCATAAGGGGCGGCTGCCACCAACCCGAACTGTTGAACAGCCGAAGGACCTGGGGTGACGTCACTGTCATGTGATCAGTGCAGGGGGCGTGGCTCAGCACTGGATTTGATCCCGTGCTGAGCCACACCTTGGATACACCTTGGAGCCTTGGATAAGATGTGATCAAAAAGTCACGCACACTCCAAAATAGTATCAATAAAAAGAACAGACTGTTCCGCAAAATATTAGCTCCTAAACAGATCAGTAGACATAAGTATAAAAAAACTATGGGGGTCAGAATATGGTGATGTAAAAAAAAAAAAAAGATCAAATTTTAACATTTTTTTTACACTATTCAGACATAAAAAACTTACACATATGGGGTATCATTTTAATCGTACTGACCCAGAGAATGAAGTACATGGGTCAGTTTTTCCGTAAACAAAATGCAGTGGGAACAAAACCCGTAAAACGGTGGAGGAATTGCATTTTTTTTCCATTTCCAATGACCCCCCCCCCCCCCCCGCCATGCAGCACAGGGTCAGTCCGATCGCGACTCCTATCTGTAAATAATATAACCCCCCCTTCAGCTCCTCCAGCATAGTCTTATGTAAATATCACCCCCCCCCCCAGCATACAGTCCCTTCAGACCCCAAGTAAACATAACAGTGAATCTTCTCCACTGTCCACAGACTGACCTGCAGCTTCTGCTCCTCTCTCCTTGGTCTGTATCTCCCCCACATCTTGAAGCCCCGCCCCCTGCATGATGAGACTCCGCCTCTTCCTCTCATACCTGGAGCCACTCCATTCTGGCGCTCGGAGGGGAAGGGAACCAGAGGCATTGAAGTGCTTGCTGCCTCTGGCGCCCCCCGTGGTCCGCCAGTTAGCACTACTGCAGGGCAGGGGCCAGGGGACAACAGGCGGCCGGGCCCGGACGCAACTGCAACCCCTGTATGTACGCGCCTGCTTACTAACTACTGTAGCGCCGCGATTTCCGGCAGCTGAATTTCTCCCTCTGTCATGCGCCTCCTGCCCCTGACGGAGGGAGAAATTCAGCTGCCGGGGAGTCCGCGTGCGCTACAGTAGTTAGTAAGTACCATACTAACTACCCCTGGGTTGCCGCTATTTACAGATTTAGCCATTGCATGAATATGAATTAAAAAATATATAAATATACTCAGCCGCCAGCACGGGCCCCCAGTGGCGTAGAGCCCCATAGCCATTGCTATGGTGATTCCTACGCCACTGCACCAGGCAGTGTGCAGTCCTACATTGCTGAAAAAAGCTACATCTCTCATTATGCAATGCAAGACCGTACTTAGTGGCATCATTAACCGAGCACAATTTCAGGCTCGGTGCGGCTTTATCAGTAATTATTCGACATGCTATAATCAGATTATAATTAGCAAAGAATGTTAACGTCAACCAGACTAATTGTGGTAACCAATAATCCTGTAACAATATGACGGTGCCAGTACTGACTACGTAGAGTCCAAGGCTGTGATGTAGTCCGAGGGTCCCTTCTGCCCGTGCAGCTGTGACATTAAGAGCAGAGTTTTGAATGTAGCTTTGTATAAAGTATGAGACAAAATTAAAATAAAATAATTAAAATAATATATTTTCAAAATACATAACCTTTTAAAAGCAGCTTTGGATGTGAAGTATTATATGGCGTAAATCAGACTATCACTATTTATCTGGGCAGGATTGCTTTTCAGGAAGTTGTGTGGCTTTTTCTTGGTATTTCTGTTAGCTGGGTGCCCACTGATAGATCCACTGTTACCCAGCTTTTCTTGACTCCTAAATGCTACGCAAGAGGAATGTTTCACTGCAGAAGTACAGCCAGCGGTGCACCTAGCCTTTCTGCTGCCTGAGGCGAAAACTGAAATTGCTGGATCCGGCAGGGCTCAGCAAAAACGCTTCCGTTACTGATGATACATCCGTCTGCATCCGTTATGAGTGGATCCGGTTGTATTATATGTAGCATAGCCAAGGCGGATCCGACATGAACTCTATTGAAAGTCAATGGGGGACAGATCCGTTTTCTATTTTGTCAGATTGTGTCAGAGAAAACAGATCCGTCCCCATTCACTTGCATTGTGGGTCATGCTGGATCCGTCTTGCTCCGCATCCCAGGACGAAAAGCAAACTGCATGCTGCGGTTTTCTCTCTTGTATGAGAACGGACACAGGATGCATTTTGGAGCCCTCCGTTCTGTTCAGTAACGTTTTGTCCCCAATGAATGGGGACAAAACGGAAGCGTTTTTTTCCGGTATTGAGACCCTATGACGGATCTTAATACCGGAAAATATTAACGCTAGTGTGAAAGTAGCCTAAGCATGTATCTGTAAGGGCAAATTATTGTTAAGATGATCGCTAATGAGCGTTCATATGATATACTGCCGCCGATTACACTATAAACGAACAAATGCTCGTTCATCAGGTAATCAGAATCTTTTAACATGTTAAAAAATTGGAATGCAGGGTGGTTGTAAGTTAACCATGGACAGTGTATAATGTGATGGAAAAATGAATCCAGCCAGCAAAGGAAGCAATATGGACAATCACAATACATTAGTAAGTGCCTTGTAGTAACTTTCTCTACATAATAAATGCTACGGTATTTGCTGAAGTGACACAACCCCTTTAAGGGTACGGCCACATGATCTGGTTTCTGTATGTAGTTTTGGAACCCAAAATCAGGAGTGGATCATAAAAAGGAGAGAAAGTATAACAGGAAAGGATTTATTCTCTCTTTTTTTTATTCACTCCTGGTTTTGGCTTCCAAAACTACATGCAGAAGTCTGACCAGGTGGCATTACCCTAGGAGCATGTGTACGGGGTGTGACTCACTTTGGGTGGTACCGTTGATCTTCCTGATTCCGGTGAAATTATTTCCTAAGTCTCTGAAGTTTGTGGTTGTGATTTTATTTTGAAACACAGGTTCTGACATCACAAGATGGTGATTTATGGCTCCTGAGAAAGTACCTCTTCCCAGGACAGCTCACATGTAACTCCTAGATCTGTAAGGTGCAGGGACTTAGACAATTCTGTCTTTGCAACAGCAAAAAAACTGTCCTAATGGGCAAAAAATTCCGTAATGATTTTGCCTGTTTTGTCTGTGGAGCAGGCATCCGTGACAAATTCTGAACAAGTTTAGGGTTGTTTGCTCCATGCAAACAACCCTAAGGCTGCATTCACACGGGCGAGTTTTCCGCGCGGGTGCAATGTGTGAGGTGAACGCATTGCACCCGCACTGAATCCGGACCCATTCATTTCTATGGGGCTGTGCACATGAGTGGTCATTTTCACGCATCACTTCTGCGTTGTGTAAAAATCGCAGCAGGGTCTATATTCTGCGTTTTTCACGCAACGCAGGCCCCATAGAAGTGAATGGGGCTGCGGGAAAATCGCAAGCATCCACAAGCAAGTGCGGATACTGTGCGATTTTCCCGCGTGGTTGCTAAGCGACAGGACCCGATCTTTATTATTTTCCCTTATAACATGGTTATAAGGGAAAATAATAGCATTCTCAATACAGAATGCATTGTAGAATGTTAATTAAGGGGTTAAACATAAAAAACTTAACTTACCTTAGCCACTTGATCGCGTAGTTGGCGATCTCTCTTCTCTCTTCAAGCTTTAGCTGTAGTCTAAAGGAACTGTTATGACATCACATCACATGGTCCAATCACATGGTGATGTACCATGTGATTGGACCATGTGATGTGACGTGGAACAGTGTAAGACCAATGGTATGTATATAGTGTTTACAGTTGATAGTATCTCATAGGGACCCTCCCATAATTTTAGTGCCTTCTCATAATTTATAGTGTCCCTTAGTAGCCAAATTCTGCAATAGCTGGTGGCTATAGTTTTCCTTCATATACCAGATGCCATTTCTCTTTGTTTGCTGCAGACTAGCTTGCTGCTGGGAATCCTTTTTATCCAGGTACTCACATTGACTGTGTTTTCAGGCCTTCAATATCAAGCCATGTTTAGAAAAACTATGGTCCGGAACCACAGTTAGTAAACTCCGAAACTGCTACCAGTCTTCCTTAACCACTCCGATTGGTAGGAAGCTAAGTTACCCCTAGGGTCTTCAATGTAGCATGCCGCAGACTTGGCTACTAGGGTTACGCCTGCCAAGAAAGAGAGCAGAAAACTGGTGCAATCTTGCTAGAGTCAGACCTACCGGAATAACCGTTGTGAACAGAGTAGAAGACAAGCAGGGTCAGAACCAGGAGATATAGACAGTACATGATCAGCAGATGAGGGGTTAATCCAGAAAAAGGCCACAAGAGAAACAAGAATCAGTAGTAGCTCAATCAGCAGACAAGAGGTTAATGCAGATAACAAACCAGTCAGGACACCTGGAGAATCAATAGAAACTAAATTGGCAGATGAGATGTTAATCTAGAAAACAAGACACAGTTAGATTACCAGGAGTTCAGATGCAGTGGTAAGAAGTGCTGCAAAGCACAGGAGCCAGGATACAATGAAATCACAGGCAACTGATACTCACTAAGCATTCCTCGTCTAGCTCTGGGTTTGAACACCAAGCCAGTAACCTAATTGGCTGAGATCTCCATAGTTCTTCTGAACCGGTTGTTAAAACAGCAGCAATTGAAGGTGTTTACTTAACACATTTAGTTTAGATAACATGTCTCAGAAAGCATGTGTGTTACCTCTACTACATCTGCATGTCACTGAGTTCCAAAGAAGAAGTGACAACATGTTCCTGATTTCAAAGAGTTTTTTTTTACATTTTTGATTATTAATATGATTACAAATTTAAAGAAAATGTTGAAGATTTAGATAAAGAAACATCATCTTCTCACGCTACATAGATGTTCTCATTCATTAAATAATAGCTCACTTTCAATTCTCAAAAATTATTTTTTGTTCATAGCAAACGAAAGAGGAACTACAGACAGAAATTACTCAAGAAGCGAGGAGAAATCCTGAAAGCTAAAATAAGATCAATCTCAAACATACAGAGAGGGAGAAAGAAGCAGCAATTATGTCCACAGTATAACTCTGCATTGTGTGAACAACAGGAAAGGGGAAACCACAGCACAGAAACAAACCTCCCACACCAGCATTATAGCACTTATATTATTGTAGATAGGAGCAGTGGTATAGTACTTATATTATTGAAAATACTTATAGGAGGCAGTATTATAGTAGTTATATACTTGTACATAGGAGCAGTATTATAGTAGTTATATTCCTGTACATAGGAGCAGTATTATAGTAGTTATATTCTTGTACATAGGAGCAGTATTATAGTAGTTATATTCCTGTACATAGGAGCAGTATTATAGTAGTTATATTCTTGTACATAGGAGCAGTATTATAGTAGTTATATTCCTGTACATAGGAGCAGTATTATAGTAGTTATATACTTGTACATAGGAGCAGTATTATAGTAGTTATATTCTTGTACATAGGAGCAGTATTATAGTAGTTATAGTCTTGTACATAGGAGCAGTATTATAGTAGTTATATTCCTGTACATAGGAGGCAGTATTATAGTAGTTATATTCTTGTACATAGGAGCAGTATTATAGTAGTTATATTATTGTACACAGGAGGCAGTATTATAGTAGTTATATTATTGTACACAGGAGGCAGTATTATAGTAGTTATATTCTTTGCCAATTTTCTTTTTATTCAAAGACAGTGATAGGAACATATGACAGCCATAATGAAACATATCGACAGGTATAGTCATAAGTCCCTAAGGATCAGGCGAAACCACCGTATTGCCTCCAAGGTTGCCAGGTCGCCAGAAATTTCTGACGGTTGTTCGTTTCCCAGGTGGTTAGTTCTTCAAGTCTAAACAGTTGGTCTGATTTGTCCAACCATTCTTTCATGGAAGGTGGTGTGTCAAGCTTCCATTTCAGCGGGACATGTAGTCTGGCTGCCTTATATAGCATTGTGGGTAGGCTCGCCCTAGCGGGGTATAAGATACGTTGGGGCACCAAAGTAGCACCAATTTGGAATCCAGAACTAGTGGGGTTCTGAGGGAGCATATTTGGTTGATGACAGATTCAATCTTCAAAATGTACTCATTTTCCTGCAATTCCACCAAATGTGGGATAACGTCCCAGTCTCAGTGCCGCAGCTCCAGCACATATCTGGAACATTTGGATTCAATTTGTGGAGGAAAGCTGGCGTTTTGTACCACCTAGTCGTGAGTTTAAAGGAGTTTTCTTGGACCAAGATGCAGCGTGAGAAGCCATGTAAATTGGCTAGTATTGCTGCTCGTTCAGGGTCAGAAAATTTAGTGGAGAGTTCCGTCTCATATGCAGAGATGTGGGACACAGCCGGAGGTGAGGCAGAGAGAAGGAGTTTATACATCTTCGACAAGGCTTTCGTGACGGGGAATATGGATCCTACGCATTCTTCAAGCCACGTCGGAGAGGTGCTAGGGAACAAGGGGAGGGACAGTTTTTTTTATATCATTGCGAAAGCTTAACACCTGCAGGAAAGAGGCGCTTCTAACTTGCGGCAGGTCTAGGACAGGCGACCAATCTATTTCCCCGCTTGGGCACCTACTGCTAGCAAGGGAGTGATCATGGAGAAGCTTCCAAATGCCCGATGAGTCTGCTAAGTCTTTGTGTATATAAGCCTGTAGCAGAGATAGCGGGAGTAGAGCATGGGGAAATCGCAGTTCATTGTTTGCGTACATTTTAGACCATTCCGTGAGCGCCCCTCGCTACATAATGGAGATATGCAGAGAGTTAGGCAAGCATGGACGAACGCCCCAGAAAGCAAGTCTTTCTCTGAAGGTGAGAGTGGCGGATTCCAGACGGGCGCACATCGAGAAAGATTTATCGGCCAACACATCAAGGCCTCTGATCAGTTGGGTAGCTTTGTAGTAAAGACGCACATCTGGAAGGCCGAAACCTCCGAATCGTCTCTCTTTAATCAGGGTCGGGTAGGCTACCCTAGCCCTTTTGCCCTTCCATATGAAGGAAGAAAAAAGTCTTTTAATATTGGTAAAATAAGAGTTAGGCAGCCAGATTAGGTAGATAAATTTAGCCTGTACTAGGTAGATAAATTTAGGTACTATGTAGGTCTTTATGTAATTTTTCCTGCCCATCCACTAAATAAATGGTAGTTTTATGGTTTGAAGGTGTTATTATCTCACTTCTTTCAATAATGGGAGTAGGTTTAATTTAAATAGATTGGACGGGTCTGCTGAAACAGGTATACCTAGATATTGGATGGAGTGGGTTGCCCAGGAGAACGGGGTGGTGCGTTGTAGCTCTAGAACCGTTGCCTTAGGACAGGTGACATTAAGGGCTTGTGACTTACTATAATTAATTTTGAAATTCGATAAGCTACCAAATTCTTCAAAAATGGCCACTAATTCAGGAAAGGAGGTCAATGGGTTTGAGGTCAGGACAAGCAGATCGTCCGCAAAGGCCGCCGCAACGTGCGGTTTATTGTTGATAGTTAAGCCTAGGATTTTAGGGTTTTGATGTATTTTGCAGAGGAGGGTTTCCATAACAATAATGAACAAGGCAGGGGACAGGGGGCAACCCTGCCGCGTGCCATTGGAAATGGTGAAGGGGGGGGGGGGATAGGGAACTATTCACTTTGCCCTTAGCGGAAGGTGCTGAGTATAGAGTCAGTACTGCATTGATCAACTGGGAGGAGAAGCCAAACCTAGACATTGCCGCCGACATATACTGCCAGCTCACCCTGTCAAAGGCCTTCTCCGAGTCGGTGCTTAACAAGGCTAAAGTTTTTTTTCTTAGATCTGGCTCAGCTAATCAAGTGCAGCAGACGCGTCGTATTTTCGTTACCTTGTCTGCCGTGTACAAATCCTACCTGTTCCCTATTCACAATATCAGGGAGAACAGGTTGGAGGTGCGCGGCCAGGATTTTGGCCCACTACTTTATATCGGTGTTTAAAAGAGATATTGGCCTATAATTTACACATTTGCACTTCCTAATCGGTTACAGGTTCAGTCAGGGCTTCCACTTTTTCACAGGGCAAGGCGTTGAGGAATTCGGATGTTGCTTGTTTAATTTCCAATTCTGACTTCTTACTAGAGGGGGGGAGATTGTACAGATCGGCGTAAAAGTCGCAGAAGGCTTTGGCTATATCCGGTGTAGATTTGTGTAAAACACCATCAGTGGTTTTAATGGAGGATATATGGGAGGCATCTTGTTGTTTCTTCGCTAGCGCTGACATCAATCTGTTGCCTTTGTTACCGTGTGAATACGCTTGGAATTTGGCTCGCATAAGAAGTTTAGGCGAAGTCACATTTAGTAAATTTTTCAGGTCAGAGCGAGCTGTCGTCAGTTCTTCAAATATTACTTGGGCCTGGCTTCTTTTGTGTGTCAGTTCTAGCTTGGAAATACGGTTGGTAAGTGCCGCAGTTCTCTGTTTCTTGACAAACGTACCCAGAGAGATCAGATCCCCCTTGATCCTGGCCTTATGGGCTTCCCATAGAATCAAGGGGGAGGGAGTAGGTACAGTAGAGGCGTTAATAGTGAAGTAGTCAGAAATAGCAGTAGCCATTTTGGATTTGTTAGGGGCTTCTGCTATGAGCGTTTCGTTTAGCCTCCAGGTCCGCTCACTTGGGCCAGGATCAAGGCTAGTGAAATGTAGGAAAATCGGGGCATGATCTGAAATTGTGATATTACCTATGACGGCTTTAGAGACCTTCCGGATGTGGGCTGAAGAAATGAATAGGTAGTCAAGCCACTGGCAGGAAGCCTGGGCTGCGGAATAAAAGGTGAAGTCCCTCTCTAGGGGGTTTAAGGTTCTCCAGGCGTTAATGACCTTTAGTTTCAGTAATTGTTTTTTAAGCGCTCTCAGCTGTTTGTAGGGTATGGCAGAGCGTTTGGTGGAGGAATCTAACTCAGGTTCCAAGTTACGTTGAGATCACCTCCCAGGATGACCATTCCTTCTTGAAACGAGGACAGAAGAATTAGTGTTTGGATGAGCCATTGAACTTGTGCCCTATTTGGGGCATATAAATTAGCTAGGGTCACAAGGGTGTCTCCCACCATACCCTTAACAAAAATGTAACGCCCGTCTGGATCCGCCTGAGATGCCACGCATTTAAAGGCGAGCTGTTTATGGATTCCATTGCTCACCCCCTTGCTAGCTGTGCTAAATGTGACGTGAAACCATTGTGTGTATTTGTTAGAAGAAATATTAGGTATCTTACCAGCTTTGAAATGAGTCTCCTGTAGGTATATAATAGATGCTTTATCTTTCTGAAGAAGGGAAAGTGTCTGAGCTCTTTTTCAGGGTTCGTTCAGTCCTTTGACATTAAATGATGCTACTATAACAGAAACCATATCTTACAATGCAGTTAGTGGACCAGGGAACACAGCTTGCGGTCAGGCGTGATCTGATAGGGATCACAACAGGGCAAGGACAAAAGGGTAGACAACGAAAAGACAAGGACTGAGATAAACGACTATACTCACGAGTACCAAACGTGAACCGACTCTTATGAGGGATAAATGTGCTACCCTTGCGTGTCCTGTACTGCGCGGGACACGCTAGAAGCAAGAGTCAAATGTCCTCTAAATTAACTATAGAGGGGGGGGGGTCAGAAGTGCCTAGTCAGAACGTGCACCTCTGCACCGCCCAATAATGTAACATGGAACAAATCAACAGAACAGAGTTTAAACTCAAATATAGGATCATAACCTTATAATATAAATAATAATAAGCCTACTGCTGTAGCAGGCGCTGGTTCAAGAAGTGCTTGATCACATTACCCCAAGAGCGAAGGGAAAGTGTAGTAAAGGTAACTACCGTGAAGGTAAGCGGCAACCTGTGTTAAGGGTGTCTCACAATGCCAGGTAAGTAATTGGGATCTACCACGGTCCCCTGGTACTGGGGTGGGGGTGGGGGGTACTCAATGCCAGCATATATATAAGAATTGCAACTACCTACGGGCAGAAAGAAGGAGAGACGGCCTGGACAGGGAGGAAGGGGGGGGGAGGGAACGTCGGGGCATCAAGGGGGAAAAAGGAAAAAGGAGGGAAGAAGGGGGGGAGGGGGGGTACACAAGCAGCTAACGGTGGGGGTCCGCAGAAGGTGGGTGGAGCTCCTGGGAAAGGGGGAGAGGGAGGGAGGGGGAGGAAGAGAGAAAGGTAGAAGGTAGTATCCAAGAGGCACACTCTATCACATGCATGTAATCCAAAGGGAACAACATATTCCATCACTGAAATAAAATGCATGTACATATAGGCACTACAATGCAGAACTCTCCCAAATCGTAATGACAATAGACCTAGCATTACTGTGGCATAATAAGAGAAAGCCCAGGCACATTTACTTATACCGAGTGTCCTCAGCTCCGGTGCTCGGCTCTCCGCAGCATGTCATAGTATATCATCTCAGCAGTGATGGCGGTATCGTGGGAGTTACTCCTGCTGACCAGCGAGCATAGGAAAAAGAGAGGGAGAAGAAGGATAGAAGATGGGGGAGGTAAAAGTGGAGATCGGCAAGGAGGGAGTGAGTCGCTCCATAAAGGTATGGAGGGGGAGAGTGCAGAGAATGGGCTAAAGGCAAACCCCAGATGGTGAGGAAGATGCAGAGACAGAGAGAGATGAAAGAAAGGTCACGATAGTACCAGAGAGCAAAGATTTGAACAATGCGACTGTAGGCTGGGTATCCCTACTGCATATAGTGATCGATGGGCTCACCGCAAGTCAATGTCCTGAGACACACTCCGGCTCGGCGGGCCAGTGAAAAGCGATTCCTTCAACAAGTCCCTATATCAGGTGGGTCTTAAAGAGTAGGATCCCATAGCAGCTTTTCTCGGTCTGGGAGCCCCGGAAACAGATTGCAGGCAATTCGGGGTCTTCTGGAGTGCAGTCCCGGCATCTCCCTCAGGTGGCAGCGGAAGCCTTAAAGGTATAGGTATGGGTTCTAGGTTCAGCGCAGTCCATACTCTATTCAGATACTCAGGAGCATGGACAGTTAGGCGCCAGCCGTTTAACCAAATAGCCAAACCGAATGGGAAGAGCCAGGTATATTGCAGGTCCCGTTCCCGGAGGGCTTCTAGCAGCGGTTTTAGGATGCGCAGCTTAGCAAGAGTTGAGGGGGCATTGTCCTGGTAAAAGTGGACTTCTTCACCCTCGTAAGTGACTGACTGGCTCTCCTTGGCGGCCTGCAGGATTTGTGAGGTGTCTACGAAGGATAAGAGTCCACAAATGATATCACGTGGCAGTTCTCCTTGCTTGGGTTTGGGGCGTAATGCCCGGTGGATCCTTTCTATTACGACTCCCGCCGCTCTCTCGGGCCCAACAAGGTTTGAAGCATCTCCATTGCAACTTTTCTCAGGGATTCAGGTGCATATTGCTCCGTGAGGCCTTTAATCCGAATATTTTTCCTTCTACTCCTGTTCTCTTGATCCTCTATGAGGAGAAGGGACTTGTTGATGTATTCAGTGTGCTGGGCAGCACGCGAGGTGATGGACTCCGAGAGAGACGCCATGTCGGCCTGCCGGGTCTCCAGGAGCTCAACCCTGCTGTTTATCTGTCGCAGGTTTGATTTAATGTTCGCCAATTCTTCCATTAAAGGGTTTCATGGCTTGGAATATAGTCTTCTTTAGGAAAGCCTTTGTAATGAGGGATGTAGATTTATCGTTCTGATTGCTCCCTGGTAGGCTGTCTAGATCTGAGGCCTGGTCTCCTGGGTTTCTCGCTCTCAGGGCCATGTTGGAGTCAGCTCCAGGGGCAGGGTTCGGCTGAGTTTTCCAATATTTCTGCAGGTCAGTTTGACTGCCCGTTAGTTTAGAGGTGCTGGTGGGGTCCCCCGAGCGGTCTTTGCTAGTTTTGCCCATTTTGGGAGTGTCTCTGTTCAGCAAACAGGCGGTTTAGAGGTGCTTGATGGAGGAGCTGCGGTATCACACGTCCATCTCAGTCGGTGGCTAGACTCCGCCCCCCATACTAGTTATATTCTTGTACATAGGAGCAGTATTATAGTAGTTATATTCTTGTACATAGGAGCAGTATTATAGTAGTTATATTCTTGTACATAGGAGCAGTATTATAGTAGTAATATTCTTGTACACAGGAGACAGTATTATAGTAGTTATATTCTTGTACATAGGAGCAGTATTATAGTAGTTATATTCTTGTACATAGGAGCAGTATTATAGTAGTTATATTCTTGTACATAGGAGCAGTATTATAGTAGTAATATTCTTGTACATAGGAGCAGTATTATAGTAGTTATAGTCTTGTACATAGGAGCAGTATTATAGTAGTTATATTCTTGTACATAGGAGCAGTATTATAGTAGTTATATTCTTGTACATAGGAACAGTATTATAGTAGTTGTATTCTTATATATAGGAGCAATATTATAGTAGTTATAGTCTTGTACATAGGAGCGGTATTATAGTAGTTATATTCTTATACATAGGGGCAATATTATAGTAGTTATAGTCTTGTACATAGGAGCAGTATTATAGTAGTTATATTGTTGTACATAGGAGGTAATTTTTATTAGTAAAAAAAGGCGACATGTACATTATCAAAAAACTTGTCAAAAACAATAATCATTAAAAGGCAATCATACACCTCCAAAACAGAGCAAACCTTATAACTTCAACTTAACACGAGTCCATTTCTGTTAAAAGGAGAGAAAAATAATATTAATCAAGCATAATCCAATTACATTATAAGTATAATCAATCCATATATACATTCCTCCATAAAGTCATGTTGTTCCTAATTTCCAGGGATTTGATCCATCTCAGATCTGACATAATGAGGTTCACTGCTTTTATGTACTGGAATGGTTTGTTACTGATAGACACTCTGGTTCTGGTGTTTCAGTGATAGTACTTGATGAATGTAATGATGAGATACATGGTCCCCTGGTCAATGTCACCTACATTAGAGGGCACCCCATAGATGATATCTGGGTATTTGAGAGACTGCAGTCTTGGTATTTTTAGTTTACAGGATATTTCTTGCCATATTTTTCTCCCTCCCCAGCACTCTGAAATGAAATGTGCCATGGTCTCTTCCTGCTGACAACCCAAATGACACTTAAGCTCTTAAACACTCAAAAATTTTAAATTTTCTTTAGCAAAAAGTTTCACTTGCAAAAACAGCCAAGCAATATCAAAAAATTTAGGAGGGAGCCTTACTGCATTGAGGAACCTCAGACTGTCCTATAAGATGGTGGTCGTACAGTTTTTTAGTGTGGGCTGTAAACAGAAGAAGGTCTTACACACCCTGAAGTACAGCGCTTTCCTGGTCTTAGTCTGAATGTAAAACTTATCTATACCCCATTTTTTCAGGCACCTAAGACCATAGTCCAGGTACTGGGGGAGGTAGTCATGAGTCAATCTCCCCCTCTTGAGACTGCCGCCTCGTACTCCAGATTTTGCAAAAGGCAATATCCAATCCATAACACTGTTCACCCACAGGGAGTTGTTCTCTGAGTCCAGGTCACCAAAATTAAGGAGTCAAAGAACACCCTTGGATTTATCATATACAGCCCTCCCTCTCTCCTCTGTAGGTAGGTTATCCCTTTTTTTTTTACTGAGTTTAACATGTTCCCCCAAAGAAGCTGGAAGAACAGGCTAAAGAGCCTAGCCGAGAAAGATTCAAGCAAAGGAAAGACAACAGAGACATATTAGAAGACAGGGACCAGGTAAGTCTTCAACATTTCATCCCTTTCGCTATAGGTCATCCTCCAGTTCTTCCATCCCTGAACCTTTGCATTTCCGGCTTCTAATCTTTCTTCCCAATTTATCTTGGCATTATTGTCCCTACCAAATTTAACCCCTATGATTTTAATACAGGTGGAGGCTCTTACAATTTGTGGCAGATCAAAGTCTGGATCCAGAAAGCTTGATTCTTCTCAAGGTTGACCAGAGACCCTGAGGCCTCTGAGTAGCTTCTGATGGCTGCAGACATCTGCCCCTCACAAGTCTCAGATATCACCACAGTTACATCATCTGCGTAGGCAACAACACGCGGAGGCAAGCAGTGGGAGACTGGCACCCCCCGAAAATCACACTCTTGCAGTGACCTCAGGAATGGATCTAAGGCAAACACATACAGCAGCGGACTCAACGGGAAACCCTGTCTCACCCCAGCCTCAACCCTGAAAGTGTCATCCTGCCAACCATTGACCAGAGGAAAGCTCTCTGCCTCTCTATACAAAGTTTTCAGCCAATCAACAAATTGTCCCGAAATACCGTACTTTGACAAAGTGACCCATAGATACTTGTGGTCTACTCTGTCAAAGGCTTTAGCCTGGTCAAGACCCACGACATATCTCCAACACCTCAGAGCTTTATATCTCTCAAACATATCGAGATGACAGCTCCAGAGATGTTTTTCCCTTTGACTGTGTCGAACTGACAGCCTGCCAACAGTGCCCGGGACAAAAAGACTAACTTAGAGAACAAAATTTTTGCCAGAATCTTTCTGTCGACATTCAAGAGAGCAATTGGCCTCCAGTTCTTGATGTAGCTAGGCTCCTTACCTTTAGACAGCAGAATTAACGAGGGCACCCTCATGGACGGAGGCATCAGGTGATTTTCTAGACAATTTTTGTACACATCCAGAAGGATTGGAGCTAAGTGGTGTCTGAATTTCTTATAAAATTCTGCTGTTATACCATCAGGACCTGGTGCCTTCTTCAGATATAACTGAGTCATCTTCTCTTCATCCAAAACCTTCTTCTGAAACAAGTCAGCATAGTGAGATCTCACCACCCCCAGGATACCTTACTTAACGTCCTCCCACCAGTCAGCCATGTTGTTATAAAAGTCCACTCTCTCTAGTTGTTGCTTAAAAAGAGTAGACGACTCTCTGGACACAAGGATCCTCCAGAAGACTGAAGTTAAGTCTCCATAACCCCCTACTAACATCAGGATGCTTCATGGATCCCAAGCAGAAAAACAAAGCTAGATGATCTGAATAAGGGACTACTTGCTCCTTCATCCCACTGACGGTTTCTGCTGGACTAACAAAAGCCAAATCTATTCTACTTCTTCTGTCAGCACAACAGTATGTGACGTTCGGCTACCTACCTCCTTCCTACCTGCCTACGATCTTGCTGAGGACTACCTGCAAGATCAAGTTATTCAAGACCTTGGAGTCCCTGTTCACTACTCGGCCAGAGGATCTGTCACCCGATGTTCTAGCGACATTTAAATCTCCAGCCATTACCACAGGAACTAAAGTAAAAAGGTACTGCTTCACATCACTGAACAACTGGATTCTTTCCGCCACTGACTGTGGGCCATAGATATTAATGAGCCGGAGTCTTCTACTATGAATAGTGACTTCTAGAACCTGACATCTTCCCATAGCCACCTCTGTTAACCGAAGTACTGTCACATTATTGGTGGCAAATATAATAGCCCCCCGGGCATAAGGCTCCACAGCCAGTGACCAGAAAGAAGAACTAGACCGCCAATCTCTTTTTGCCTCACCTAAAAGCCCTAATGTGGTCAGATGGGTCTCCTGCAAGAAGATGACACCTGCACCAAGATACCTGAGATGGTCATAAACAGTGTGTCTCGTACTCCTTACCTTATTGCTGTTCACGTTACTTGAAGCTATTTTCAAAGAAAACATGGCCATCAGAGCACAAAAATAATAAAAACAGTGAAGTAATCACTAGAGTTGAGCGGACACCTGGATGTTTGGGTTCGAGAAGTTCAGCCGAACTTCACGGAAATGTTCAGGTTCGTGATCCGAACTTGACCCGAACTTGACCCCAAACCCGAACCCCATTGAAGTCAATGGGGACCCGAACTTTTAGGCACTAAAATAGCTGTAAAATAGCCCTGGAAAGGGCTAGAGGGCTGCAAAAGCTTTATAGTATAAGTGCATGTCGGGGAGGCCGAAGCCTCCAAATCTCCTCTCCCTGGTCAGCACCGAATAAGCAATCCTGGGGGACCTGTTCTGCCATAGGAAGGAAGAGAACACCCTGCGCACCTCCACGAAGAAGGAATTCGGAAGCCAGATTGGGAGCGCTTGAATTAAATAGAGAAATTTAGGGACTATGTAGGTCTTCAGAAAATTCTTTCTACCTACCCAAGACACAAATGGGATCTTCAGGGATTGCAATTGGGTTCTAATGGAATGGAGTAGGGGAGTATAATTAAGGTTGTGTAGGTCTTTAGTGTCTGCAGAAATGTCCCCGGGGGCCCAGGCAAAAAGGGTGGTGCGCTTCAGAGTGGCCACTACGTTGGCGGGGCTGGTGATGTTGAGAGCTAGGGATTTCTCATAATTAATTTAAAAATTAGAAATGAGACCGAAGTCGCTAAAAAGAGCGAGTAACTTGGGAAAGGACGTTTTGGGGTTTGAGGTAGTTATTAGGAGATCATCGGCGAATTCTGCTGTTAGGTGGGTACGGGGCCTATTGTCACTCCCACAATGTCAGGGTCTTGGCGGATTTTACAAAGCAACGTCTCCATCACCATCACGAACAGGGCCGGCGAAAGGGGGCACCCCTGCCTTGTGCCATTTGAGATGGCAAAGGCGGGTGAGAGGGTGCCGTTGACTTTGACCCTGGCAGAGGGGGCCGAATACAGAGTAAGAATAGCCGCTATAAATTGGTCCGGAAAACCAAATTGCGACAGGGCCCGCGACATGAAGCTCCAGCTAATCCTGTCGAACGCTTTTTCCGCATCTGTGCTTAATAGCACCAGAGGCGTGGAGGTGCTTTTAGCCCAGGTTATGAGATGGAGCAAGCGCATAGTATTCTCACTCCCCTGTCTGCCAGGGACAAAGCCAACTTGTTCCTTATGAATTATATCGGGGAGAATCCCATGAATACGTTGGGCCAGAATCTTAGCCCACCATTTGATGTCCGTGTTAAGCAGGGAGATGGGGCGGTAACTACTGCAGCAGAGGGGGTCTTTATTTTCTTTCCGAATGATCGTTATATGGGCCGAGAGCGATTGAGGTGGTAAAGAACCTCCTCCCAGGAGGTGGTTGCACAGGGATTGGAAATGCGGCACTAATATGTCTTTGAAGGTTTTATAATATGATATAGAGAAGCCGTCAGGTCCGGGGCTCTTCCCATTGGGGATGGAGGAGAGAACTTTTAGGAGTTCAGATTCCGTGACTGGGGCTAGTAATTGTGAGGTTTGCAATGGCGTTATAGTTGGTAGCTTTAAGGAGGAGAGGAAGTTGTCAGCGGCCCTGGCAATTAATTCTGGGGACGTTTGAGGGGGGGCGGGTAAGTTGTAGAGGTCTGCATAGAAAGTTGAAAAGGCTTTTGCAATGTCCGGGGTTGTTTTTAGTCGGTTTCCCTTGGCGTCATTGATAGAGGGTATAAACGAGTCTACACGCTGTTGCTTTGCAAGGGCTGTCATCAATCTATTCCCCCTATCACCATGAGCGTAAGCCTTAAATCTAGAACGGAAGAGGAGCTTAGCGGAGCGGACATTAAGCAGGTTTTTTAGGTTTGTTCTGGCTTCAGACAGTTCCTCCGCAACCCGCAGGGCCTGAGAGTGTTTATGTGTCAATTCTAGAACTGCTATGCGGGACAGGAGGGCATTCAAGGCTTGTGTGTGTTTTTTCTTAACATGGGCTCCCAAGGACAAGACCTCGCCCCTAATTACAGCCTTATGCGTTTCCCAGATGACGGAGGGAGATGGGGAGGAGGGGCCTGCAGAATTAAGGTGGAAGAATTCTAGCAATGAGGCTGATAATTTAGAAATATTATTGGGGTCAGATATGAGTGTATCATTGAGTCGCCAGGTCCATTCCTTCTTCGGGAGGGCAGACAGTGATATGTTCATAAGGACCGGGGCATGGTCGGACAAGGTGATGTTCCCTATCTTAGCGCTGATGACCTGGGGCGCCTGCGCTGAAGATAGGAATAAATAGTCAAGTCTATGGAAGGAGGACTTAGCGTGGGAGAAGAAAATGTAATCTCTGCTGGATGGGTTCAGGGTGCGCCAGATATCTAATACCTCCAATTTTTTCAGAGTGGCCTTTAGGCGCCTCAGGAGTGTGTGTAATATCACCGACTTTCCAGTGGAGGAGTCGAGAATCGGCTCTAAAGCTAGATTCAAGTCTCCACCGAGGATAATCATACCCTCTTTAAAGGAACGCAAATGGGTAAGGGTCTGAATGAGCCACGGGACCTGACCCCTATTGGGGGCATACATGGTGGCCAAGATAACAGGTGTGTCAGCAATCAGCCCCTTCACAAACAGAAATCGTCCCTCTGGATCAGAGGCTATTGCTGAATGTTAGAAGGGTATGTGCTTGTGAACGGCTATACTGACACCTCTGCTAGCTGAATTGTGGGTACTGTGGAACCATTGATTGAATCTGGTGTGTGCCAGTTTAGAGATCTTACCTACTTTAAAATGCGTTTCCTGGAGATAGGCGATGGAAACCTTGTCCTTTTGCAGCAGTGATAGAATCTGTGATCTCTTACATGGCTCATTCAGACCCCACGCGTTAAGTGTGGAAACTATAAGAGAAGCCATAATGATAAGTAACAGTACATAAGTCTGGTCGTGGACCACCTGGGTGGCACATACACTAGTACGATGAGTAGAGACCGGGGCCATGGAAGGGGAGGTGGGACAGATAGAAGCATACAAAGCTTCAGATACATGGGTGGGGTAGAACAGTAAAAACAACATAGTGATAAACAGAGCTTAAATAGAGGGGGAAGACCCACAGGGCACCTGAGGTGGAGCAGATCCTTTCTCATTACGGCAATTTGCCGGGATCCTTCAGGGGGGGGCTTCTGCAGGCCAATTGAAAGCCAATAAGAGGCCGTCAGGGGGTAAGGGATCAACATAAATATGGAGTACAGTGGGGTAGCCCCAGCTAAAAATCAATAACAGCAGGGGAAAAACATACAGTGGCAGCCCAGTTAGCAAGGTGGATCGAACTATATAAGATTGTATGAGCGAGGCGCCAGCATAAATAACAGATATACACAGACTAGAGAGTCGACCATCAAAGGTGCATGAGAAGCGCAAGCTAAACATCAGAAAACATGCCCGCAGAGGTGGGCACTAATCCTCCGGGGAATTAAGCAAGCCCCACAGGATCAGGCCCACGGACGCATCAGGAAACCGCTTGAGTAAATACATATATATATCTCAACAGCGTCCGGTGCCATATTTAAATCGCATGAGTATGCAACATTTAAAGTCATACGGGCCGTCAGATAGTTAAACCATCTCTGAAGATCCTCGTCGGACCCAGGCCAGTTGGTCTCAGCGGTGGCTCCTTGGAACACGGAGTCACCACAAGGCAAACAGGCTAAAGAAAACCTTGGTATGAGGTTCAGGTCTTTGCAGGTGAGCTAGTTATATTCTTGTACATAGGAGCAGTATTATAGCAGTTATATTCTGTACATAGGAGGCAGTATTATAGTACTTATAGTCTTGTACATAGGAGCAGTATTATAGTAGTTATAGTCTTGGCTAGCATAGGAGCACTATTATATAGAAGCTATATTATTGTACTAGGAGGTAGCTTTTATTAGTAAAAAAAAGCAACATATACATTATCAAAAACTTGTCAAAACAATAATCATTAAAAGGCAATCATACACCTCCAAAACAGAGCAAACCTTATAACTTCAACTTAACACGGTCAATTTCTGTTAAAAGAGAGAAAATAATATTAATCAAGCATAATCCAATTACATTATAAGTGTAATCAATCCATATATACATTCCTCATAAAGTCATGTTGTTCCTAATTTCCAGGGATTTGATCCATCTCAGGTCTGACATAATGAGGTTCACTGCTTTATGTACTGGAATAGTTTGTTACTGATGGACACTCTGGTTCTGGTGTTTCAGTGATAGTACTTGATGAATGTAATGATGAGATACATGGTCCTCGGTCAATGTCACCTACATTAGAGGGCACCCCATAGATGATATCTGGGTATTTGAGAGACTGCAGTCTTGGCATTTTTAGTTTACAGGATATTTATTGCCATATTAGTGTCAGGTCCAGGAGTTCCTCCAAGAGTTGAGTCATCTTCTTCATCCAAAACCTTCTTCTGAAACAAGTCAGCATAGTGAGATCTCACCACCCCCAGGATACCCTCCTTAACGTCCTCCCACCAGTCAGCCATGTTGTCATAAAAGTCCACTCTCTCTAGTTGTTGCTGAAAAGAGTAGACAACTCTCTGGACACAAGAATCCTCCAGAAGACTGAAGTTAAGTCTCCATAACCCCTACTAACATCAGGATGCTTCATGGATCCCAAGCAGAAAAACAAGGCTAGATGATCTAAATAGGGACTACTTGCTCCTTCATCCCACTGATGAGTTTCTGCTGGACTAACAAAAGCCAAATCTATTCTACTTCTTCTGTCAGCACAACAGTATGTGACGCTCGCTACCTACTCCCTGGGTGAACAAATCACTGAGGCCTACCTGCAAGATCATGTTATTCAAGACCTTGGAGTCCCTGTTCACTACTGACCAGAGGATTTGTCACCCGATGTTCTAGCGACATTTAAATCTCCAGCCATTACCACAGGAACTAAAAGTAAAAAGATAGCTGCTTCACATCACTGAACAACTGGATTCTTTCCGCCACTGACTGTGGGCCATAGATATTAATGAGCCAGAGTCTTCTACTATGAATAGTGACTTCTAGAACCAGACATCTTCCCATAGCCACCTCTGTTAACCGAAGTACTGTCACATTATTGGTGGTAAATATGATAGCCCCGGCATAAACCTCCACAGCCAGTGACCAGAAAGAAGAACTAGACTGCCAATCTCTTTTGCCTCACCTAAAAGCCCTAATGTGGTCAGACGGGTCTCCCAGCAAGAAGATGACATCTACACACAGATACCTTAGATGGTCATAAACAGTGTGTCTCGTACTCTTACCTTATTGCTGTTTACGTTACTTGAAGCTATTTTTCAAAGAAAACATGGCCATCAGAGCACAAAAATAATAAAAACAGTGAAGCAATCACTAGAGTAGCGGACACCTGGATGTTCGGGTTGAAGTTCGGCCGAACTTCACGGAAATGTTCAGGATCGTGATACTGACTCTGACCGAACTTGACCTCAAACCAAACCCCATTGAAGTCAATGGGGACCTGAACTTTTGGGCACTAAATGGTTGTAAAATAGCCCTGAAAGGGCTAGAGGGCTGCAAAAGGCAGCAAATGTGGGTAAGTGCCCTGCAAACAAATGTGGATAGGGAAATAACTTAAAATAAAATAACTAAAAATTAAACAATATTAATTGGCAACTCGGAGGAGGAGGTGGAATAGGAGGTTGGGGAGGCGTCAGGTGGAATGCCATCAGCAGCGTGTCTACCAGCATGCGTTTTGTAGTCAGTAGTCACGCATCTTTTGATCAGTAACATACATTTTTACAAAATTTGGTTTCCTGCCAGCAATGCACAGCTGTGGCTTATCACTGGCAAAATGGGTTAATGTCACCCACCAATGGAACAGGTGATATTCAGAAATGTTAGGCCCTGGCACCCAGACAGAGGAGAGGTCAATGCTCGGCAAAACAGGCTTCATGTCACCCACCAATGCAGCAGGCGATTATCAGAAATGTAGGCCCCTGGCACCCAGACAGAGGAGAGAGGTCACGTCACAGCAAAACAGGCTACATGTCACTCAGCAATGCAGCAGGCAATTATCATAAATGTAGGCCCCTGGCACCCAGACAGAGGAGAGAGGTCAATGCACGGCAATAAGAGGCTTCATGTCACCCACCAAAGCAACAGGCGATTATCACTAAATGTAGGCCGCAGCCACCCAGACAGAGGAGAGAGGTCAATGCATGGCAAAACAGGCTTCATGTCACCCAGCAATGGAACAGGCGATTATCATTAATGTAGGCTACCAGCACCCAGACAGAGGAGAGGTCCCATAACAGCAAAACAGGCTTCATGTCACCCAGCAATGCAACAGGCCATTTTCAGTAATTTATGCCACAGGCACCCAGACAGAGGAGATTCATTAAAATAAAAAGATTTAATGAATAAGTGCACTGGAGTACAAGAATGTATGGTTGAGGCAGTTATAAATGTCTATTCTGCACAAGGTACGTACAAGTCCTGTGGGATCCGTGCCTTTCATTTTAATGAACGTGAGCTTGTCCACATTGGCTGTGGACAGGTGGCTGCGTTTGTCTGTAATGACGCCACCCTGCCGTGCCAAATACACGTTCAGACAATACACTGGCTGCAAGGCAGGCCAGCACCAAGGCATAAAGGGCAAGCTCAGGCCATGTGGACAATTTGAGACCCAGAAGTTGAATGGGGCAGACCCATCAGTCAGTACGTGGAGGCGTATGCACACGTACTGTTCCAGGATGTTGTTCAAATGCTGCCTCCTGCTAAGACATTCCATTACAGCTGGTGGTGTAGGCTGCTGTGGCGCAGTGACAAAATTTTCCACATGTCAGCCATGCTAACCCTGCCTTCTGAGGAGCTGGCCGTGACCTCTTGCTCCTCCTCTGCCTTTGCCTTGTGCCCCTCCATATCCCCCAGTGTCAGTTGGGAATGCCCTCAGGAGCGCGTCTACCAGCGTGCGATTTGACTGGCGCATCTTTCTATGACAGTGCGGGAATTAAGGTAGGCACGTTGTCTTTGTACCAGGGATCCAGCAGGGTGGCAACCCAGTAGTCAGCACAAGTTACAATGTGGGCAACTCTGCTGTCGTTGCGCAGGCACTGCAGCATGTAGTCGCTCATGTGTGCCAGGCTGCCCAGAGGTAGGGATAATCTGTCCTCTGTAGGTGGTGTATCGTCTGTGTCCTCCGTATCCCCCCAGCCACGCTCCTGTGATGGCCTTGAGGTGCGTTGGGTGCCACCCTGCCACCCTCCTCCTCTACCTCATCTTCCTCGTCCACCAGAACTGCCCTGGCTGGCCACATGTGTACCTGGGCTCTGCTGGTGCAGGAACCCTCCCTCTGAGCCACTTATGTATGACCGGTCTGAAACCCTGTGAAATGCCCCCTCTTCCTCCTCCTCCTCCTGTGCCACATCCTCTTCCATCATCAACGTAATTTAATTGATTTTTCAAGGAGACATAGAAGTGGTATTGTAATGCTAACAATGGCGTCAACAGCACTGGCCATGTTGGTTGAGTACTCAAAAGACCGCAACAAGGTATACAGGTCTCGCATGCAGGCCCAGTCACTGGTGGTAAAGTGGTGCTGATCCACAGAGCGACTGACCCGTGCGTGTTGCAGCTGAAACTCTACTATCGGCCGCTGCTGCTCGCACAGTCTCTCCAGCATATGCAAGGTGGAGTTCCATCTGGTGGGCAAGTCGCATATGAGGTGGTGAGCTGAAAGGCCGAGTTACGCTGCAGCGCAGACAAGCGAGCAGCAGCAGGATAAGAACGCCAAAAGCGAGCACAGACGGACCACACTTTCAGCAGCAGCTCTGACATGTCTGGGTAGTTTTTAAGAAACTTCTGCACCACCAGATTCAGCACATGCACCAGGCAAGGGATGTGCATCAAACCGGCTAGGCCCAGAGCTGCAACGAGATTTCGCCCATTATCCCACACCACCAGGCCGGGCTTGAGGCTCACTGGCAGCAACCACTCATCAGTCTGTGTTCTATGCCTCTCCAAAGCTTCTGTGCGGTGTGGGGTTTGTCACCCAAACACATGAGTTTTAAAATCGTCTGCTGACGTTTACCTCTAGCTGTGCTGATGTTGGGGGTGAGGTTCTTTCGATGACCAGATGTGGGGGTGGTAGAAGAGGAGGAGGAGGATGCCGAGTAGGAGGAGGAGGCAACAGGAGGCAAAGAATAATGCTCTGCGATCCTCTGTGGTGGAAGGACACCGCCTCAGGCCCAGCCGCCACTTTGTTTACCCAGTGTGCAGTTAGGGAGATATAGCGGCCCTGGCCATGCTTACTGGTCCATGTATCTGTGGTTATGTGGACCTTGCCACAGATGCCATTGCGCAGCGCACACTTGATTTCATCCTTCACTTGGTTGTGCAGGGAAGGGACGGCTCGCCTGGAAAAGTAGTGGCGGCTGGGAACTACGTGCGGTGGGAAAGCCACCGCCATCAGCTGTTTGAAACAGTCAGTCTCCACCAGATGGAATGACAGCATTTCAAAGGACAGCAATTTTGAAATGCTGGCATTCAGGACCAGGGATCGAGGGTGGGTAGATGGGTATTTTCTCTTTCTCCCAGTGTTTGCCTATGACATGGTGGAGATGCTTGGTGATGGTGACGGAGGCGGTGGTGGTGTTGGTGGGACATCCTCTGTTTGCTGGTCGCCAGGTGCCACGTTGACGCCATAGGTGGAGGAAGAGGCCGCGATTAGAGATGGCCCGAACTATTCGCCGGCGAACAGTTCCCGCGAACATAGCTTGTTCGCGTCCGCCGCGGCGGGCGAACATATTCGATGTTCGCGTCGCCCCTATACTTTATTATTGAGCAAACTTTGACCCTGTACCTCACAGTCAGCAGACACATTCCAGCCAATCAGCATACCCTCCCTCCCAGACCCTCCCACCTCCTATCTAAACACAAGGATAGGATCCATCTTACATTCATTCTGAAGCTGCAGTAATAGTAATTGTAAATCGCAATGCGATTAATATAACCTGTATTATTCGCATTGCGATTACAACTTAGATCTGAGTTCCTAATAGTTGTATTGCTAGAATATAACGAAGATAACAAATATAGCACTATATTCTCAATCTTCGTTAAATTCTAGCAATACAACAACCATTAGGAACTCAGATCTAAGTTGAATTCTCAATGCCATTACTATAACCTGCATTAATCGCATTGCGTAATTCAACTTAGAGCTGAGTTCTAATGGTTGTTGTATTGCTAGAATATACGTTATATTCTAGCAATACAACCATTAGGAACTCAGCTCCAGTTGTATCGCAATGCGAATAATACTTACAATTATTAATCGCTTGCTAATCCATTTAATGCTTCTATTTGATTGTATATGACGGTTGACTATGACTACCACCAACGTTCTGCTGCCTCCAAAGCAAGATATCTGAACCCCCAGGGGCCATTTGGGCATTTTGATAAAAACGCATCAAAAACGCATCTGCGTGCTTTTATAATTTTTTCATTTTCTAGTTTATTTTTTGTGTATTTTGCCACATTTGGTTGCATATTTAAATTTGGTATAGGCAAATATGGTAGTCTAGATCATGTGTCTATACCAAAACCTAGGATCATTGTTTGACAGCATATTTTCTAAGCCATGTAGCTGAATATAGATTTGGGCAGAGTAATGATCTAGACTACCATATTTGCCTATACCAAATGTAAATATGCAACCAAATGTGGCAAAATACACAAAAAATAAACTAGAAAATGAAAAATTATAAAAACGCAGATGCGTTGTTTTGATGCGTTTTCATCAAAACGCCCAAATGGCCCCTGGGGGTTCAGATATCTTGCTTTGGAGGCAGCAGAACGTTGGTGGTAGTCATAGTCAACCGTCATATTCAATCAAATAGAGGCATCAAATGGATTCGCAAAGCGATTAATAATTGTAAGTATTATTCGCATTGCGATTCCATCTTAGAGCTGAGTTCCTAATGGTTGTATTGCTAGAATATAATGAAGATTGAGAATATAGCGCTATATTCCCAATCTTCGTTATATTCGAGCAATACAAGAACCATTAGGAACCCAGCTCTAAGTTCAATTCGCAATGCGATTAATATAACCTGTATTACTCGCATTGCGATTACAACTTTTACGAAGACTGAATTCTCAATCTTCGTTATATTCTAGCAATGTAACCATTAGGAACCCAGTTCTAAGTTGAATTCGCAATGCGAACATATACTCGCATTGCGAATTAAACAGAGCTGGGTTCCTAAATTTTTGTTAGTTCTAGATAGCCATAGCCAAACAATAGTGAAGTAAGGGCTCTTTCACACTGGCGTTTTATCTTTCTGTCCTAGAGTTCCGTCCTCGAGGCTCTAGGACGGAAAGATACTGATCAGGATAATCCCAATGCATCCTGAATGGAGAGAAATCCGCTCAGGATGCGTCAGGATGTCTTCCGTTCAGTACTGAGACTTTTTTGCCGTAGCAAAATCTGCAGCATGATGCGGATTTGGCCCGGACCCAAATCCTGAAGGCATGCTGGAAAGAAGGATCCGGAATTAATGGCCATTGAAAAGCATTTATCCAGATCCGGCTTTAAGCTAAACGTCGCTTCGGCACATCGCCGGATCCGACGCTTAGCTTTTGTGAATGGTCACCATAGCAGCCAGGACGCTAAAGTCCCGGCTGCCATGGTAGTGTAGTGGGGAGGCAGGGGAGAAGTATACTTACCATCTGTGCGGCTCCCGAGTCCTGGGGCCCTCCACAATGATGTCAGAGCGCTTCCATGAGCATGGATCACATGATCCATGCGCGTATGGCTCTCTGACGTCATTGTGGAGCACCCCGGGAGCCGCACGGACTGTAAGCATCTGCTCCCCGGCTCCCCACTACTTACTATGGCAGCCGGGACTTTAGTAGAGTCCTGGCTGCCATGGTTACCTAAAAGCATATTGAAGACTGATCAGTATTCCAATGCTTTCTGTTGTCTTATGCTAGACGGATCCGGCGGGCATTTCTTGCGACGGAAGTGCACGCCGGATCCTCACAACGCAAGTGTGAAAGAGGCCTAAGTTGCATATACCCCAATGCAAGAATATTACTTTGCATACTTTATTTTTTAAGTACATGTCTCTCTTAAAGGGGTGGTCACTCTTAAAGGGCAATGCCGGGTCATCATCAGCTAGGAGATGGCCAAAAGCACCGTAAAGGGATGCAGAAAATGGAGGAGCTACTTTCCCAACTCACAATGTTCCCATAGAGGCCTTTTTTATTTTGTTAATAAATAGTTTTTTCTGAGTTATAACGCGTGATTTCAGTTTTTTATAATGTTATGTTATGGTGTAATTCTTACTGATAACTTTATTTATTCTAAGGCCCCACCATTAACAAAGACTGCTGCTATTATCCTCACCACTATGAGTTCTGTGTAGGCCTTATACTACCAAATTTCCATGTACCTGCGGTTGCTGTATGTCATCATACTGATGAGTTTTGGATGGAAAAAATTGCCTTAATGTAACCAGAGTTATTAAAATAAAACAGAAAACCAAAAATGATTTAAAACCAAACCAAACTTTATAAATAAAATAAAAAACAATTGTTTAAAGAAACTAAAAATTAAATAAAACTAAGGCAGGGCTTTCAGGACATCATGCTGGTTGATCAGCTCCGTTATGGCCTTCTGATGCCACTCCTCCATGGCCTTCATTTCTTTGCTGATCTTCAGCTGCAAAGCCCTCATCCGCCTGGAGTGCTCCCGCTGCAGCAGAATTATTTTATTTTTCATTTCTTTTATTACTGTACAAAAAAAAATATATATTAAAAATCAGATTAAATAACTTTTATTGATTAGTGTATAAAGGAGCTGGCCATTAAAATCACAATCAGTTATATAGTTCTTTACTTAGGAATATTTCAATAGAGTATTTTATTTAAAATAATTGTGGGATCAGTTGACTGTTTGATTGGTACTATTTTGGGGTGCATACGTCTTTTTGATCGCTTGGGTTTGGAATTTATGTCATGGAACGTTACAAAATATGTATACTGTATAAAATATGTCTGTTTTTGACAGTTTTTAAAAAAAATATTTGTATGGGATTTGCCAAAGGGGTAAGAACACGCTATATTGTTATAGAGCTGCTTTTACGGATGCGGCTATACCAATTATGTGCACTATATTATTTATGTAATTTTTAGATTACATAAATGAATATATATGAGAAGACGATTTCTAAGTTATTCTTCTTTAAAAAAAAAATTTTAGTCTTTTTTGTCTTTCAATTTTTTTTTTTTTTTATATATCTATTTTCTTTTTATCAAAAACCATCTGCATCCTGAAGATCCAATGGGTCTGATCACTACACAGTGCATTGCAATAGTCATAGTCTATTGTAATACACTGTATAGTCAGTGCCACACTTACACTAAGGCTGATCAGACCTCAGGGTCTGATCGGCCTTAGGTAAATGGCAACTAGGACGCCTTTGTAAGGCGGCCGGGTGCCATGGAAACCATCTTGCCGTTGCGTGAAGCAGCGACGGCAAGATGGAAGAGAGAGGGAGCTTTCTTCCTCTCAACCACATAGATGTCGCTGGCCTGAAACAGGCTTTTTTAAAGTGCTGCGCTATGATTGGTTAGTCTGCAGAGACAAAACAATCGGAGTGCTTACTAGCAAGGGAACACTCTGATTGGTCCCTTGCCGGCTTACCACTTGTGTCTGCTCCTGAGGAGTTGTGATTCCGGGCTGTGACACTTTATAGTGTCACAGCCCCAGGAGCAGTTTGGGCGTGGCCGTACATCAAAATGCAGCAAGTCACTTGTTATTTGGTCGTACAGTTATGTCAGAAAGCATGAAGGGGTTAAAGGATAAAGATTTAACATGTTTGTTATGGTTTTCTGGAATAAACTGACACCAGTGACTGAGTTAAAACACCCACAACACATATTATTTACCCTCCTGGCGGGGGTGGTCACCAGCTCCTCCTCCTCCTCATTCTCCTCATGAGAACCGGGATGGTCTGAGGGTCCGGCATCCTCATGCTGTGGGGTAGGGGCAGAGGGTCCTGCCTGCTCCTGCTCCTCCTCCGACACCTCCTCCTCCACCACCACTGCCTTTTTGAAGGCCTGCGGCGGACTGAGGGGACGGGATCACCTATAATGGCAAAATTTTCTTAAGTTATAAAACCTCGTAAAGCATAACTGTACCTATACATTACAGAGTGTTGCTGAAAGATACAAGAGTCATGTAAGCATTGTACCTGGGCAGATTTTGTTCCGTATCTCAGTGATCCGATCCTGGTGTCTCCTCTTCAGGTCGGACCACTTTTTATAATGGCCATCCTCTTGTGTGTGACATTGTGGTCACGATAAAGCTCATAACCGATCCTCCTCAGGATCCGCTGCTTCTCCAAGTGGGACCTGGTGGTGTCGTACTTCATCTCTAGCATTCGCTGCAGGATAAAAATGCAACCATATAATCCCAAATTTGTCAAATAAAAGTATTAGAAATGAATGTCATCATCTCAACACAACAAAAATGTTTGAGTGTTTGAAAGTAAAACATTAGATTTAACGTTACAGTTATACAATCGAATTATATTTAAATTGTATGTGTGTGTAGTATGAGCAATCGGATATTGGCCATCTGAGGAGAGATGTACCCGTCTAGTGAGGTAACGGTACAGTATGGGGTGTACAGCTGGTCCGCCTCCACATGGTGCACCCTGGGTAACGCTAAATGAACCAGCAAATAATGGCGGTCAAACATTACTTCTCCTGACCAACCAGACGCATATTAGAATCCAAAGACTATGTGTGTGTGTGGAGGGATATACACTGTGGGGTATACGGTGTGGAGTATACGATGTGGGGTATGCACTGTGAGGCAGGAAAATGGATGTGCATTGTGCATATGAGAGATGTTTCTCAGCTGTCCAATGTGTCCATACATACATGCTACCAGACATAGTGGTGTGATGTCTTAACAGTACTTAGTGCACCTATCATTAACCCCTTCACGCCCAATGACATAGCTGTATGTCATCTGGCGGTTGTGGCACTCTTTGGAGGTGCGCTACTGGAGGTCGGGTTCCCACCCCTTAGTATCAAGAAGGAAATAAACTCCAGTTTGTGCGTTGAAGATAAGTTTCTTTTAATCAAAAGTGCGGTAAATCATATACATGCGTGTGACGTTTCGGCCACAATACGGCCTTCATCAGACTGATACCGCTCTGAGGACTGTTTGGAAAATGGGCGTGTTGGTAGCAAAAGTAGACCACTGTCTATGTAGATATGCGGACGCAGGCCTTCCCTGCTATCGGGTCCCCATTACAGCAGCACGGTGACCCGATAGCCACCGCACCCGCCGCCCAATTACACGCAAAAGCCGCAAACCGCAGGTCTGAATTGACCCCCGGCACATTGTCCCAAGGTGCCTGCTGATTGATTTCAGCAGGCACCCAGTTCTGATCACCGCCCGCCGCGTAGCGGTGATCGGAACTATACATGATGTACCGTTGTGTCATGTGTCCTTAAGGGGTTACAAACCCGTAAAACTGGCGTGGCATTGCTTTTATTTTGCAATTTTTGTACATTTTGCATTTTGTTTGGCTTCCCAATACATCTTATGCAATATTAAATGGCGGAGTTAGAAAGTACAACTTGTCCCGCAAAAACAAGCCCTCATATGGCTATGTGAACAGGCAAATAAAAAGTGATGGCTCTTTGAAGGCAGTGAGCGAAATAAGAGGCTAACAAAAAACCTCTGGCTTTGACAGGGTTAATATGCCCTGAAGCAAGAAAAATGTGAATTTGTACAAATACATTGAAATAACAAGCCTGTGATATGTAATACAGTGCTGTAATGTGGAATTACTTACAGTAATCAGGAGATCTTCCTCGACTTCTTTAAAATTGCTTGAGACCATTTTCATGCGCGTCACACACGAGTATTGCACTGCGATTCAACCTTCCTCCTGTCAACAAACTCGCAAGACAAAGCCACGCCCGTATAGGCTCACACGAATATTTCAATGCGATTCTCGCGATAGAAACACCATGTGCATATTGCGAATGCAACTTAGGCAACTTCCTATTGGTTGTCTTGATGGAATGAAGGATTATTGACAATATACTCCGCTGTAAGTTAGATGCGCAATGCGAGTAAACTTACTCAAATTACTCGCATTGCGCATCCAACTTAGTTCTGTGTATAGGCAACGTCCTAACAATGATTGGCTTGCTAGAATAAACGAATATGACGAATACGAATATAGCGCGATATTCTCTATATTCGTTAAGTCTAGCAAACAACCAATAGGAACGTTGCCTATACACAGAAATAAGTTGGATGCGCAATGCGAGTAATTTAAGTAAGTTTACTCGCATTGCGCATCCAACTTAGACAACTTTCCGATTGGCAATAGTAATGCCATTGCCTACCTATGCCTAAAGCCTATTCCACGCTCTAAGTTGGATGCGCAATGCGAGTAAACTAACTTAAATTACTCGCATTGCGCATCCAACTTAGTTGCCTTGCTTGCTAGATTTAACGAATATAACGAATACGAATATAGCGCTATATTCTGTATATTCGTTAATTCTCGCAACCCAAGTACCCCGCCCTACCATTAGGAACGTTGACTATACACAAAATTAAGTTGGACGCGCAATGCGAGTGATTTTAGTAAGTTTACTCGCATTGCGCATCCAACTTTTACCATGGTCTAGATAACCGTGATTCTCAAATCCGACAGTACATTCTAGCATGGAGGCGTTCCCATGGTGATGGGGACGCTCCATGCGCAGAGGAAGTTGGCACACGGCAGACGGGCACTGACTGGAGCGGGAGGGGAGCATGGAGTCCTCGGACATGTAAGAATAAATGCTTTTGGGAAGTGGGAACAACTTTAAAAATAAAAAATAAAGCGTAATATTCGAATTTGCGAATATATAGCATTATATTCGAAATATTCGCGAATTAGCGAAGTGCCGATATTCGCGAATTAGCGAAGTGCCGATATTCGTGATTTAAATTCGCTATTCGAATATTCGCGCTCAACACTAGCGAAGATATGCAATGTTAGGTCCACCCCCTATCATTGAGTAAACTTTGACCCTCTACATCACAGTCAGCAGACGCATTCCAGCCAATTATCATACCCTCCCTCCCAGACCCTCCCATCTCCTGGACAGCATCCATTTTAGATTCATTCGGAATTTGCAGTCTTAGTGAGAGGAGGGACAGTGTAGCTGCTGCTGATTTAATAGGGAAATCGATAGCTAGGCTAGTGAATTCAGTGTCCACTCCAGTCCTGAAAGACTCATCAGATTTCTGCTGTAAGGACAGCGTCCTGACAGTACCCCAAAAAGCCCTTTTAGGGCTAGTACATTAGTCTCCCACCCAGACCCTCCCACCTCCTATCAAAAAGCAAGGACGGCATCCATCTTAGATTCATTCTGAAGCTGCAGTGTTAGTAGTTGTAATCGCAATGCGATTCATACAGGTTATATTAATCGCATTGCGAATTCAACTTAGAGCTGGGTTCCTAATGGTTGTATTGCTAGAATATAACGAAGATTGAGAATTTAGCGCTATATTCTCAATCTTCGTTGTATTCTAGCAATACAACCATTAGGAACAGATCTAAGTTGTAATCCCAATGCGATTAATACAGGTTATATTAATCTCATTGCGAATTCAACTTAGAGCTGGGTTCCTAATGCTTGTATTACTAGAATTTCTAGCAATACAACCATTAGGAACCCAGCTCTAAGTTGAATTCGCAATGCGATTACAACTTCCACACTCTGCGTCAACTAGGTATTTTTCCATGGGAGTTTTGCCATGGATCCCCCTCCGGCATGCCCCAGTCCAGGTGTTAGTCCCCTTGAAACAACTTTTCCATCACCATTGTGGCCAGAAGGAGTCCCTTTGGTTTTTAAAATTCGCCTGTCTATTAAAGTCTATGGCGGTTCGCAATGTTCGCGAACATTTGCGGAAGTTCGCGTTCGCCGCTCGCGAACGGAAAATTTTATGTTCGCGACATCACTAGCCGCGATGGGCATATCTACCTTGAGGGTAGCACATAACTGGCCATAACTACTGTGAGGGGCACATAAACTGGCATAACTACTGTGAGGGGGCACATATCTGGGCATATTACTGTGAGGGGACACATAATCTGGCATAACTTCTGTGAGAGGGGCGCATATTTGGCATAACTGCTGTGAGGGGAACATATCTGGGCATATTACTGTGAGGGGACACATAATCTGGCATTACTACTTTGAGGGGACACAATCTGGCATTTCTACTGTGAGGGGGCACATAATCTGGTCATTACTACTGTAACGGCACATATTCTGGTCATTACTACTGTGATGGGCACATATTCTGGTCATTACTACTGTGAGGGGACACATATTTGGCATTACTACTGTGAGGGAGCAGTTATTTGGGCATAACTACTGTGAGGTGGGCACATATCTGGGCATAACTACTGTGAGGGGGCACATAACTACTGTGACAGGAACAAAGGTGGGCATTAGTACTGTGTGGTAGCACTAGATTACCCTGCTATACATTGGCATGGCTCAGTCTTACAGGCCAGCACAGCGCCCCCTGCTGGTGTTTTCACAGGGGCAGTTGCCATCCCTTCCTTTTGTGAATATTTTTTTCTCACCACAGTGACCTTGTCCTGGATCCAGCGGACATCACGCCGAGGCCAGCGACACCCTGGATGAGGTAGGACCAGATTTTATTAGGACTGGGTGAGTGTAGCCATTGGGCTTAGGGCTCTTTAACACGAGCGAATCCCGTGCGGCTAATCCGCTGCGTGAAAGAGATCCAAGCCGAGCTCCAGACAGCAGAGACTCGGAGCAGTAACATGATTGATAATGCTCTGTGCCTCTCTGTGATCTTTTACCACAAAATCACAGTGAGATAAAGTTGTCACCGTGATTTTGTAGTAAAAAGATCACAGTCAATCATGTTACTGCTCGAATCTCTGCTGTCTGGAATGGGGCTTGGCACTCATTCACGCAGCAGATTCGCCGCATGGAAAGAGCCCTTAGTAGCCCAAAGTTTAAAGTATAACTGCCATATAAATTTCTTTTTTTTTTGCTAAAGTGTAGGGCAAGTGATAGGTAACATTTTTGTAATATACTTTATTTAGCCAAAAGTTTAATTTTAGTAGTAAACTGGGGCTGAAATGGCCCTTAGCAGTGCTCTCAGAAATGGGGGCGACGGGAAAGGGGGCCCCATAGATCAGTTTCGCATTGGAGCCCCATGGATTGTGTATGCCACAGAACTGGAGGCACTGTCAGCCACCCAATCTACTATAGCCTGTACATGTTCTGGCCTCACCATCCGTAGAGCGACATTCGGGCCTACCAAATAACGCTGCAGGGTCTGTCGCCTACTCGCACCAGAGGAAGAAGGTGTTTCACTTGGACCGGTTCTCTCCCAGCAACAGGCCACGTTCTCTCCCAGCAACAGGAAGTCCGCCAACACCACCACGACCATGTCCACGTCCCTTATTTGATGTTCTCATTATTTGCGTTCACCCACCAAGCTGAAAGATTGGTCTCTCTCGGTGTCAATTTAACTGCCAATTGTCAACAATTAAGTTCACTAAGGCAGTGCCTGTGTCATAGAAATGCTATGTGGACCAAGAATAAAGTTTTTGGCCTAAAACACACTGACTCTCAATTTTACTGCAGAGATGTAAAATATGTATTTGTACGCTGTATGCACAACTGTTTGGTGAACCCAGCGCACGTTTTTTCCCCAGTAAAACACAGTAAAGCACTTTTTCGTGCTGCAATTTAAAATTGATATTTGTACGCTGTATGCACAAGTGGTTTGTGGACCAAGAACATTTTTGTAATAAAACACAGAAAATCAGTATTTCACTACTATTAATTAAATGTAGCTATTTTTACGGTTTATGCAAATGTGTTGTGTGGACCCAGAACAAGGATTTTTTAATAAAACACTGAAAATCAGTATTTCACTGCTATTAATAAATCTTACGGTAGCTATTTCTACGGTTTATGCAAATGTGGTTTGTGGACCCAGAACACAGATTTTTTCAATAAAACACAGAAAATCAGTATTTCACTGCTATTAATAAAGCGTAGCTATTTCTACGGTTTATGCTAAAGTGGTTTGTGGACCAAGAACAAGGATTTTTAACCTCCTGTCAATCGCTACACGCACGGATGAGTCCAGGCGGCGTCAGGTTTGTTCCTCCTGGACGCATCCGTGCTTCATCCGTGGGAGAATCCAAATGTCCAAAGTCCTGGCATGTGGGGCTGGCTTGCTGACAAGGAGTGACGGGTTCACTTTTACTGTCTCATAACCTCTGCTGAGGAGCTCAGAGCCTCACACAACAATGGAGAACACGTCTTTCCAGGAGCCCTACCCCAGCAAACCAGGGGACCAACCTCCTGCATACAGCCCTGGACCCCCAGTCATGCAGCCCTCTCCATACCCTGCTTAGTACCCACTGTACTCAGGAGAAGTAGGGCAATGTGTTTTAGGGTGTATTTTTACATATAACCATGCTGGGTGTGAGAAATATCTCTGTAAATGACAACTTTTTAAATGTTTTTATACAAAGTTGTCAGTATACAGCGATATTTCTCACACACAGTATGGGTATATGTAGAAATACACCCCAAAACACATTGACCTACTTCTTCTGAGTACGGCGATACCACATGTGTGCCACTTTTTGCAGCCTAGGTGCGTAAAGGAGTGTAAAGTCCAACGAGTACCTTTAGGCTTTTACAGGGCTGCTCACAATTTAGCCCCGCCCAAAATGCCAGAACAGTAAACACACCCCACAAATGACCCCATTTCGGAAAGTAGACACCCCAAGGTATTCACTGAGGGGCATAGTGAGTCCGTGGGAGATTTTTTTTTTTATTGCCAGAAGTTAGCAGAAATGGAAACTTTATTATTATTTTTTCCTCAGAAAGTGTCATTTTCTGCTAACTTGTGAAAAAATGAAATAATACATGAACTCACCATGCCCCTCCGCGAATACTTTGGGGTGTCTTCTTTCTGAAATGGTGTCATTTGGGGGTATTTATACTATCCTGACATTCTAGCACCTGAAGAAACATGACAATATTATAGTAGTTATATTGTTGTATATAGGAACAGTATTATAGTAGTTATATTCTTGTACATAGGAGGCAGTATTATAGTAGCTACTGTATATTCTTTTACATAGGAGCAGTATTATAGTAGTTATATTCTTGTACATAGGAGCAGTATTATAGTAGTTATATTCTTGTACATAGGAGCAGTATTATAGTAGTTATATTCTTGTACATAGGAGGCAGTATTATAGAAGTTATATTCTTGTACATAGGAGCAGAATTATAGTAGTTATATTCCTGTACATAGGAGGCAGTATTATAGTAGTTATATTCTTGTACATAGAAGCAGTATTATAGTAGTTATATTCTTGTATATAGGAGCAGTATTATACTAGTTATATTCTTGTACATTAGGAGCAGTATTATAGTAGTTATATTCTTGTACATAGGAGGCAGTATTATAGTAGTTATATTCTTGTACATAGGAGGCAGTATTATAGTAGTTATATTCCTGTACATAGGAGGCAGTATTATAGTAGTTATATTCTTGTACATAGGAGGCAGTATTATAGTAGTTATATTCCTGTACATAGGATGCAGTATTATAGTAGTTATATTGCATATTAGAAGAAGATCTCCACTGCAGTATTGTACAGGTAAAGTTCTGTACATTGTAGAGAGTATTAATAATCAATGCATTATGTATGAAGTAAACTTTTACCACATCTCTAAAATTTTGCATCTAGGAAGTACTAATAGAAGAGCAGCAGTGAGAGAAGTCACAGTTCCTGTTTGACGCAGTGCCTCCTGCTGCTGGCTCTCCTGCATACAGTTCTTCCGTAATATTCATCGCCATGAGCAGCTCTGGTCCTCTCATGACTTCTTTATTTATCTCAAATTTATGACATTTACCTTTGTGAATGTGATCCAAAAATGTGATGGGATAAAATGTCAATTTCCTTTTCCCTCTCATGTCCACTACAAGTACAAGTCCCCTTGTTCTTGTAGTGAACCCTTTAGAAGTCATGAGAATATAAAGAGTTAAATATAAATTAGTTTCCATTGTGAATTGGTCGTGTGTGGGATTATGAATTTGGGATGTTTTAAGGTGAGGTGGGGTCCTGGCATGTGGGGCTGGCTTGCTGACAAGGAGTGACGGGTTCACTTTTACTGTCTCATAACCTCTGCTGAGGAGCTCAGAGCCTCACACAACAATGGAGAACATGTCCTTCCAGGAGCCCTACCCCAGCAAACCAGAGGACCAACCTCCTGCATACAGCCCTGGACCTCCAGTCATGCAGCCCTCTCCATACCCTGCGTATTACCCACCGGGACCAGATCACGGTGTCCAACAGACCCTCCCCTGTCAACCAACCTCAACCAATATGGTGGTGGTGAATGGGCAGACGGAATCAACCGAGTGCCACTACAATGATTACCTCTGTTGGTCCATCTCGAACTTTCTATTTTGTTTTTGGCCCCTTGGATTTGCTGCCATTATTTTTTCCTGCAAGGTACGTAAGAATCTCACTGAAGAGATGATGGATTTAAGAAAAAAATTATTAAAATTAAGAAATGTAACATTATAAACCAAAATCCCTGGACTGCTATCACATGGATAAAACCTTTAACTAGCCACAGCTTCTTTTTCATTATTATTCTTTTAATGATTGCTATGAATTTTACGATAATCGAGTATTCTTTTACATAATATATACATTTACTTTAGAATATTATAGCTTTTTATACCTTACGTTACTTATTTTTCTTTTAAAGGTGTAGAATGGTAAAAAATGTTAGGACTTTCTTTTTCCATCATACCTTCTTGTCCATTTGGATTATTTTAAAGTTTTTGAAATGTTTTTTAATGCATTGAATGTATAGTTGTTGCTTATGTTTTACCATCCCTAGACAATAGTGTACATACTCAGGGGTGCTCCACCAATGAGGCCAGGTGCAGCCAGGCAGCACCAGGTAGGAGCAAGAGGGGGGCAGCTGAAGGGCCACGGGCTGAAGGGAAGGGGTTAAGTTAAGGAATTGGCATTGGGGAATGGGCGCGCCCTTTCCAGGTTTTTTCTCAGGCAGCAGAAAAGCTAGGTGCAACCCTGTATATACTAAACCTATGGTGAGAAAAGAGGTTTGAAAGAGGCCGTCCCACAGCCACACATAAAGGCCACCCAGTGGATGCTTCATACATATATGTTTTATACAGCTGGTATTAAGGCATACCCTTGCATGTAGTGAGCTCCCCCTAGTGGTGGCTGCAGACAGATGGTATTTTATCATGTAACTGTCTATGCAGGGGATTTGGAGCTCTGTACCAGAAACATTGAGTTCTGACCACTTTAAACATATATTGTGGATTGCTCAGCCCAGAATTGTAAATCTATAAATATAAACAATGGAATTTTTACTGTCCTAACACCATTAACCCCTTTACCTTCCTAATTTGGGGAAATATTAAAGGGGTTGGCCCATCTTTCTCTAGGATTTGCCACCTATGTCAGTTGTGGGTCCCACTACTTCCCTTATACCCTAACTCTATGGTATACAGCACAATGCCCAGAGGATGAATACTGGCCTCGAGCCACATGCATTTAGAGGTGTCTTTAGGAGTCTGGACCACAAATAACTAAAATATTGTATGTCTGCATTGTCCACTCTAGGGGACACTTATTATTCTTTAAACATTCACACCTTTATGTTTCCTCCCTTATTTTCACGCCCCAAATGACTACACGTATATGGACAACACCAAGAACTCTATTTCTGGTTCCTGAATAAAATATCAAAACTACAGTGGAGACTGACACATGCACAAATAGAACAGAGAAAAGGCAGAGGTGTAACTCTCCACATATTGGAGAAGCAAATTTAACAGAAACCTCAGTGATATCTTCTGTTAACCCTTCCATAGCAGCCATTACTTGTCGCCACTCTGCATTTTCTACATGTGGATTTTTATGTTTTTTTTCAGACATTTTTTTATTTGACCATAATAATAAGATTTATAATAAATTGGGAGTAATAATTAACTCTCACAGATGAGATTACAAATAGAAATGTCACCTCTCCCTGATGATGATCAGGAGCACTCTATACAAATAAAATACTGTATCACCCGTAGGAGAGTCTTCCGATTCCGTTAGTCTGTTCAGTATTTCACTTTTTAGACCAGCAGTTTGTGCTCCAGAGCTGCCATCCCTACAGTAACTGGGAATTTGCAATTATAGCCCGCCATCATGGAAGCCATAGGGGCAGTCCATGAGCTGCTACTGATGTTGATCTTCTCCGATGCTCAGTATATTCCCAGTCTGGTGACAGGTACCACCATCCATCCTCTTCTAATCAGGCCTATTTCACACGACCGTCCGCAAAAAATACGGATGATGTCCGCGTGCATTCCGTTTTTTACGGAACAGCTGGCCCCTGATAGAACAGTACTATCCTTGTCCGTTATGCGGGCAATATTAGGACATGTTCTATCTTTGAACGGAACGGTGAAACGGAAATATGGAATGTATACAGAGAACATTCCGTTTTTTTGAGTACCCATTGAAATGTATACGGAACGCAAAAAAGAGCCTGTAAATTGATAAAATAAACGTTCGTGTGCATGAGGCCTAAAAAAGGGAGACACAGGGGCGCACAGAGCCAAGGCCACCACGCTCACTCTTCTCAGACTTTATGTTCTGCAGTCCATGCTGGTGTGACCCTCGGCTATGATGTGTGGCTCCCAGGAAAGAAATCCAAGACGAAAGCGGTAGAGAAAAAACATGAACACTAACACCGCACACTATCAGACGCATCTGAAGTTAAAAAGTCACAGAAAATAATGCACTATAATAATTGATGCAAGCATAACATATGGACTAAGCCCTCACTCTATTGATAAAATCTGAGACACTTGGCCATTACATTTTGATCAAAACACATTTAAGCCCACCTACCAAGCGACAAGGTGGTCTTAGTTCAGACGGGTTCCTATGCTAACCTATCCATGCTGTTGCGCATTTATATTCAGGAGCCCAGTCTCCGCACATATGGTGTGCTGCCCATTGTTACCTCCATGTGCATCAGCAACCGGTGAGAGGAGGGACACACACACCTATATGGACCACCTTAATCAAGGTCGCCTATTAGACAGGTGGGGCAAAAGGGCACATGAATGCTACTCCCAGAGTAAGAGCGTATTCACACCTGAAAGTGCCACTCCTTCAAGACAAGTCAATAGTGTTGCTCACGAATATTCAAATTGCGAATTTTAATCGCGAATATCGGCACTTTGAGATTTCGCCAATATTTAGAATATATCAAAATATATTCGTAATCGCGAATATTCGTTTTTTTTTTTTTTATATACCAGTCTATGCGAATTTTATGCACATTTTTTATGCAATCAAGAAAATAATGCCTGAAGATCAGGAATTCGCAAATATATGGCGAATATTCGCAAAATATCACGAATTCGAATATTGCCCCTGCCGCTCATCACTACTAGTCAAACGAATCACTGAAAAAAATAAAATAAAAAAAATGTGTGTATATATATATATATATATATATATATATATATAAATATCCTGCACGATATGATATTAAATGTGTGGATGTTCATGGCTACATTTGCTACATGGCTTCAAGTCACAGAAAATAATGCACTATAATAATAGTGTGTGTGTCCCTCCTCTCACTGGTTGTTGATGCACATGAAGGTAACAAGGGGCAACACACCATATGCGCGGGGACCGGGCTCCTGAATTTAAATGTGCAACAGCATGGATAGGTTAGCATAGGACCTGCCTGAACTGAGACCACCTTGGCGCTGGGTAGGTGGGCTTAGATGTGTTTTGATCAAAATGTATTGACCAAGTGTCTCAGATTTTATCAATAGAGTGAGGGCTTAGTCCATATGTTATGTTTGCATCTATTATTATAGTGCATTATTTTCTGTGACTTTATAAATGTAGCCATATACATCCGCGCATGTAATATCATATGGTGCAGGATGTTTTATATATATATTTTTTTTTCTGTGATTCAATTTAGAAGTTACCCTCAATAAATCAGACCCTAGAACAAACTGTCCCATTGGACCTGAGATGGCTGAGATATGATAGATCAGGGGTGCACAACCTTTTTGGTCTGGCAGCCGCATTGTCACATCACTGTATTTCAAGGGACCGGAAAAAAAAAAAAAGTTAATCACTTCAGTGCTCGCTATTGCTTCCTCATCCAGTTCTATTGATAATCGGTAGCCCATCTGTGATCACACAGGGAGATTTGCTGACGATCGTCGATTATCTTTCATCCTGCAAATCAGACGACAAATGAGCGATTCCTTGTTTATTGACTGATCAGCAGCAGATTATACCGGCCAGATATCAGGAATGAGCGTTCCTATGAAGACTTGTTCCCAATAATTGTCCTGAATATCGTGCAGTGCATAGGAACTTAGAGATTTTATAATAAAAAATTATTTTTAACACGTTCCTGCAGCATGGGCCTGAAACAGAAGAACCATACTCTCCTGCTCCCTGCCGCTCCCGCTGTCTCCATCTTCTGGTTTCGGCGCTGTTTACATCCGGCTGGTTATGGGCATCGTCACTTGTACCTCTCCAGCCAATGACTGGCTTCAGGGGTGATGTGGCCCCAAGCAGCGTGTCACTGCTGAAGTCAGTCATTTGCTGGAGAGGTGCTCCGAGACCAGATGATGGAGACGGCGAGAGCAGCACGGAGCAGGAAAGTCGGAATCTTCTGTATCATGGGCCAGGCTGCAGGAACTTGTTAAAAATCATTTTAGGAAACCCCTTTAAGTGGCGACGTTTCCTTCCTGCCTCCTATTCACAAATGAACGCTTTCCTTCCCCGCAGAGGACGGCGCTCACTGGTTATTACCGCCTCCTGCACCCCCAGATATACTGTACCTGCAATAACCAGTAAGCACTTTCCCTAAAGGGCTCACGCACACAGCCATTGTTTGGTCCCCATCTGATCCGCATTTTTTTGCAGCTCGGATGAGGACCCATTCACTTCAAAGGGGCCGCAAAAGATGCGGACAGCTTACCGGGTCCTGTCCGCATCCGTTACTCCGTTACTTCCGCATAATGCAGAACACACATGCCCGGTATCCGTGTTTTGCGGACTGCAAAACACAGCACAATCGTGTGTATGGGGCTCTACTAATGGGGAAGGCACTCATTGGTTAACCCTTTAATGACCAGGCCTGAAAAGGCCTTAATGCCCAGTCACTGTTTTGTGATTTAGCGCATGTGATTCTAACACTTGTAAGTTTTTTTTATTTGTTGGACTACCAGAATAATTTTTGCAGCTTTTTATTACATGACACAGGGATTTTTAATATATATTTTTTATTTTTATTAGGGGAAAACTGTAAAAAAAATTTTTTAAGTCGTGTTTATTCAAACTGTAGCTGATTATTTAAATAAGCAAATTATTATAATTAGTTCCCTATATGTGTTGGATCATTTTATTATATAATGTATAGTTTCACATGAATGGGGTGATAATTGTAATGGTTTTGGTTGGTGTGGGCTTTTTTTCTTTTATGCATTTTATCATTTTTTCTTTTTTAACTTATTTTTTTAAAATAGTTTTCTGCTCCAAAAAGACCTTTGGGTGATACCGACTTTTTATTTATTTATTTATTATTTAACTATTATTTTTTTATAATCACTTTATTATTTATATTTAAAATATATTTTTACCACATGTCCCCCAAGAGGTCATAAAAAGACTGTTGGGGGACAGTGAACAATTTTATTTTGCACTTTTTCATTTTTATTGTTTTCATTTACTGGTATTTTATTTATTTGCTAACATTTTCTTTTCTGTTTTAATATATATTTTACAGCACTGTATGTCCCCAAGAGGTCTTTAAACGACCTCTGGGGGACAGGAGATACTGCTTTTATTATTATTATTATTATTATTATTATTATTTTGCATTTTTTTCCTTTTATTTGTATTTTTTTATTGTGTTTTCAATTAATATTTTTTAAAAACTTTTTATATATAGTTGCAACATAATTTGTCCCCAAAAGGTCCATAAAAGACCTTTGGGGACACAGACTTTTTTAACACTATTTCCACTGTAACTGGAGCATCTAAAGGAGCCCCAGTTACAGGGAGAACTCAGCCTGCTGAGGGGGCTTTGTACAGGGCAGGGCTGATCAGGCTCTGCACTCCTCTGTCTCTGACACCCAGCAATCATGTGAACGCCGGGTCTAATCTGCTCAGCGCACCACTCGCCTATCTGAGAAGAAGACAGAAGTGCTGATAAACCTCATCTGACTTCTCCTCGGCTCCCCGCTGTCTCTGACAGCCGGGTACCCGTCCTGCTCCTGCTGTAGTGCAGCGCAGGAGCAGGAGCTGTAACCCTGCATTTGTGCGGCGCTCCGGGCAGAAACACAGCTGATCACACGATCATCTGTGTTTCTGTCCAGCAGGACAAGGGCCACAAACCCTGGCCCTGGGGGCCGCATGCGGCCCGCGGGCCACAGGTTATGTACCCCTGTAATAGATAGATAGATACATAGATAGTAGATAATAGGATAGATAGATAGATAGATAGATAGATATTAGATAGATAGATAGATAGATAGATATGAGATAGATAGATAGATAGATAGATAGTAGATGATGAGATAGATAGATAGATAGATAGATAGATAGATAGATAGATAGATAGAGATAGACGCCACAGAGAATATAGCACTGTTTGAAAGTCATGATAAAGTTGTGCCAATGATTATAATCTTGATCAGGGTCCATACTTCCACATATAGTAAATAGTATTCAGTGCTTAGTCACCCAGCATTTGGGGGCCAGGGGTACTCGCTCTCTTTGGGGCAAGCGCCTAAGAGAGATAGTAATCCTGACTTAGGCCTCTCCCCCAGGTAAACCAGTACTCTCTGCTCTGCACTGATGGGGGGCAATCACCCCGAAGCAGCTGTCTGCAGATGAGATGCTGGCTTATTTTATTCCGAGTCATGTCTCAAGGCCTGTTTAAAGGGTCAAACATTGACTTATAGGATAGCTGCCTTACATCTGGTGGCATCAGAGGCAGAGCTTGTTAAGAGCTGAGTTGCATCCCTTTCTTCACCCAGCATGACATTTCAGCACTAAAGACCATTCACCTTATTTAATAGGGCTGATGGATGGATTTGAACAGATAATGTTTAAAAACAGAGAGATTCCACAGAGAAAGCTGCTCTGTGTGAAAGTCACCATAAAAGTGTCTCAGTGATTATAATCCCGATCAGGAGTCTATACACTATAAATCTACAAGGTCGCAGCACTACCAAATAAAGTGAACAGCGTTTGGTGTTTATTCACCCAGCAGAATATTTTGTCCCGCTTTTTTCAGGCCCCGCCAGACGCGCTGAAATGTTCTGCTGAATGAATAAACACTAAACGCTATTCACTTTATTTGGTCGTGCTGCGGCTGTTTTATGGACGTGGACAGATAAATAATGGTTTAGATTAGAGATGAGCGAAGTTTGCCAAAATTCGATTCGGCTGCTTCACCAAAGTTCACAAAAAAATTCAATTTATAATTTACTTCATCACAAATCACATTTCTTTGTATGAAGTGGGCGCAAGGACAGGGAACGGCAATTGCGCCTCCCACTGTCATTAAACCCCTCAGATGCCTCGCTCTACACTGATCGCGGCACCTGAGGCTCATCTTCAGCCTATCAGGGGATTGATCTGGGGTACATATATAAATGTACTCACGTCATCCATTTCCTCGCACAGAGACTGCTGTGGCTATCTTGATTGAAGAAAACAAGCCAAATCTAGCACAAGCTGATAATTAGATAGATAGATAGATAGATAGATAGATAGATAGATAGATAGAGCAAAAAGACAGCACTCTCAAATAGAAAAAAAAAAAAGAATAAAAGTTTATTCACCCATGCAGGACGCAGGGTGAATAAACTTTTCTTTATTTTTTTCTATTTGAGACGAGTGCTGTCTTTTTGTTATTTTTGTTTATTTGAGCGATAGTCTGGTCCCATTGGGCCTGCACCTGTCTTGTTTGCCTTTTTTGTCTGGTGCTGCCATTTTTCTTCGATAGATAGATAGATAGATAGATAGATAGATAGATATAGTATATCACAAAAGTGAGTACACTCCTCACATTTTTATAAATATTTTATATCTTTTCATCTGACAACACTGAAGATCTGACACTTTGACACAATATAAAGAAGTCAGTGTACAGCTTGTATATGTCAGTGTCAGTGTAAATCGAGCGTGCCTTCAAAATAACCCAACACACAGCCATTAATGTCTAGACCGCTGGCAACAAAAGTGAGTATACCCCTAAGTGAAAATTTTGCCCAATTAGCAGTTTTCTCCCAATGTCATGTGACTTGTTAGTGTCACAAGGTCTCAGGTGTGAATGGGGAGCAGGTGTGTTACATTTGGTGTTGTCGCTTTCACACTCTCTCATACTGGTCACTGGAAGTTCAACATGGCTCCTCATGGCAAAGAGCTCTCAAAGGATCTGAAAAAAAGAAGTTACTTTACATAAAGACCCCAAAACACAACCCCAAACACACCTCCAAGACGACCACTGCCTTGCTAAAGAAAATGAGGGTAAAGGTGCTTGACTGGCCAAGCATGTCTCAAGACTAGTGTTGAGCGATTAGTTTGAGCATAGTACGGGTTCGTACCGAATTTTGGGATGTTCGTGACACGGACCCGAACATTTTCAAAAAAGTTCGGGTCCGTTGTTCGGCGATTTCTTCCCGCTTTCTGAAGGGCTGCACGGCAGCCAATCAGCTAGCGTTTTACTTCTTGCCCTAAGAGCCCATCACAGCCATGCCTACTTATGGCATGGCTGTGATTGGCCAAGTGCAGCATGTGACCCAGCCTCTATTTAAGCTGGAGTCACGTAGCGCCGCACGTCACACTGCTCTGATTAGTGTAGGGAGAGGACGCAGCTTCTGTGAGGGCGAGATTAGGCAGGGAAAGGTCAGCAACAGCAAATAATGAAGTGATCGATCTACAGCTGTGAATGATTCAACTTCTGCTAGCTAATTGCTCACTGGTTTTTAGGCTGCACAGAGCGTTTTTATGTCACTTTTTTCTGGGGTGATCCTCGGCCATTTTGTGACTTTTGTTGCTCCAGAACAAGCTGCCACCAAGTCCATCAATCCATCAATACTAGTTTTTTTTTTTTGCTATATCCTACATCAGGGGCTTTGCTGTGCTAATTGTCACCCCTAGAATCTCAGGATAGCAATTTCTATATTTTATTAAGGGGTTAAATACAATTGCCAAAATACCAATCCCCTAAATCTGGTGTTCCAGCTTTGGCTATCCAAGTATAATACTGTCTGCTGTCTGGCAAAGGATAGATTATTTTCTGTGGTGAAATTCAATTGCCAAAATAGCAATCCCCTAAATCTGGTGTCCCAGCACTTGCTGGCAAACTATAATAGTGTCCGCCAAAACATATATTTTGTTCTGGGGTGAAATTCAATTGCCAAAATAGCAATACCCTGAATCTGGTGTTCCAGCTGTTGCAGGCCAAGTGTTAATCTGTCCGTAAAGGGTATATTACACGCAAGGTATATATACAAGTGCTGAGAGGGTCATCCTCAATAACTTCACACGCTACCGTGCATCTCCCATTGTATTTCTGTCCGTTAAGGGGTATATTACACAAAGTGTTAAAATACAATTGCTGAAGGCATAGTCCTACATATTTTTTCTCACTGTGCATCTCCAAGTGTAAATCTGTCCGTAAAAGGATACCTTTCATCCAGGGCCTAAATACTAGCCCTACAATAGATATTCCCTTAAATCAGTGGTTACTGCTGTGCCTGGATTAGTGTAATACGCTACATAAACAAATAGGCAGATAGTGTTAGGTGCCTGTAAAAAAAGGCCTGAATTTGAAATCATTACATTGGGCCAAATATTTTTTTTCTTATTGTGGTGCTTGGTGAACGGTAACAATGAGGAAAACATCTAGTAAGGGACGCGGTCGTGGTGGTGTTAGTGTACCCTCTTGTGCTGGGAGAGGACGTGGCCATTCTGCCACAGCCACACGTCCTAGTGAACCAACTACCTCAGGTTCCAGTACCCGCCAGAATTTACAGCGATATTTGGTGGGGCCCAATGCCGTTCTAAGGATGGTAAGGCCTGAGCAGGTACAGGCGCTAGTCAATTTGGTGGCCGACAGTGGATCCAGCACATTCACAACATTATCTCCCACCCAGTCTTCTGCAGAAAGCGCACAGATGGCACCTGAAAACCAAGCCCATCAGTCTGTCACATCACCCCCATGCATATCAGGGAAACTGTCTGAGCCTCAAGTTATGCAGCAGTCTCTTATGCTGTTTGAAGACTCTGCTGGCAGGGTTTCCCAAGGGAATCCACCTAGCCCTTCCCCAGTGGTGGAAGACATAGAATGCACTGATGCACAACCACTGATGTTTCCTGATGATGAGGACATGGGAATACCACCTCATTGGAGTCCGCACGTCTCTGATGATGACGAAACACAGGTGCCAACTGCTGCGTCTTTCTGCAGTGTGCAGACCCGAACAGGAGGTCAGGGAGGAAGACTGTGTGGAAGACGATGCAGGGACGATGAGGTCCTAGACCCCACATGGAATGAAGGTCGTGCCACTGACTTTCATAGTTCAGAGGAAGAGGCAGTGGTGAGACCGAGCCAACAGCGTAGCAAAAGAGAGAGCAGGGGCAAAAGCAGACCAGCCGCTGCCAAGAGAGTTCGCCTGCTACTGGCCACCGCCACCAGGGACCGAGCACCCCAAAGGCAGCTTCAAGGAGTTCCCTGGCATGGCACTTCATTAAACAATGTGCTGACAACAAGACCCGAGTGGTCTGCACGCTGTGCCATCAGATCCTGAAGCGAGGCACTAACGTTCTGAACCTTAGCACAACCTGCATGACCAGGCATCTACATGCAAAGCATGAACTGCAGTGGAGTAAACACCTTAAAAACAAGGAACTCACTCTGACTCCCCCTGCTCCCTCTTCTGCTGCTGCCTCAGCTTTCGCCTCGGGAGGAACGTTGGCACCTGCCGCCCACCAAACAGAGGATGTGCCACCGACACCACCACTTGCGTCACTAAGCATCTCCACCATGTCACACGGCAAAGTTCAGCTCTCCATCTCACAAACCTTGGAGAGAAAGCGTAAATTCCCACCTAGCCACCCTCGAGCCCTGGGCCTGAATGCCAGCATTTCTAAACTACTGCCTTTGAAATGCTGTCATTTCAGTCTGGTGGACACAGACAGCTTCAAACAGCTGATGGCCATGGCTGTCCCATAGTATGTTGTTCCCAGCCGCCACTACTTCTCCAAGACAGCCGTGCCTTCCCTGCACAACCAAGTATCCAATAAAATCAAGTGTGCACTGCGCAACGCCATCTGTGGCAAGGTCCACCTAACCACAGATACGTGGACCAGTAAGCACGGCCAGGGACGCTATATCTCCCTAACTGCACACTGGGTAAATGTAGTGGCGGCTGGGCCCCAGGAGGAGAGTTCCTTGGCGCACGTCCTTCCGCCCCCAAGGATCGCAGGGCATAATTCTTTGCCTCCTGTAGCCTCCTCCTCCTACTCGGCTTCCTCCTCCTCTGCTTCCACCAGCTCATCCAGTCAGCCACACACCTTTACCACCAACTGCAGCACAGCCCGGGGTAAACGTCAGCAGGCCATTCTGAAACTCATATGTTTGGGGGACAGGCCCCACACCACTCAGGAGTTGTGGCGGGGTACTGAACAACAGACCGACGAGTGGTTTCTGCCGGTGGACCTCAAGCCCGGCCTGGTGGTGTGCGATAATGGGCAAAATCTCGTCGCAGCTCTGGGACTAGCCGGTTTGACGCACATCCCTTGCCTGGCGCATGTGCTGAATTTGGTGGTGCAGAAGTTCATTCACAACTACCCCAACATGTCAGAACATAAAGTGAGGGCCGTCTGTGCGTGCTTCCGGCGTTCACATCCTGCCACTGCTCGCCTGTCTGCGCTACAGCGTAACTTCGGCCTTTCCGCTCACCGCCTCATATGCGACGTGCCCACCAGATGGAACTCCACCTTGCACATGCTGGAGAGACTGTGCGAGCAGCAGCAGGCCATAGTGGAGTTTCAGCTGCAGCACGCGTCAGTCGCACTGCGGAACAGCACCACTTCACCACCAATGATTGGGCCTCCATGCGAGACCTGTGTGCCCTGTTGCGCTGCTTCGAGTACTCCACCAACATGGCCAGTGGCGATGACACCGTTATCAGCGTTACAATAGCACTTCTATGTCTCCTTGAGAAAACGCTTAGGGCGATGATGGAAGAGGAGGTGGCCCAGGAGGAGGAGGAGGAACAGGAGGAGGATGAGGGGTCATTTTTAGTACTTTCAGGCCAGTCTCTTAGAAGTGGCTCAGAGGGAGGTTTTTTGCAACAACAGAGGCCAGGTGTGGCCAGCCAGGGTCCACTACTGGAGGATGAGGAGGATGAGGAGGAGGTGGAGGAGGATGAGGATGAAGCAGGTTCACAGCGGGGTGGCACCCGACACAGCTCAGGCCTCTTCTCCTAAGTGGTTGGACGTGTTCGATTACTTGATATTTGAGCTGTGCCAAGTTATGACCTGCAGATTCGAAATGTGCCGGTGCTGGAAGCAATAAGTTCTTGCATCGTATTGTAGATTTATGTTGGCACACTTTCACGAATCTTCTGTCTTGTTTCACCTACGTACATCTTCCCACAGAGACATTTGAAAAGGTACACCACATATGAAGAGTCGCATTTGAAGTATCCTTGAATCGGGAAACTTTTGCCTGATAGGGGATGGTGGAAGTGTGCTCCTTTCAGTACATTGGAACACTGTGTGCAGTGTACACAAGGGAATGTACCCAGCTTTGCCTGTATTTCTATATAAACACGATTATCTCTAACTTGTATTCTATAAGAGCTATATTGTCCATGCCTCCCTAAGACTGTTATCTCTAACTTGCATTTTCTAAGATCAGTAATATCTAAGCATATTAAATCTGTTTACTTTAACCACATACCCACCCAGATACGTTTCACCTACAACTTTCCAACCATGTAGGATTTCCGCCCAGTCCATCTTGTCATGGACTGAAAAATTTTATATAATGTAAATATTATGTAAATTTAGTCACCACTTTTCGTGATAGCACATTGTATAATGCTTTATTTTCTTTATATCGTAGTCTGATGAAGGCCGTATTGTGGCCGAAACGTCACGCATGTATATGATTTACCACACTTCTGATTAAAAGAAACGCATTTTCAACGCACAAACTGGAGTTTATTTCCTTCCAGATCAGGGGACTGTGAGGACCATAGTAAAACCTTCAGCTTGTGCCTTTTGAAGTAGCCCATTGTGTATTTTGAGGTGTTTTTAGGATCATTATCCATTTGTAGAAGCCATTCTTTTTTCAACTTCAGATTTTTTTTACAGCTGGTTTTATGTTTGCATACAGAATTTTCTAGAATTTCATTGAATCCATTCTTATCTTTACCCGTGAAGTGTTCCCAGTGCACAACCCAAAAGCATGATTGAGCCACCCAATATGCTTAATGTTTGGGGGTGTTATTTTCATGTAATTCTGTGCCCTTTTTCACCAAACATACCTTTGCTCAATGTGACCAAAGAGTTGTATTTTAACCTCATCGGTCCACAGGACTTTGTTTCCGAATGGATCAGACTTGTTTAGATGTTATTTTGTAAACTTCTGATGCTGAAGTTTGTGGTGAGGATGCAGGAGAGGTTTTCTTTTGATGACTCTTCCTTAAAGGCCATATTTGTGCTGGTGTCGCTAAACAGTAGAAAAATGTACCACAACTCGAGAGTCTGCTAAATCTTCCTGAAGGTCTTTTGCAGTTAAGCGGGAGTTCTGATTGGTCTTTCTCGCAATCCTACAAGCAGCTGTCTGTTTCTTGGTCTTCCAGACTTTCTCTTGACCTCTTCCTGTTAACTGACATTTCTTAACTACATTTCGAACTGAGGAAATGACAACTTGAAAATGCTTTTCTATCTCTATCTCTAGCTGTCTAGAAGAACCCATGGCTGCTCTTTTTTGGGCAAGGTTAGCAGACTCTGTGTATTTATAAAGCTTTGAAATTTGCATGGCTTTTCTGAATGATGATTGTGAACAAGCCTTAACCCTAACAGGCTATTTAAGGTCTGAGACTTTGGTCAAAGTTATCTGAGCACTCAAATCTCCTTGGGTTCCTATACTTTTGCAAGGTACTGCTTTCCTTTTTTGACTCTAAAAGATTGTACAAAACCAAAATGATACACTGATATTGCATAAACTGTTGAAAAGTGTGTTTCATCTTTAACTTTATGCATTTTTGGAGATCATTTCAACTTGCTTAACTGTTCACAGTAACAGTAATTTTGACCAGGGGTGCCCAAACTTTTGCATGCCACTGTAACTATAAACTATTATTCCGTTACCATTTCCCCTGTGTGTGAATAAGGGGCAGTGTCTGTGGGGCTGTATAGAGGTTCTCATTGTGTAGCCACAGGACGATCTTACACTGTGTACAGGAGGATGTCGTGGTCGTGAACTCCTTTTTCTGAGGCTCCTCTGGAGGTTCTGGGTTTGTTGCTCCTGATTTTATATTTACCGTATATTCGCTCAGGCAAGATGGCTGCCTCCATAATCATGTGCAGAACATAGAATATACAATCTACAACCAGAAAATAACAAAAAAAAATATATATATAAAAAAAAGAAGTAGAACACAAATATATAAGCTCTACATTTCCTTTAAAATGGGGTAGCTCCCTTTTGCAATGTTATCTCATGTCTTTAGGCTCAGCAGTGGCCTTCTCATTAGTGGGGGAGCAACTTCTGGGAATCCTGCCAAACCAAAAAATGATGGGATGGCGTTTGCCTTGTCCTGAGAATGCACTAGTGAGAGCAGAGCACCAACACTTTACAATGAGGAGAGAGGAGTTCCCCTTTAAATGATTATGAAGGTGTGACTGAGAATGATACATCAATTGGAATTTACATTGGGCTCTGCGACTAGTTTGTCATGTTGCTCCTCCCCTTATTCATTACATCTAACATGTTTCCCCCGTCTTTTGCAGACAGCAAGCGACATTGAGGCTTACGATTTTGATGCCGCGGCCAAACATTCCCGCACTGCCTTCAACCTGAATGCGTTGGCTCTTATCACTGGAATCATCATTGGAATTATAATCCTCTCTCACTATATAATCGTAAGGGTTCACATGTGACGGATCCGCCCCCGCTCAGCACCCCTGTCCTATGTTATAGCGACTGCATTTTCAAGGCAATTTGTACAAAATAAAATTTAGTTCATTTCTGTGCAGTGTTCCTGCTCCTCCTCATCTAGGAATAGTCTTCTGAAGGTTGTGTCTGTTCTTATAGATAGGACATGAGCTTTAGGGCTCATTCAGATGTCTGTATGTTGCTCTCTGCTCCGCAATTTTCTGAAGCAGTGCAAAAGGGGTTGCTGAACTTGGGTGGGCTGGAGGGCTGCAGGTTGAGCTTTCCTGCCATAGACTATGGCAGACTACCAGCAGGGTTTCGGCCTGACAAAAACGGTTCTACTGGTGAAGGGCAGAAACCAGCAGTGGTGGATTAGTGAACTCTGGCAGGTTGTTCTCTACCACAGGGATCAGCAACCTCCGGCACTCAAGCTGTTGTGAAACTACAACTCCCAGTTCCCAGCAAGTGTGCATGCTGGGAGTTGCAGTTTCACCACACCTGGAGTGCCGAAGGTTGCTGACCCCTGCTCTACCAGATGCCGATCACCAGAGATGTGAACGAATACTAATATGGCATCAAAGTGCAGCGATCAGATGGCTTTATTTTGTCTGGACATATCCCCTTCTTCCCCACTGAGCCCCTGTCATGAGCATCGGAGCATTTCCCTTGCCCTGCGCTGAATCTGGAGACTTTTTGAAGACTCTGTGACGTCACTGGATCTGCAGAAAAGGCCCTTGCCTTCGCAATTCAGCACAGGGCAAGGAAGAGCATTGGAGCATGAACTGTCAGAGGGGCTTAGTGGGGAAGAAGGGAATATGACAACCACTTTAAGGCTCCATTCACACGTCCGTGGTGTGTTGCGGATCCGCAAATTGCACACCCGGCCGGCACCCCCATAGAAATGCCTTTTCTTGTCCGCAGCTGTACATATTGTACACACACATATACATTTACTCAGTCGTTCACATATATACAGGCACATTAGACAATTACACACACATATATCACATACATATGTACAGAATAGAGTACACTACATAAGTACATACAGTGCTGCCCATAATTATTCATACCCCTGGCAAATTCTGACTTAATTTTTTTGACGGGAAATAACATAGGTGTCTCCCAAAAGAAAATAAGATGATGTACAAGAGGCATTATTGTGGGGAAAAACATTTCTCAGCTTTTATTTACATTTGAGCAAAAAGTGTCCAGTCCAAAATTATTCATACCCTTCACGAACTGTCAGTCTGTGGGAAAATCCAAAGTTCTATACCCTTCCAAATAGTCCAATCTGTTCTAAAGCATCCTAATTACACTGATTAATTGGGAGCAGCTGCTTTAATCAACTCAACAGGTGAAGAACAGCAGCTCCCTGCAGTTGGTTTGTAGACAGTCATGGCTAAGACAAAGGAGCTCACGCATTGTGGCTGCTCACAAGTCAGGAAAGCACTACAAGGCCATTTCTAAATGTTTTCAAGTTCCAGTGGCTACAGTGCAAAGTATTATTAAAAATACAAGATGTTCCACACTGTGGAAAATCTCAGAGGACGTGGTCGGAAGCCAAAAGTGACACCTGTGGAGGGGGCATGGTCTGCTCGTCAATGGCACCGGACGTGTGAAACTCCAGCTCCGCTCCTAATGTCTAAACAGCGGCTTACCCTGCGGCTTGCAGAATAATCTACTGGTCCCAGCGACACCCCACTCTACCCCAGAGATGGGTAAGCTTAGGAAACGGCAGGCTCCAAAGAAGCTTACGGAGTTCTTCTCCATAACAGCGCCGCTCAGTCCTGCGCACACTAGTGATCTCCCGCCATCTTTCCCGCAGCTCCTTCTCCAGTCTCTTCATCCAGAGCCTCCAGAGACCCACCGGAGCATTCTGCACCCTGCTCCCCTCTATACCTCTTACTGAGGAATCCATGCGGGCCATGCTGGCCTCTCTGCGCTCCTCTATCAAGGAAGACATGGCAGGAGTGTTAAAGGAGATGAGACGCGAGATCCACAATCTGGGGGACCGCACGTCACATGTCGAGGGCAAGATGGTTGAATATGCCGCCTCTCACAACTCCCGATTGACGCCCATGAAGCGCTGGAAGAAGAGGTAACGGTGTTGAAAACCAAACTACAGGACTTAAAGGATCGTCATAGACGAAACAACGTGCGGTTGCGGGGAGTTCCAGAGACCACCGGTCCGGATACATTAGAAGTCCTCCTCAAGGGTCTGATTAAAGAAGCATTACCTTCAGCATCGGATGGGGATGTAATTGTGGATCGCATACACCGCATCCCTAAGCCTAAAGGCTTGGACCCGCAGCTGTCGCGCGATGTAATAGCGCAAATCCATTTTATCATATTAAGGAACAATTCCTAAGAGCCCTGAGGCTCAATCCGAGCCAACACCATCATTCAAAGGCCTCTCAGTGTTCCCTGATTTGTCAGCTGCCACAATGGCCAAACGACGGGAATTCTCCCAAGTAACCAAGGCCCTCCGAGACCATCGCATCCGCTACCGCTGGGGATTCCCTGTTAAACTATTGATATCGCATGAGGACAAATGGCACGACTGCAACTCACCACAAGATGCAGCGCTACTTCTTCATAAGTGGGGACTTATCTCGGATTACCCACCCCCAGGAAAAGATGGCGGCAACAAGCCAGATAAAGTCTCCTCTGAATGGGAGACCGTCTGAATTTCCTCACCGTTTCCGTTCTGCACTAACAGTTTGGACACTGGGAAGTCGGTATATGTGAGTGACTACCATACACTCCTATTCCCCCCTCTGGTCTGCACGGGCACTAAGCAGACCCCCTCCCACCTGCTCTTCTCTAGTGCGGTGGGGTTGTGCTTCCCTTCCCGGCTACCACTGGTTTATTACACTCAACTTCTGGTTTTGAATGTTCATTTTTATTCTATGTTGTTCTTTGTTAAGCTTTCTTTCAGTCAGTCATGAGATGTCTTTACTGGGGCTTTATATCACTGTAATGCATTGTATTAGCAAGACACTATGTACGGGCGGTCCACACTGTCCGCTTTACTTAATTAATTGGTCAATATGGGGTTAAAACTACTATCTAACAACGTCAGAGGTTTGAACGCCCCGCTTCGACGCTCTCAAATGTGGTCCAATCTACTCAAGCCGGGTTGTGATGTGGCTCACATTCAAGAAACCCATCTGCTAGAAATAGACCTGCACAGGTGTAAACATCGTCTTTTCCCCCATTTTTTTCTCCCCATCTGCTAATAAAAGGAGGGCAGGCACGTTGATCGGTATAAAGTCCACAGTCGCCTTTTCTCTCCACCAGTGTCTTACAGACAATCATGGTCGCTATGTAATATTAATATGTTCTATAGACGGTGATATGTATACTATTGTGTCAGTGTATGCGCCCAATGTCCGACAGAAAGCCTTTATTAGTAAACTCTTTAAGAAAATTCGGGAGATAGCCAAGGGGCGGTGATATTGGGAGGCGACTTTAATATCCCAGTTAATCTGGATATTGATTGTTGTACTGCCCCAGGTGTGCGACGAGAAGATATCCAATCCCTTCTCAATACCTCCCCATATCACGATATTTGGAGGTACCATCACGGAGGAGAAAGAGACTACACATATGTTTCTCCGGCCCATTCATCGCAGTCCCGTATTGACTAATTCTTAATTTCTAGGGACATTTTGCCCAAGGCTATTCGGTCGGATATTGGGACAGCTACCTGGTCCGATCACGCCCTATATCCCTAGTATTGGACACAGGGTTGCCCGCTCGCTCCCCTCCGCAGTGGCGGCTGAACCCCTATCTACTTAAATGTGACAAGAGAGTCGAGGAATTTCGAACTAAAATACAGGAGTTTTTCTTTCTTAATAGCAGTCCTGAAGCAGCAAATACAACTTACAAGCAGAACCCGTCTCCTCTGAACCTCCAAGGCCTTAAGCAAGCCAGGTCGGGTTTAAAATCGCTACTCCTGTATAAACATGAGAGAGTTCTGCGTCGTCTGCGCACTTCCTATTACCATAAGGGAGATAGGGCGACCGCTCTTCTAGCTAGTAGGCTTAAACGTAGAGCCGCAGCATCCAGGATAGGCACCCTCCGACATGACTGACTTACAATTACACATCCACAAGAAATAACGCATTTGCCACATACTACAGAAGGTTATATAACCTTGCCGAGGACGCTTCAACACCTCAACCGAATATAGTGGACATAACCTCTTTTCTATCCTCTCTGAACCTTCCCTCCCTCACTCCTGAGCAGTTGTCAGCTTTAAACCAACCAGTGGACAATACAGAGGTGCTCCTAGCTATTAAAAACACTCCCTTAGGCAAAGCTCCGGGACCGGATGCCTTCATCTCTAATTATTACAAGAGCTTTCAGAACCAATTAATACCGCATTTGACCTCCCTTTTCAACAGTTTTTCTCTCCTCAGGCTATACCTTCTGAAATGTTAACAGCCACAGTTGTCACGATTCCGAAACCGGAAAGACCCCTGACGAGCCAGCCAACTTCCGCCCCATATCACTATTGAATGCGGACTTAAAGATCTTTTCGAAAATCTTGGCCTCCGCAATAATAAATATCTGCCCATGCTGGTTGATGCAGACCAGGTAGGTTTTATTCCTGGGAGACAATGCAGAGACGGAACCCGACGCATGCTTAATTTACTGCAAATAGCAGGGGATTCTAAGGAACCCACAGTGTTCCTTTCTCTTGACGCTCTTGACGCTGAGAAAGCGTTCGATAGGGTGCACTGAGGGACCCATTCTTAGTGCCATAATGGGCCTATACTCCTCTCCCTCTGCCAGAGTTCTGACCTCGGGTTTCGTCTCTGAACCATTTTCAATCTCAAATGGCATTTGTCAGGGTGTCCCCTGTCACCGCTCATTTTGCTCTAATTATCGAACCCCTGGCATCTTATATTCGCACCTGTCCATAAATTATAGGGATTAAAGCTGGCAACTCCTCACATGTCATTGGTGTTTACGCAGACGACGTTATCCTGACTTTGACAGATCCAGAACGATCCCTTGCCACTGTGATAGATACTCTGCGCCTGTACGCGCATTGTTCCTTCTACAAATTTAATGAGAGGAAATCTAAAATCCTGTCACTCAACTTGTCAGCTGATACTAAAGCCAAGCTCCTAGAAAGGTATCCCTTTCAGTGGGTGGACACTTCCATAACTTATCTGGGGTGGAGCTCACTGACTCAGTTCCAAAACCCTGTCTATAAATTTAAGCAATTTTCGTACCGAGCTTAAAAGAGATTATGCCAAGATGTCTCAGGTTCATTTATCCTGGATCGCCCTTATTAATGCTACCAAGATAATGTCACTTCCGAAAATATTGTATCACTTTAGATGTTTACCACTAATGATACCTAGAAGGCAGATTGCACAACTTCAGCAGGATCTTTTAAATTTTATATGGGATATAAAAAGACCTAGGATAACAGCAGGTGCTCTTCATCCCCCCATCAGATACGGTGGACTGGGAGTCCCTAATCTCTATAAATATTACTTGGCAAATTTAGCAGACCAAGCGTTTGAGTGGTGGGACCCGTCCTCTCCTCAAAAGTGACTTTGTATTGAGGAAACCTTTGTACGAGACAGATCCCTAAAAACCCTTCTAGCTGCTTGTAGCTTGAAAGTTCTTCATTACCCCTCTCACTTCATACCATGCGAGCTACCATGTTTATCTGGACCCACTTATTGGATTCAGCCGGATTAATGCACATACCTTCAGCTAATGTGCCGATTGTGGCATTAGAATATCACATACCCGACATGTCTTTGAAAATGTGAAGCTCTCATGGAATTCAAAGCCTTGACTGTTTATATGAGAAGTCCACACCTGTGGAATTTGCAACTCTGCATGAAAAATATTCACTGCCAAACACACTGTTCTATCAGTACCTACAGGTACGACATTTTCTGAATTCTTTAACTCTGCGAAACCAACTTTCAACCTTTCATCGGAGGTCCACAAACCTTGAGACCTAAAATGTCCAATATATATGCTACTATCCTACCGTCAATGCTAGGAAACAAACAACAGTATATGCTTCGTTGGGAGCAGGAGATGGGGAGAAGTTTCACCACTCAACAATGGGTCTCAGCTTTATATTGGTGCTTTAAGTGCTCCAAGTGCATCAATCATGTCGAACAGGCAAGAAGAATCCAGCTACGCTGGTACTTGACTCCTAATAGACTAGCGCATATGACTTCTGGATACTCCCCACTTTGTTGGAGGGATGCGGAGCGGTGGGTGGTCTTGCCCTGCAGTTGGTCCCAGATTGAGGCACTACTCAAAAAGTCACATCGACTGGTGTGGAACTCTCTCCAGAGTTGACAATTGTGGGAAAAGGCTTGGCGAACTTACCTTTGAAGACACAATGGATTACAGCTCATGTTATAAGTGCGGCTCGTAACATTATAGCTCGCCAATGGAAATTAGCACAGTCCCCTTCAGCAGCTGAAGTTGTGCAATCAGTCAACGAACATATGCACTGTGAAATCACATATGCTGAAACAATGGGCATTCGCGTGAGGACGCAAAATCAGTGGGCTTATGCCTCTCTAGTCACTATGCAACTCCAATCCCCAACTATCTTTTTAAGGTACTATATATAATCTGTGATCGGCTAAGTGTGGATCGTTTCTGCTTAAGATCTTGGATTCTATGATAATGACAGCTCCTATGTTATTATAAATGAAATCTGGTCATGACTGTTCTAGAGTTTTTTTTTCCTTTATTTCTTTTTGTTTTTGCTTGGCATTTCCACTCTTGACTATGTAACATTGTTACCAAAGTTGTGATTCTTGTAATTACGTTTTAATTTTCTGAAACTCAATAAAAAATATTGACAACTACAAAAGTGACACCTGTGCTGGCCAGGAGGATAGTTAGAGAGGTGAAAGAATCCAAGGCTCACCACCAAGGCCACCCTGGCGAATCTGGGCTCTGCTGGTGACAATGTCTCAAGGCAGACAATCTAACGGACACTGCACACTGCTGGGTTCCACGGATGCAGACCAAGGAGGACCCAGCTTCTCCAGATAAGGCACACAAAAGCTCGCTTGGCCTTTGCAAAAGCTCATCTGGACAAAGAAGATGACTTCTGGTCTTCTGTGTTATGGTCAAATGAAACAAAAATTGAATTGTTTGGTCACAATGATGTTTCCTTCATTTGGCATAAAAAGGAGAAGCCTTCAACCCAAAGAACACCATCCCCACTGTCAAACATGGTGGTGGGAACCTAATGCTTTGGGGGTGTTTTTCAGCCAATGGACCAGGGAACCTAATCACAGTAAACAGCACCATGAAAAAGAGCAATACATGAGGATTCTCAACAACATCAGGCAAGAGAAACTTGGCCTTGGGCTCCAGTGGACATTTCAGCATGACAATGACCCAAAACACACAGCAAAAGTGGTGAAGAAATGGTTAGCAGACAACAACATTAACGTTTTGGAGTGTCCCAGCCAGAGTCCAGACTTGTGAATCTGTGGAGGGAGCTAAAGATCAGAGTGATGGCTAGAAGACCCTCCAACCTGAAAGATTTAAAGCTCATTGCTAAAGATGAATGGACAAAAATACCTGTGGAGACATGCAAAAGCTGGTCTGCAATTATAGGAAGCGTTTGATTGCTGTAATAGCCAATAAAGGCTTTTCTATTAATTATTGAGAAGGAAAAATTACTCAGAGGTGAGTATTAAATGCTCGAGCACAGACGTAGGACTTCAACAAAATTGCTATGATACATTGAGCCTCTAATCACCTATATGTGGATCCCAAGAGTGGAAATTCTCTAAATATTAGCGCAGGCGCAGTTTAATGCTGAAATGCTCTAGATTTCAAGAGCTAACGCATGCGCAATAAATATGTGGCCAAAGTGGCAAAAATATTCTAAGTCTCAACACAGGCGAATTGCTAATGCTCTGGAAGTTAAGAGCTAACGCACACGCACTTGCGCCAACTTGCTATGCATCCAGCACTAAGTATTGGTGCATGCGCAGTGACCTACTCATAACCTAGAAATCCTCCTAAGTCTGCACCCATGCGCGATATAAAAGAGACGGCAGTGCAATATCTTCTAAGTGCCGGCGCATGCGTAATACAGCTCTCAAAGCTGCAGGATAATTTCACATATACATCATATAAGGTATGCTGAGCTATATAATTTGATTGGGTGAGAGATGCGTCATGCTCGGCACCCGTTCTTTTATAGGCTGATTTACTGCTCCCACACATACCAAGGTTTTAAATACTGCCCCCACCCCTAGTGCCTTACCTGCAATCTCATCCCCTGAAGGCACCGGTAATGGCGAAATATGTCGGGATGCAGGGTCCAATGCACATTTTTAGTTCAGGGGTATGCAGGGGCTGACTGGCAACTTTTGGCCCAGGGGGCAAGTAACACCCAGAGGCCCTGGGGCGAAAAACAATAAGGGCCCCCCATTACACTTGATGACTTTTGCAGAAGAAACTGTATATTGTTGGGCACGGTGTATGCTATATGTGAAAACTTACAATTACTTGGCTTGACCCTTGATTATCTCTGACAACACTACCACACTTTGGTCGGGACTCGAGCGGAGCCGATGTGTTTTATCCTAATGAGAAATATTTCATAATAAGGATTTGGAGACGGGGCAGAGGGATAGCAGAGCAGGGAGAGGTTGGTGCTGATACTAGAGGGCTCATAACATGGGGAGTAATAAATCCCACCATAATGGCTCCCCAGTAGAAATAATTCTCCTTATAATGTGACAAAAATACCCCCTTGTAATGCCCCCAGTTGAGCTAAAGTCCCCATAGTGCCCCCATAATGACACTGCGGGGCCTCCTGTACAATTTACACCAGTAGGAAGCTGCATCACTGAGCATACTGCCACCTAGTGGCTACAGTAATTAACTCTCCTGAGAATGGAGAAATAATTACTCCTCCCATATTTTCTCTGGACTCAGGAGACTGAGGGCCCACTGAGGAATCCCCACCTCCCTAGTGGGCCAGTCCGAGCCTGCTGCCATGGACGTCTGACCGGGAATTCTATCCCGTATTCCTCCTGAGAGCACATGCATACTCAGTCAAGATAAGCATGCATGTGTATGGGGGCATGGAGTGATAGCTGTTGCATGCATGTGTATGGGGGCATGGAGTGATAGCTGTTGGCCAAACAAACATTTGGCTGACCTTATATACAGTATGCTTTAGCGATACAACATGAGCTTTATAGATATGACAGATGCTGGCAATTAAAAGGGACATGCACATAGAGTGTGTGCGGCAGCCCACCTGGTTCCCAGTTATCTCCGCCATTTATAATGCCAGTGCTATTATTATGTGGCAGAGGGGCTTGAAAATGACTGGAAGTCAAAAGCAACATAATAATGAGCAAGATTTATTACAGATGCTGGACAGCTCCGGATACTACGTGACTACGTTATGTGACCACAGCAAAAGTCCCTGTACAGGACGTGCAGCCAAATATAATCTTTAGTGATGAGCGGGAGGTGCCATATTCGATTTCGCGATATTTCGCGAATATTCGATTGAATATTCGTCTTATATTCGTCGAAATCGAATATTCGTCATAATGCTATTTATCGCAAATAATATGCGATATAATTAATCGCATATTGCGATTTTGTGTATTTTACGAATATTCGCCATATTGCTATATATTCTTGTTTTAGAATATGACGAAAATTCTAAAAAACTAAGTTATAGCAATATAGCGATTATTCGTAAAATACACATATAGACTGCAATTTCACTAATGTAGTGCTATAATCTTTTTTTTAGTCAAATTTTTTTGTCTCTTTCTGATTCAGAAAGAGACAAAAAAATTAGACTAAAAAAAAGATTATAGCACTACATTAGTGAAATTGCAGTCTAAATGTGTAATTTACGAATATTCGCTATTGTCTGACAATATGACGAATATTCTAAAAAACGAATATATAGCACTATATCACATATATTAGTTTTTAGAATATTCTTTTTCCCCAATTAGTACAGTTATTGCCCTTGGCATACTACTTCCCGACAAGCGTCCCTGTCACCATGGGAACGCCTGGTAGTTAGAATATACTATCGGATCTGAGTTTTCACGATCTAACTCAGATCCGATGGTATATTCTAACCACCAGGCGTTCCCATGGTGATGGGGACGCTTGAAGTTAGAATATACTGCCAGGGCGCTGTGATCCGCGCAATTAACCCCTCAGGTGCGGGTTAATTGCGCTGTGCCTCCCCAGTATTAAAATAATTTGTGGCCAGTGCGCCCCCTCCCCAGTATTAAAATAATTTGTGGCCAGTGCGCCCTCCCTATTCCCAGTATTAAAATAATCTGCGGCCAGTGCGCTCTAACCCTCCCTCCCCCAATAATAAAATCATTGGTGGCCAGTGGCCACAGGGTCCCCCTCCCCGGCAGAAGGCAGTTTCACTCGGCAGCATTTACTTACCTGCAGGGCTCTCCTCCTTCTGAGAACTGACAGGTCTATGCGCCGCATATGCCTTAAGCATTGCTATGCGGCGCAGAGACCTGTGAGTTCGCAGAAGGAGGAGAGCCCCGCAGGTAAGTAAATGCTGCCGACAGTGCCGAGTGATTAACTAACCATGGCAGCCAGGACTTTACTAGCGTCCTGGCTGCCATGGTAACCGATCGAAGCCCGGCCATCACGCTGGGACTCGATCGGAACTGCCTACTGCCACCAATGACGGGGTGGAGGGGAAAGGGGAGCCTGTGGCCACTGACCACCAATGATTTTAATACTGGGGGAGGGGGGTTAGGGCGCACTGGCTACAGATTATTTTAATACTGTGGAGGGCGGGGGGGCGCACTGGCACGAATTATTTTAATACTGGGGAGGTGGGGAGGTGGGGTGGGGTGCGCACAGCGCAATTAACCCGCACCTGAGGGGTTAATTGCCCGGATCACAGCGCCCTGGCAGTATATTCTAACTTCAGCGTCCCCATCACCATGGGAACGCCTGAGTGGTTAGAATATACCATCGGATCTGAGTTAGATCGTGAAAACTCAGATCCGATAGTATATTCTAACTACCAGGCGTTCCCATGGTGACAGGGACGCTTGTCGGGGAGTAGTATGCCAAAGGGCAATAACTGTATTAATTGGGGGAAAAAGAATATTCTAAAAAGGAATATATGTGATATAGTGCTATATATTCGTTTTTAGAATATTCTTAAATGACGAATATTCTAAAAAGCGAATATATCCGATATAGTGCTATCTATTAGTTTTTAGAATATTCTCATTTTTACCATCTAAACTCTTAATTCCTCTCTGCTTCTTGCTTGTGGGCCAATGAGTCATTGGCCCACAAGCATTTTTAGCAGGAAGAAATCATGTGTTCAGATGGAGAAAATGACGAATATTCGATATAACGAATATATAGCACTATATTCGCAATATTCGCGAATTATCGAAGTTGCGATATTCGCTATTAATATTCGCTATCCGAATATTCGCGCTCAACACTAATAATCTTCTGGAGTATAATACAGGATGTAACTTTATGATTTTCCTAGTCTACGACGTAAAGTCATAGTTTTATTAAAGACACGGAGGCGAGTATTGCATTCTCTTCCTTTACTGACCACCAATAGCAGCAAAGAAATTTACATATGCAAAAAGGTAACCATGGTAACACAAGGTCCCACCCCTACAGTCCCTATAATAGGCCATTCCTCATGCAGATCTTCCTCTTTCTTCGCGAACCAGACGCGAAATATCACAACCGGAACTCGGAACCGCAAGCCCAAACGGAGAAGCCTACAGCAGTCGGCGCCCTCAACAAAGCCAACATGGCCACACTGTGGTAACAGAACAACTGAAGATGCAAGATTGTGAGACAGCCTGGCGTTCAACCTGAAAAGAGAGAAAAACAGACCAGATGGCCAGGGTAAGCAGGGAAGTCAAGTCCACTAGGCACGAAAGATAACCCTTGACAAAACTTAAAGCACAGCAGCGGAGAACAGACAATAAAAATCATCTCAGTAATAATGGCTATAAATACGATTCAAGTAAAACAATAATGCTAGACATAAAGACAATAATAAAATAACAATATAAAAATACGATAATCTAACAATAACATAATATTATGATAAGACAATATTGCACCCAAGAGCCGAATAGGCTAGACAGAAGGGTGGGAAAGGGTGGGCAATACTCGCCTCCGTGTCTTTAATAAAACTATGACTTTACGTCGTAGACTAGGAAAATCATAAAGTTTTACAGCAAGACACGGAGGCTCATATTGCAAGTTGAAAGCTGATAGACTAGAGAGGAAAACAAGTGAGGGAAGGACGAAAAAATGGTTCTCTAAAAGTGGTGGCGCTAGACCAATCCGCCAAACGCAAGATGTCCTCCAGACGGGCCCCCGAGACCGCCAAGGAAGTGGCCGACGCACTTCCAGCAGAATGGGTGGTAAAAATGGACGTATCTATCCCGCAAGGGACATGACCCATTTGAGCCAACGCGTCAAAGTTGGGCCAGAAAACCGGCCTGAACGGATGGCGAGGCGAAGGAAAAAGTTGAGGCACCCGGGCAAGAGGCAGGGGAAGAAGGAAAACTAAGGTAGGGGACCAACCTGATGTAGATCTTAGTACGACGCGAGATGTCAAAAGTGATGCCCTCGGGCGAAAAGGACCGCGCATAGTGATCAAGAGCCCTGAAAACGGAAACCCACTAACAAGAGATGAGACAAATGAGAGAGCAACCAATTTCGCAGATAGCTGACGCAACGAGAGGCCCGAATCAACAGGTCAAGAAGACAGAAAGGACAAGACCACAGAAACGTCCCAGGTGGTAGAAAAACCGCGGCCGTGGAGGACGGGCCAAACTGGATCCACGCAGAAACCGGGAAACCAATGGAAGTAGACCCGCAGGGACACCGTAAAACCCCTGATGAGTGGAAGAAATGGCGAAACGGAACAAGTTAATGGTCCTGTAAGCTTTCTCAGCCTCAAAGAGGGAGGTGAGAAATTGTAGGAGACGAGCTACAGATGCCAAAACGGGATCCAAGTCACGTTCCATGCACCAGCTAGCCCAAGTTCGCCAGGGCGCCCGATAAGATTTTCTGGTGCCGGGAGCCAAAGTGTTGTCCAGGCGGCGTAGAGTAGCCTCCGACACTCCATCAACTGCTCCTGGAGTCCGGAGATCCGCAGGCCAACAACCAAAGGGAGACTTTCAGGAGAAGAGGGTGGTGAAAAAACCCCGAGGGCTGCAAAGGAGGGTCCCTTGAATCGGGAGAAGCAGGGGCACATCCCCAAGAGCTCCAGAAGTGACAGATACCACACCTGAGACTCTCAGAAGGGGACCACTACCACAAAGTCCGCCCGCTAACGACGAACCTGGAAGAGCGTCCGTGGGATCATCGTGAACGGGGAAAAGCGAAGAGATGAGCCGATAAGCGAGGAGGTCGATGGAGAAGGGGGCCCCACAAGTCCGACAATGCAGAGAATACCACTGGAACATACCTTCTGGCCAGCTGTCAATCGCTGCCGTACGACAAATGGCGCGAGTTCCAATCTGCTTGAATGCTGCGTAGACCCGGAAGGCACTCCGCTTGCACCATGATGTCCTTGGAGAGGCAATACGACCAGAAGTCCTAAGCCAAACATGCTAAGGTCTTCGAAAGTGTACCTCCCAACCGGTTGGCGTAGCGGACTGCAGAGACATTGTTCATTTCCAGACGGATGTACTCATCGGCAATGCGGCTGGCGGAGCTCTTGACGGCAAAGGATCCGGCCAGCAGCTCCAAGGCACCGATATGGAGCCGAGCTCCTTCCTCGGACCAGGGACCTCCCGTGGAAACTCCGTCGCAATGCGCCCCCAACCTTGGAGGCTCGCATCCGATTCCACGGTGAGCTCCGGTAGAAAAACCAAAACGCTCCGCCATTCCAGGCCTCCAGATTGGCGATCCACCAACAAAGCTCCTCCCACGTTAAGCTCCACGATGTCCGCAAAAGAAACACCGGTTCTTCAATCTCTGGAGGGCACGGTGGTGCAGAGGAGCTGGAAATACCGCCTGGATGGACGAAGTCAGCAGGCCGATGATGCGGGCCAGATGGCACAGCGACAGGCGGGGATTGGTCAAAGCATGTCTCAACTCCATGCGGATCGAAAGCAGCTTCGTCATCGGAAGACAGAGGGATTCCCAGATCGAATCCACTGTGAAGCCCAGAAATTCCATCCGTCGGGAGGGCACAAGGCATGAATGCCCTATATTGAGGAGAAAACTGAGATTCTCCAAAAGGTCCGACGTCCAAAGAAGGTGCTACAGCAACACTGCCTCAGACTGGTGCATCAGAAGGATGTCGTCTAGGTACACAATGAGGCTTACTCCGCGACTCCACAACCAGGCCATAACCTGATACAGCAACCTGGTGAAACACTAAGGGGCCGACGACAACCCGAATGGGGGCAGGTGAATCTCCAGACCTCTCCTCTCCACAAGAAGCGGAGAAGATCCCTGGACGGTGAGGACACGGGAACTGTCAGGTAAGCATACTTGAGATCTAATTTTACCATCCAGTCCACTGGAATAAGCAGGTCCCGAAGAAGATGGATCCCCTCCATCTGGAAGCGGCAATAGCGCACCACCGTGTTTAGAGCGCGGAGAGTGATGACTGGTCGCATCTGACCGACTTCTTCTGCACCAGGAATATGTTGCTGAGGACGCCCCCAGACGAGGAGGGGCCCACTCTATCGCCCGATTGTAGAAGAGAAGTAAACTCTGTGTCCACGAGTGCGTAATCCGGGCGTGATAGCGGCAGGATCGGGGGTGGAACAAGACACGGGGAGCCCGTGAGTTCTATGGTGAAGCCCCTGACCATGGTCAGGACCCTGCAACTGCCGGCCCAGGTAGAGGCCCATCCCTGAAAGACCCTGCGCATGCACGACTGGGCCTTGTGTACGGCGGCGAACGCCCACACAAATCGGTTAAGGTCTAGATGAAAGAATCACCAAATACCAGCCATTGTGCATCTTTACCTGCCTCAGTAAGGGCATGGATTGCCAGATTTGGGGTCAATTTTTAAGAGGATCGCTTTATGCCACTTGACCGCCAGGGACGTAATTGTGCTACCGGAGAAACAGATCGCCCTTTGCACCCAGCCAGTGAGCTCTTCTGGAACTATCTAAGAGCAATCCAATCTGGCGGACTCTGCCATCTCAAGAATCTTGGCTAGTGGGCCAAATATGTCCAGGAGATTGTCCTGACAGCTCCGCAGAGCCGAATCCAGCCCTCTACGGGGATTCCAGACAGTTTTTGATAAAAACTGCGTCATCTAAGGGTCGACTACCTGTGTGTCACAGATTTAATTGTGAATCAGGAGCCTGGGACATTCGGCCCTGAGTATGCTACGGGATTATATCAATAGAGGATGGCGGACCCAGTGTTCCAGGAAATTGCTAACATGGGTCGCCGGAAGCCATTCCGCCGACCTAGGGTGGTGGAGGGCATCAGGAGTCAAACATGGGGGCACCCGAGGGATCCACCAGGGAAAGGGGGCATTACTAGCGGAGGTGGAGGAGGACTCCTAGGCTAAGGAGGTAGAAGGGGTGGCGCATACAGGACCAGCCACCGGAACGAGGACGTCCTCCTCCGATGGGCCACTAGCCTCCGCTAATTCCTCTGGGTTGGATCCAAAGTCCGATTCGGACTCTCTAGAAGCTTGTGCTCTGGCACATTTCCAAATGCGCGCCCGTTCTGCCTGGCGCGAAGGCTCTATTGCGTGGTCTAAGCACGCTTTCCTGGGTGGCTTTAGTCACACCAATCAAAGTCTCCTGTGAGACAGGAGGTTCTGCAGCAATAGAATGCTGTGCTTGCCCAGATGGGGATGGTCTGGCCCCAACCAAGGGGTGTACAGACAGGGCCTGAGATATCGACTAATGGCACTGGACACTGAGCTGTGGAGGGCCAGTGCATGTGACATCCTGAACTGCAGGCCTGGGGTCCCCAGATGGAGAGGGGGGCTGGCCTGCGAGTTTTAACTGGTCTGGGTATGGCATGATTAGGAAATAATAATAAATGTGCAGGGGAATAACTAAGCCTGGAGGGCTGCAGAGTGGCGCAAACCTAAAGAGGAGGAAGGTACTGAAGGGGTTAATCCCCAGAGAGAGCGCAGCGACGGCGGGAGCAGGGAGCCTGCAGCAGCAGCGCAGGAGGATGCGGAAGACGCCGAGATGCGAAAGACGCCGAGATCTCGCGAGATCGGGATCCAAGATGGCCGCCGAAATCCCGCGAGATCTCGCAGCCGCCGGAGCCAAGCGCGGGCAGCGGGAGCAAGGAGGAAGGAGAGCAGAGCCGGGGGCATGGACCAGAGCGCCGAGAAGAGCGCTGGAAGGAGAGGTGCAGGACGCCGGTATGTATCGGAGCGGTGCGGGGCGTCCAGAAGGAGCCGCACCAGAAGCGAGCCGCACCAGAAGCGCGCTCAGCCAAGGAACAGAGGCAGGAAAAATACCACTAAGAGCCTCAGATCAAGGGGCAGAGAGGAAGGGGCAAATGGCCGCAAGCTAAGGGAAAAGAGGGATCCTCAGAGGGAGCCAGGGCACAATGGGACACAAGCCGGGTAAAAACTGCAAAGCAACAAAGCTAAAAGCAATAGAAACAATACGAGGCAATGGATATAGATATATATAAATACAAGAAGTGCACAGTATAGACAAAAAGCCACTGAGCAAAAAGAAAGATGTTACTTATCTGGTGAGCAGCAAAGAAAGAGGAAGATCTGCATGAGGAATGGCCTATTATAGGGACTGTAGGGGTGGGACCTTGTGTTACCATGGTTACCTTTTTGCATATGTAATTTTCTTTGCTGCTATTGGTGGTCAGTAAAGGAAGAGAATGCAATATGAGCCTCCGTGTCTTGCTGTAAAACTCAGGATCAGTACAGGATAAGTAATGTAATGTATGTACACAGTGACTCCACCAGCTGAATAGTGAGTGCAGCTCTGGAGTATAATACAGGATGTAACTCAGGATCAGTACAGGATAAGTAATGTAATGTATGTACACAGAGACTGCACCAGCAGAATAGTGAGTGCAGCTCTGGAGTATAATACAGAATGTAACTCAGGATCAGTACAGGATAAGTAATGTATGCACACAGTGACTCCACCAGCAGAATAGTGAGTGCAGCTCTGGAGTATAATACAGGATGTAACTCAGGATCAGTACAGGATAAGTAATGTATGTACACGGTGACTGCACCAGCAGAATAGTGAGTGCAGCTCTGGAGTATAATACAGGATGTAACTCAGGATCAGTACAGGATAAGTAATGTATGCACACAGTGACTCCACCAGCTGAATAGTGAGTGCAGCTCTGGAGTATAATACAGGATGTAACTCAGGATCAGTACAAGATAAGTAATGTATTTACACAGTTACTCCACCAGCAGAATAGTGAGTACAGCTCTGGAGTATAATACAGGATGTAACTCAGGATCAGTACAGGATAAGTATTATAATGTATGTACACAGTGACTCCACCAGCAGAATAGTGAGTGCAGCTCTGGAGTATAATACAAGATGTAACTCAGGATCAGTACAGGATAAGTAATGTAATGTATGTACACAGTGACTCCACCAGCAGAATAGTGAGTGCAGCTCTGGAGTATAATACAGGATGTAACTCAGGATCAGTACAGGATAAGTAATGTATGTACACAGTGACTCCACCAGCAGAATAATGAGTGCAGCTCTGGAGTATAATACAGGGTGTAACTCAGGATCAGTACAGGATAAGTAATGTATGTACACAGTGACTGCACCAGCAGAATAGTGAGTGCAGCTCTGGAGTATAATACAGGATGTAACTCAGGATCAGTACAGGATAAGTAATGTAATGTATGTACACAGTGACTGCACCAGCAGAATAGTGAGTGCAGCTCTGGAGTATAATACAGGATGTAACTAAGGATCAGTACAGGATAAGTAATGTATGTACACAGTGACTCCACCAGCAGAATAGTGAGTGCAGCTCTGGAGTATAATACAGGATGTAACTCAGGATCAGTACAGGATAAGTAATGTAATGTATGTACACAGTGACTGCACCAGCAGAATAGTGAGTGCAGCTCTGGAGTATAATACAGGATGTAACTCAGTATCAGTACAGGATAAGTAATGTATGTACAGAGTGACTCCACCAGCAGAATAGTGAGTGCAGCTCTGGAGTATAATACAGGATGTAACTAAGGATCAGTACAGGATAAGTAATGTATGTACACAGTCATTACCAGCAGAATAGTGAGTGCAGCTCTGGAATATAATACATCCCTACATAACTTAGACTCCCTTGCTGGCATAGATTTAGACCATTTTCTAAGCTTAAAACAGGTGTAGAAAATGATAAATAAGTCGAGCCTGCTGGCCCACCCGATTTCCTGCCTACACCACACCCCCATATAACTTTTGTGCCGCAATCTGCGACAGATATACACATAAAAAGTGTAGTATGTCTGTTAGTAAATGACCCTAGAGGATGTGAAGCAAATAGCCACAAATGAAAATCTCCCCTCGCTCTCCCCTGGGTTTAAACCCCCTCTCACTGGGTTCCACATAAACCTTGGGGTTACCGGGAGTTATTTTTATTTTCTCAGCTCCCGCAAGGAGGTTCTCTCAACCAGGTTTATCAGCTAGTCAGCATTCTGGGGATCTCCCTGGGCAACCCAGCGTTGTACTGGCCCAGGAAGAGAGTGCAGGTAACGATCCATTACCACTTTCCCACCATCTGCTTTGGCGACGACGACTCTGGTTGCAACCATTTCCATACCAAGTGGAACAGGTCAAACATCTGTGACCTTGGTGGTTTGTCTTGGCAAAAGATCCACTGTTGTACCCGCTGGGCCTGGAGTGCAGGACTGACTCCCATGCGAGCCAGCATTTCCGCTTTTAATTTGCGGTAGTCTCTCGAACCCTGCAAGGTCGGGTCATAGTATGCTTTCTGCGGCTCCCCAGTCAAATATGGAGCCAGCACCTCAGCCCACTGATCTACAGGCAGTTTCTCTCTGTCTGCAATACGTTCCTCATTCTCTGTAAAGCAGACTGCACAGTTTTCCGCACATTACCACCCGAAGCTTGCCCAGCCATATGCACCACTTGTTGTGCCGTCACAGCATCTCTAAGGGCCGCAATTTGCTGAGTCAATAGACGGTTAGTCTTGTGTTGCCGCGCATTAGCCTGCCGTTGAGCCTGTAAAGCCTCTGCATGGGCTCTTTGCTGCTGCTCCGTGCCTGCCGCTGCTGCACATTGCTCTGCACCATCTGCTTGAGGAGCTCCTCTATTTCAACAGACTCTTGTTGCAATCCTGCTGCTGCCTTAACTCACGACATTCACCACTGACAGGTTTTCATGTCGTTGCTCCTAGCAACCAATTTCTCGCATCCTCCACCATAGGTGAGACGGGACCACTCAGACAGTCTCTTTTCAGGGTTTATTAGGCACACAGTACAGTACAGGCTTGCTTTCTCCAAATAACAGAACAGTCCAAATGAAATAACAAAACACGGTGATACAGGCTTCTCACCAGCTGCAGTTTTTCTCCTCGCCGCCAAGAGGTTTGGTTCAGTAGTCTTCCTCTCGGACCACCATACACACACACTGCTCTCTGGCAGAGTGTCTTTTAAAATCACCCTCCCACCTGTGTGTGTGGCGGTAACACCCGAGATGGAGTATGGGAGTGACGTTCCCACCCAAGCTATTCAGTCACTCCTAAATCCCGGACCCAAATTCCAGCTACCACCAACTCAGTGATCTACCACGACTGGTCGCTACTTACCTCCGGGATCTAAATCACTGAGCGTAGCAGCCTCAGTGACACATACCTACCATCTATGATGTCACCCACTGCATGCTTACAAAATATATTGCTAGTAATATTCTTCGCCAAGCTAGGTGATAAATTCTCACTGGAAAGACTTGTTTCAAGTTCTTCCCATTTCTGTCTTAATAGTCTTACCAAGTCATACATGTGAAAATAGTCCAGGATGGGGCGGAAGGATACAGTTATCTCTTCTAAGTTATATCCTTTGATGGATTTGCCCATTCCTGAAGTCATGTGAAGTGTAGTTGGTTAAAGGGGGGCAGAATGTATTCACCATTCCATATTGATGTCTAGGATTAGACATGCCCGTCCTGATATCCTGAGGTTTCCTCTGGACAGAAGTGATGTATATAATTTAACTTCTTATTTTAATATCCTAACCACATATTAGCTTTGTTATAATGTGACAAGTTGCTCCTACTCACATGTATTGTTAAGTTTGTTATGCCTTATATCAACTCCGTATATATTTATTTGTATACATCATTGTGATTATTTATTTATGCTTATAACCTTGTAACTAGAGATGTCCCGAACTATTCGCCGGCGAACACTGCATGTGCAACCGCGGCAGGCGAACATATGCGATGCTCGGTCCGCCCCCTATACGTCATCATTGAGCAAACTTTGACCCTGTACCTCACAGTCAGCAGACACATTCCAGCCAATCAGCATACCCTCCCTCCCAGACCCTCCCACCTCCTATCTAAACGCAAGGAAAGCATCCATCTTAGATTCATTCTGAAGCTGCAGTGTAAGACCCCATTCACACGTCTGCGGAATGGATGCGGACCCATTCATTGTGAATGGGGCCGGACGTAATGCGGCGAGCACATTATGCGACTCCGCAAAAGATAGAGCATGTCCTATTCTTGTCCGCAACCTGCGGACAAGAAAAGGCATCTCTATGGGGAGTGCCGGCATGGTGTGTTGCCACGGATCCGCAAAACACTACGGACGTCTGAATGGGGCCTTAGTTAGAGCAGGGAGAGTGCTGCTGCTGCTGAATTAATAGGGAAAGCGTTAGCCAGGCCAGTGTTCTGTGTCTACTCCAGTCCTCAAAGACTCATCTGCTGTAAGGACAGCGTCCTGACAGCACCCCAAAAAGCCCTTTTTAGGGCTGGTACATCAGTCTGCTTTTATTTATTTTTTTCTATATATATATATATATTGCAGGTGCCTGCCCGTGTGTGAGAGGCCGCAGGCCCACAGACTGTACTGTATGCACACCACTCATATAGGGTGGAGCAGTACATTGCACGGCGCACGCGCAGTGACCTAAAATTCAAACATAGCAGACCGAGCATGGGTCTTTTTCCATCTCCCGGTTCCAAAAATCTATTCACTACACCGGCCGTGGCCCTGATCAGGGACAAAACAGAGATTGAACTGATAGGAATAGTACTTAGTTAACACTAGTTGCATTGGTGGCAAATTCCATTGCAAGTGCCCAAAATTAGAAGGAAGCGGACAGGGCAAGCTTTTTTCTCTATCTCCCCATGCAAGGATTCAATTCAATACACGTCCCCTAATAGGGGACTTAACAAAGATTAAAATGGTAAGAATAGTAGTTCACACTATTTGTATTGGTGGCACAGTACATTGCGCGGCGCACGCGCAGTGCCCCAAATTGGAAATAAGAGGACCGACCAATCATCTTTTTCCATCTCCCGGTTCCTAAAATCTATTCGATACACGTCCCTGATAGGGACGTAACAGGATTAAACTGATAGGAATAGTACTACTCAACACACCACTCATATAGGGTGGCACAGTACATTGCACGGCGCATGCGCAGTGCCCAAATTGGAAGAAGAGGACCGACCAACCATCTTTTTCCATCTCCGGTTCCTAAAATCTATTCCATACACCGGCCCCTGATAGGGGACAAAACAGAGATTAAACTGGTAAGAACAGATTTTTTTAATTTAAAAAAGAGGACAGCCTCTGCGAGCTGGGTATTTTTGACCGCGTTACTGAACGCTCATGCACAATGGCTGTAGGCTCATGCGTCCTTTTGCGGAGGTGACAAACCTGGTCAGTCAAACCCAAGGCAACATCATCGACCTCATCCCATATGTGTTTTTTCTGGAGCGTGCCCTGCGAAGAGTGCTGGATCAGGCCGTAGATGAGCATGAAGAGGAAGAGTTGTGGTCACCATCACCACCAGAAGCAGCCTTGTCGTCGTCGATTGCTGGACCTGTGGCAACGTAAAGAGAGGTGTCTGAAGAAGAGGAGTCAGAGGAGGAAGGTGGCTTTGAGGAGGTGGAAGACCAACCACAGCAGGCGTCCCAGGGGGCTTGTTGTCACCTTTCGGGGACCCTTGGTGTTGTACGTGGCTGGGTGGAGGATGAAACCTTCAATGACGTCAGTGAGGACAAGGAACAGGACATGGCTAGCTTGGTATCCAACCTTGTGCAAATGGGGAGTTTGCGATTGTGCAAATGGACTGTTTGCGGTGCGTTAAACAGGGAGTTTGGTCTGTCACTGTGAAGTAGGCGTAACCCTTACACTACCTGATCGGTACAACATCATACCTGATCGTATACACACACTGGATGTTTTAAAGCACGTTATTCCAAACAATTTAGGAATGTTAGGTGATTTATGCCCTTTATGGATTAAAACCCGACTCTGCGTCAACTACGTAATTTTTTATGGGAGTTTTGCCATGGATCCCCTCCGGCATGCCACAGTCCAGGTGTTAGTCCCCTTGAAACAACTTTTCCATCACTACTGTGGACAGAAAGAGTCGCTGTGGGTTTTAAAATTCACCTGCCAATTGAAGTCTATGGCGTTTTGCCCGGTTCGCGAACACTTGTGGAAGTTCGCGTTCGCCGCTTGCGAACGGAAGATTTTATGTTCGCAACATCTCTATTCGTTACCACAAAGCATGAGGAAATTCGGATTCATTCAGACTGAATTCCGCTCAAATAATTCACTTCGCTCAACACTACATTTAATCTATAGTGTACACACAGCTATGTCTACAGGGTGCTCCCCAAAATTGCTGTCATAAGCAGTCTAGGAAAGATCTTGAAGACAAAGCACTTTATCTTTCCCTTATGCCTCCGTCATCTTTGGCTACTGAATGGCTAGATGAATGAGCCTGACCTTATTACGAGAGAGACAGGGTTTAGCCACGCTGACTGAAATGCTGATGTGCCTGCAGTGCTGTAGAAGTCTCCATACTTGGTGCCTACAGACTCCCAGACTGGTTCATTCCACTCCAGCCAATTTAACCCCATTTACCCACTGAGACAGAGCTCAGCAGTGCAGAGAAGTGGTCGAGGACCTGTAAACCTGGTGGACAGCTGACAGTTTAGGGAGGGTGTACAGGGACTGGTGGGCTATCCCTCCTGTTTGGCTAGGTGGCCCTGCAGCGGCTGCTGGAGGTTTAGGTGGAGCGGGGGTTAATGGGGAAGCTGGTTGTGGGAGGGAAGAGGCGGGCAGTAGGACAGGACATATATACCCTGTCCCGCCTTCTTCTCTTCCTCTGGAGCGGAAGCGCCGTGTCCCTCCCTTATGATGTTCAGTTTCGGATGTAAGTTCTCTGTTCATGGTTTCTCATAAGGTTGAATGTTATTAATTATGTGAGGAGGGCATTGACCCTGGTTTAGTAATTTGTAAAGTCACAGCTGGCGGTAGGTAAATAAAATCAAGGTGTTAGTGGCAAGAAAATTGGCGTAACTGCTCGCTGGGAGGCCATGGCTGGCAGATCGCACTGTTTTGGTTTATGGTAGAGGTGGGACGGCGAATCCAATGTAATCCCACGAATCTTGCAGGATTCGTGGGATTCTTGGACTCGAATCCCCACCTCTTAAATGTCCCCTACAATCCCAAGTACCGCGTCCGCACTGCTATTCACCGGCGGCAGCAGGGCCGCAAGTACTAACCTTTTTGCAGTGCAGGCGGCAACTCCTCCTCCCTCTAGGCGGTGCAGGGCAGGCGCCAGTGTGTGACGTCAGTTACTGAGCAGCGCCACTGCCTGCACCGCCGCCTCGTGCTCTGCCGCTGCCTGCGCTGATCCTCGTTCCTCCGCTCCTAGCAATACCTCTGCTGAGGTATTTATTCATCACAGGGGCCCTAATATGGCAGGGGATATGATGGGACATCTGTGGATGGTTGGTGGTGGGTCTGTGGGTGACACTGGGGGTCTGTGGATGATACAGGGGATCTGTGGATGACACTGGGGATCTGTGGGTGACACTGGGGGATCTGTGGGTGACACTGGGGATCTGTGGGTGACACTGGGGATCTGTGGGTGACACTGGGGGGTCTGTGGATGACACTGGGGGTCTGTGGGTGACACTGGGGGTCTGTGGATGACACTGGGGGTCTGTGGATGACACTGGGGGTCTGTGGATGACACTGGGGGGTCTGTGGATGACACTGGGGGTCTGTGGATGACACTGGGGGTCTGTGGATGACACTGGGGGTCTGTGGATGACACTGGGGGTCTGTGGATGACACTGGGGGTCTGTGGATGACACTGGGGGTCTGTGGATGACACTGGGGGTCTGTGATGACACTGGGGTCTGTGGACAGGATTCGTAGATTCGAGAATCGAAAGATTCGAGATATTGGAGAACCTTTCGGATTCGGTTTTGGATTCGGATTCGAAAAATATGGATTCGTCCCACCTCTAGTTTATGATTATACCGCTAAGAAATAACTGTGGCCGACTACCATCAAACAATGACAATAATGTAGAGAAGGATAGAATCGGTGTCAGTGTCATTATTATCGGTTTGGTATTGAAGGGGCCAGAGGTGTATGATATGATAGGGGATATGATGGGACATCTGTGGATGGTTGGTGGTGGTGGGTCTGTGGGTGACACTGGGGGTCTGTGGGTGACACTGGGGGTCTGTGGATGATACAGGGGATCTGTGGGTGACACTGGGGATCTGTGGGTGACACTGGGGATCTGTGGGTGACACTGGGGATCTGTGGGTGACACTGGGGGATCTGTGGGTGACACTGGGGATCTGTGGGTGACACTGGGGGTCTGTGGGTGACACTGGGGGTCTGTGGGTGACACTGGGGGTCTGTGGGTGACACAGGGGGTCTGTGGGTGACACAGGGGGTCTGTGGGTGACACAGGGGGTCTGTGGGTGACACAGGGGGTCTGTGGGTGACACAGGGGGGTCTGTTGATGATGGGGGTCTGTGGATGACACTGGGTGTTCTGTGGATGACACTGGGGGTCTGTGGATGATACAGGGGGTCTGTGGGTGACACAGGGGGTCTGTGGGTGACACTGGGGGGTCTGTGGATGACACTGGGGGGTCTGTGGATGATACAGGGGGATCTGTGGATGACACTGGGGGGTCTGTGGATGATACAGGGGGATCTGTGGATGACACTGGGGGGTCTGTGGATGACACTGGGGGTCTATGCACAGGATTCGTAAGATTCGAGAATCGAAAGATTCGAGATATTGGAGAACCTTTTCGGATTCGGTTTTGGATTCGGATTCGAAAAAAATATGGATTCGTCCCACCTCTAGTTTATGATTATACCGCTAAGAAATAACTGTGGCCGACTACCATCAAACAATGACAATAATGTAGAGAAGGATAGAATCGGTGTCAGTGTCATTATTATCGGTTTGGTATTGAAGGGGCCAGAGGTGTTGGAGGGGCTTACCCTTCCCCTCCCAGTTCTCGGTAATTGCCAACAGTCTGTGATGTCACCATGTGGGTGGAGTTCCTGTGCTGTGTGTGTGAGGTTAGTGTTTCCCTCTATAAGTTGTCAAATACTAGGAGTTGTAGTTCTTTCTTTATACTGAGCCCCCCCCCCCAATGTCATCCGATAGCCCATAATAAAATCCGAGAAATGCTGGGAGTTGTAGTTCTCACCTGTTATATCCCTCTCTATGTAATGGCCACTGATCCCCCATAATAACATCTGGACATGCTTGGAGTTGTAGTTCTTTCCACTTACACTCCTCTACATATAATGTCTACTGATATCCCAAAATTACAGCCTGGACATGCTGGCAGTTGTAGTTCTGTCCACATATCTGTAATACCCCAGAGTGGTATTATCATTCCTACACCCTGATACTGTCTCAAATGGGCTAACCATAATGTCATCTGTGTATTTATTCCAGGTTCTCTTACATTGTGCATTAATTGTGCCTGGTTGTCCAGCGGATGGCGGTGTGTATACGGCAGAGTTAGAGAAATATCTTTAGATAGAATGGAACTTAACATTCCATTCTCTGCCCTTTGGGCAGAAGTGGGCTAGTCATGTTTCCTACCAAGGGAGGGGCTGCAGGAAGTGTTCACTCAGTCTTAGTCATTCTAATGTGGGAAGCAGACGTGTCAAGATGAAGCAGCGAGTGGAAGGTTCCCCTCCTGCACTAGCAGTCTCTCCAGAGGAAGCAGCACATAAAGCACCATGACACCTTACAGATTAACCGACAGGATGTTGCGAGGGGTCAACAGCCAAAGGCACCCCACTCCAAAGGTACCAGACTAAAGCCGAGTTTAGCACAGCAAAGAAGGATAAAGCAGAAAATCCTAATTTGCCTGTCAGTGTTTGCCAAAACTGTCTGGAGCCAAGAGAACGATTGTTTCTTGTACCGATGCAAGTGAGTCAAGTAAAGCTGACTTGACTATTTCTCTACGTCCACCATTACTCTCCCTTTATTGCTTCGGAGCCTAGCCCTGGAGAGCACCGTGACACACACAGAAAACTATTGAGGCCGCACCACACCACTCGACATTCCGATGAACTTGGGACACGCTCGAGCCCTCCGGGGCGTCACGTTGCATATCCATCTGTAATGGTCACTAATGTCTCATAATAACAGTCTGGACATGCTGGGAGTTTTAGTTCTGTCCCTCTCAATGTAATGTCCACTGATGCCCAGTGCCGGGCCGACACAGAGGCTGGGGAGGCTCCAGCCTCAGGGCGCTCCAGCCTCAGGGCGCAGGCAGGGGCCGGCCAGAGGGAGAGGGACTGACAGGGGGAACCGCTCAGCGCTCCCTCCTGTCATTCCCTGAGCCGGGCCCCGTCAGAGCGCTCCTCTCACCTCCATTATGGTCACTGCTTCAGGCCTCCAGCATCAGGCCCCGCTGCCTCTAACTAGAAACACAGTAAGCAGGTGGGCGGAGCCTAACGGACCTTCATTAGGCTCCGCCCACCTGCTTAATGTGAGGCAGTGCTGGGGCCTGATCCCGAAGCCTGGAGCAGTGAACATAATGGAGGTGAGAGGAGCGCTCTGACGGGCCCAGCATTAAGTACAGTGAAATGCCGGCCCCTTACATGAAGTCTGTGACAACATGGGGGCAGAAAGAGCATGACAACATGGGGGTATAAAGAGCATGAAAAGATGGGGAGAATGACAGGGGCAGAAAAAGCATGACAAGAAGAGGGGATTATGACAAGAGGGGGAGAGCATGACAAATTACTATGTGGGGGCACTGCTGTGTGGTCGAGGGGGGTGTGGCGGACATTACTGTGTGGGGGGCAGTGTGGCGGACATTACTGTGTGGGAGGCAGTGTGGCAGACATTACTGTGTGGGGGCAGTGTGGCGGACATTACTGTGTGGGGGCAGTGTGGCGGACATTACTGTGTGGGGGCAGTGTGGCGGACATTACTGTGTGGGGGGCAGTGTGGCGGACATTACTGTGTGGGGGCAGTGTGGCGGACATTACTGTGTGGGGGCAGTGTGGCGGACATTACTGTGTGGGGGCAGTGTGGCGGACATTACTGTGTGGGGGCAGTGTGGCGGACATTACTGTGTGGGGGCAGTGTGGCTGACATTACTGTGTGGGGGCAGTGTGCGGACATTACTGTGTGGGGGCAGTGTGGCGGACATTACTGTGTGGGGGCAGTGTGGGGGCACTACTGTGTGGGGCAGTGTGGTGGACATTACTGTGCGGGGGCAGTGTGGCGGACATTACTGTGTGGGGGCAGTGTGGCGGACATTACTGTGTGGGGGCAGTGTGGCGGACATTACTGTGTGGGGGCAGTGTGGCGGACATTACTGTGTGGGGGGCAGTGTGGCGGACATTACTGTGTGGGGACACTACAGTGTGGGGTAGCATTATACAAAAGCTCTGCAGATGCAACTCCCATGTATTGGGTCACCAGAATTTGGGTGGTCATTCACTAAATGAACCCTATTATGGGGAGAATCTGTGGATGACACATATTTGTCATCCACAGACACCCCCATCCCCCAAAACAGGGTTAATTTACTGAATGACCACCAATAAAAGCGGTGGGGTCACATATGCTATTTCATAATGACAGCAGGGCTCGTGCAGTGACTGTTTTCACTACACCCCATCCCCCACACTCACTGGATATAATCTTATTAACTATATGACTGTAGTAAATCACTACAGTTATATAGTTAAGATTATATACAGTGTGGGGGAGGGGTTGTAGTAGAATACAGTCACTGCACGGGCTCGCTGGCGCTGTCATCAAAAAAGCAGATACAACCCCACAGCCTCACCCCTTGTATTGGGGGTCATTCCTACACGGACCCTGTTATGGGGAGGGGGATCTGTGGATGACACATACGTGTCATCCACAGATTCCCAATAACAGTGTCATCCATCACAGATCCCCCATAGCAGTGTCATCCACAAGTTGGAGGGGGGCGACTTGGGCAGCTCAGCCTCTGTTGGTGGTGGACCTTGTCCCAGCCCTGCTGATGCCCCATAATAACATTATGAACATGGCGGGAGTTGTAGTTCTCTCTTATACCCCTCTCTATAATGTCCACTGAAGCCTCATAATAACAGTCTGGTCATGTTGGGAGTTGTAGTTCTCTCCCCTTTTACCTCTCACCCTATAATGTCTACTGACCCCATTAATACTATACAGCAAAAAAATAATAATATTATTAACTGAAGGTGTGTCTCTGGGGGTTTAAATGGACAGCAGAGACGTGTAATGGGCATTGGAGTGAGGCTGACCTGCGATGTCTCTGCTCTATATACATCCATACCACATGAAGTTGCCATGCGGGCCCTCACATTTCAATTGCAGAAATACAAGCCTTATACCCCAGAAGCTTTGCAGGTGACTGCTTTCCTTATAATTATTTCTCGTTTAATGGGGTATTTTACTTGCAACAGGAGTGAGTGTCAATGGGGTGGTATATTCGCCCTCATTGGCAAACCGCACCATGGCGTATTGGGAGGAATTGTTCCTTTACAATTGTGACAATCCATTTGGCGGGTGCATACACATGGATGACCTGCTCTTCGTGTGGCAGGGAGATGTGCTGCCATACCAGTGTTTGTAGAATATTTAAACAATTTGCGATTCACCCTCTATTACCACTCCACTGATATCCTGTTTCTAGATCTCAAATTAATGGGTAGGCTGGGTGAGGCGATCATATCTACTACCTTCCGCAAGCCAACAGCAGGTAACACTGTCCTCCATGCTGACAGTTCTCACCCACAACATACAATTAGGGCTCATGCACACAAATGTATTTTGTTTCTGTGCGGCCCATATGCGGAACCAATCGCTTCAAGGGGCTGCAAAAACGGAAATGACTCCGTGTGCATTCTGTTTACGTATGCCCGTTTCGCAAAATTATAGAACATGGCCTATTATTGTCCGCAGGACTGTTTTATTAGGGGCCAGCTGTTCAGTTCCACAAAATACGGAATGTCACGGACGTCATCCGTATGTTTTGCGAATCCGTATTTTTGCGCTTGAAGCAATACCTGTGGGTGAGCTCATTCGAGCCAAGAGATACTGCAGCTCATCAGAGGCATATGAGGTGGAGGCCAATAACACCATTAGGAGATTACAGGAGCGGGGATATAAGAATTGGCGACTGTCGAGGGCTAGAAATACTGTAGCCTATAAGCCACGATCTGAATTATTACAAGAAAAACCAGAGAGGATCAGTGATACGAGACCTGCGGTAGTTTTATAATATAGTAACCAATGTGAACAAATATATCATACACAAATACCTTCCCATACTGATGGATGACGATGGTGTGCTGTCAGGTGGTCTCCAGGCGCCCGCCAACTCTCAGTAATATTCTCTCACCCAGCCTATCCCCTCCTAATAAAAGTCGCAATTTCTCTGCAGCTTTGGCTGTAATCTGACTGAAATGGCTGCCGCTGGCCTCAGTCTCTCTGCCACTGCTGCTCTGCCATTTTTTTCACAGGTGCCACTGCCCAGCCCACCAAGTGTGTTTGACCATCAAAATGGCAAGGCTACTTTCACATTAGAGTTTTCAATTCCATTATTGAGACCCATTTATTGTCAATAGGGACAAAACTGAACTGAACAAAGCGGAGTGCACCAGAATGCATTCCGTTCCATTTGGTTGCGTCCCTATCGCGGACAGAAAGTAGCGTTTTTCTGTCCGCGATGTGACCCAATAGAAAACAGACAGGAAAAAAAGGAGGTTATGCAGCAGCACTCTGCAAACACAAATAATGTACAACAATGCCATAGAAAACATTCTGGTGCCAATGCTACCTTGGTTTTGCAAATGAGATGCTTGGCAAATTATTTTGTACAAAATTATTTGAGCCCGTCTGCCAAACGTCACGCCGATCTCGATTAGACGGGTTCCTAACACTACATACCTGTTATGCGACATGACGGCCACATAAAATCCAGGGAGTGCAGGTTCCACATGCATGCTGGGTCCACTCTGCTTTTTACCATTTTTGGTGCCATAACAGCCTCCATTGAATCCAGGGATGCAGGTACTAGCATGCATGCTGAGCCCACTCTGTGCTCTTCCTGGTGCCAAAATGTCTCCTAATAGATAGTCTATAGGGCAGACAGGCTAGTCAGTCTTGCACCCCTGACTAGCCTGTCTGCCCTATAGGCTGATTTTAATTAGAGAAGGTATAAAGCTGTAGCCTGCTCTCATTTGTATCTTTTAGTAGCCATTTTGGCACTAGGAAGAGCACACAGTGGGCTCAGCATGCATGCATGCTGGTACCTGCATCCCTGGATTCAATGGAGACTGTTATGGCACCAAGAATGGTAAAAGCAGGGTGGACCCAGCATGCATGTGACATATTTTTGAGGAGTTTTTTTTTTTACATGTTTTTATTAACCAATGAGCATTCATTTCAATACAAAGCTAAATGTTCAGCTTGATGTTTTTGAAGCAGATCTGTGCCCAAAAAGTGCTGAAAACACGCAAAAAATGCATTGACTTTAGTGATGAGAGAGCATGCTCAGCCAAGTACCGGTTTGGCTCGAGCATCGCTTGCTCGGCATGTGGCGGTACTTGGCCGAATACCACGTGTGCTCGTCGCGTTGCTAGAGTCTCCTCCCGCACCTTTGGTGCCTCCTAAGCAGCTAATCAGCGTTCAGGTAAGTAATGCCCTTCAGTGTAATGCCGTAGCCATGTTAGCTATTAGCCTTACACTGATTGGCTGGCCGCAACACGTGATACCAGCTTATATAGGAGCCGATGTCCCGCGCTCGGATTATTCAGCGTCAGGGGAGCAGACAGTAGGCAGGGAAAGATAGCGTTTTGCTGGAAATTCACAGATTTAACTCCAAAAAACTATTGAAAGACCAAACAGTCCTCTTAAGGACTACAGTGTGTGTTTGACAGCAGTGCACCACCATTTTTTTTTACCAGGGGTTAAATTCAACAGTATCAGGGACAGGCGTCTTCAGGAAGGAACAGATCGTTCAGGGCTGGAAAATCGCTTTTAAAGAGGACCTTTCACTGGTCCACAGTTTATGAGTTAAAGCTATGTACATTGGAGCGGCACCCAGGGATGTCCCTGCACTTACTTGTATCCCTTGGTGCCACTCCGTTCGTCCTCTGTAGCCCCGGTACCGGCGCTCCTGCTGCTGTAATTTTGCCTGGGGCGGAGACGTCTTCTTCTGCCCTGGGCGTCTTCTTCTCCCAGGGCTGGAGCGCTGCCCAATCGCATATCCTGAATATGAGCTGAGCGCTGCGATTGGCCAGCGCTCCAGCCCTGGGAGAAGGAGATGCCCAGGGCAGAAGAAGAAGTCTCCGCCCCAGGCAAAATTACAGCAGCAGGAGCGCCAGTACCGGGGCTACAGAGGACGAACGGAGCGGCACCCAGGGATACAAGTAAGTGCAGGGACATCCCTGGGTGCCGCTCTCAATGTACATAGCTTTAACTCATAAACTGTGGACCAGTGAAAGGTCCTCTTTAAGTACCCAAAAGCTTTTAAAAGACTGAAAGATTTGATATTAGTGAGATCTACAGTACGCCATCAGAAAGCAATGTGTTTAGCAGACATTATAAAAGGGGCTTATTCACTAGAGTGTGCCTGCTAGTGAGATATACACCACACCATCAGAGAAATTTTGTTTTTCTGGGGAAATTAACCTAATTTGTGCCACATCTGTGTGTGCGTTCAGTCTGCAACCGTTATATTCATCACTCCAGCAGAGAATTATTTATATTTTGTGCAAATGTAACTAGTTTGGGGCACATCTGTGTGATCGTTTAGGCCGCAACCATATATACAGTATTCCAGCATAGAATTATTTGTATTTGGGAAAAAAGTGTGTATATTACAACTTCCATTAATCTGGGCCCTCTCTTTAGCGGACAGTAAAACAATCTGCGCCACATCTACAGACAAAACCTTTAATATGAAGAAGGGGAGCAAAAGGGACGGAGAAGTGGGCGTGATGCTAATGGTGCAAACAGAGGCCGTGGCCCTGGGTGCAATGAAACTGTGCCTGCTGCCAGTGCACCAGAAAAAACACCTTACCCAGCTTCATGTCCAACTTAGCTGGGAGGCGCAGGACAGCACTGTCCAAGTGTTGGAACAGTGCGAACAGATGGTCGGTTGGATTGCTGAAGATAATGCTTCTAGTCGGTTAAGCACCACTCTCTCTTTCACTAAGTCCAGTCTTTGTAGCCAAGAGTCTGGTCAACCGAATCCTCACTCTGATCCTCCTTCCTCCCACCATGTCGCGTCTGGCCAAACAAGTGATCCCACACTCGGTAATTCACATGACCTCTTTTCATCGCCAGTACTTGGTTTGGCTCTCTCTCCAAGCACGCTTGAAGAAGTACCTGAGATATTGTGCCCTGATTTCCAACCTCTTGAGCCTTCACAGTCTCAAGAAGAAGACGGTGGTGAACAGCAATAATTTGTTCAAGAGGTAGATGATGATGAGACACAGTTGTCAATCACTGAGGTTGTGGTTAGGTCAAGTCAGGAGGATGAGCAGAGAGAGGAAGTGGAAGAGGAGGTGGTGGACGATGAGGTCACTGACCCAACATGGGAAGGTGAAAAGCCGAGCGAGGACAGCAGTACAGAGGGTGAGGGATCCGCAGCACCGCAACAGTCTGGAAGAGGCAGTGGGGTTGCAAAAGGTAGAAGTCGGCCCACACCAAACAGGCCCACAAACGGTACACTGTCCATCCCCATGCGTAAATCTACCTTGCCAAGGGGTAGGTGTTCCACAGTAGGGCGCTTTTGAGGAAAGCGCAGACGAGTGGTAGTTTGCAAACTGTGCCATACCAAAATGACCCGGGCGTGAACACTAGCAACCTCACCACCACCAGCATGATCTGCCACATGGCACCCAAGCACCCTAATAAGTGGGCCGAACACCTGGGTCTACAATTTGGGTCTGCGGGTCACACCACTGCCTCCTCTTCACCTGTGTTACTCACTGCCACTCAATCCCCTGTTGAAGGCGCAGGCCCGGATGCCCCTCGCCCTGCACCTGGACCTTCACATGAACCATCAGCAACAACATCCACTTCCCTGTCCCAGCACAGCGTCAAAATGTTGATAACACAGGCATTTGAAAGCAAGCGCAAATACCCACACACTGACCCACAGGCTATAGCACTAAATGCGCAACTTTCGAAATTACTGGCCCTTGAAATATTGCCATTTAGGCTTGTGGACACTGAGTCCTTCCGCAGCCTGATGTCGGCGGCTGTCCCTTGGTACGCAGTTCCCAGCCACCACTATTTTTCACCATGTGCCGTGCCCGACTTACACTGGCATGTGTCCCAGAACATCACCTATGCCCTGACCAACGCACTTACTGGGAAGGTCCACCTCCCCACGGACACATGGACAAGTGCTGCTGGCCAGGGACGCTACGTTTCCCTGACCGCACACTGGGTGAATGTTGTGGAGGCCAGGAGTGAGTCGTACCTCGGATGGCACAGGTACTACCCATGCCAAGGATTGCGGGCCCTATGTCCATCAGGGTCTCTGCCAGCAGCTATGTTACTGGCTCCAACCCCGACTCCTCCTCCTCCGCTGCCTTCTCCTCCACTTCCACTTCTAACAGCAGTCAGCCATCAGTCACTAGCTGGAAGCAGTGTAGCACTGCTGTGGGTAAGTGTCAACAGGCCGTGCTGAAGCTGATCTGCTTAGGGGACAAACAGCAAACCGCCGCAGAGCTGTTGCAGGGTATAAGTGACCAGACCAAGCTGTGGCTCTCGCCACTCAACCTACAACCAGGCATGGTTGTGTCTGACAATGGCTGTAACTTGGTGGCAGCTTTGCAGCTCGGCAACCTGACACACATCCCATGCCTAGCCCATGTCTTAAACTTAGTGGTTCAGCGGTTTATAAAAATCCACTCCCGTGTGTGCCCATTCCCGAAATTTGTCCACAGCATCAGCAGGTCTGTCAATGCTGCAGCAGCGCCTGCGGCTTCTAGCTTACCGACTGTTGTGCAATGTGAGCACATGCTGGAACTCTACGTTCTACATGTTGGCCAGGCTTTGTGAGCAGCAGAGGGCAGTTGTGGAATACCAGCTGCAACATGGTCGTCGCCTTTCCAGTCAACTGCTGCTATTCACAAGTGAGGAGTGGGCATTGATGTCAGACCTCTGTGAGGTTTTAAAAAACTTTGATGAATCCACACAGATGGTTAGTGGCGATAACACTATTATCAGCGTAACCATCCCACTGCTGTGTCTACTCAAACGATCACTGCTCACAATTAAGGAGGACACTCTAAACGTGGCATATGAGGAAATGGGGGAGAACATTACACAGGGTGATAGCAAGACCACCCACACGTCTTCCTTGCACTAATTGGGCCAGGAAGAAGAGGAGGAGGAGCTGGATACAGTTGCCTTTGCTGCAGAGGGTAGTACCCATGTAACTTTAATTCCATCTGTTCAGCGAGGATGGGCAGAAGAGGAGGAGGAGGATGAGGGGATGGAGAGTCATCCTGACGTTGATATTGACGTCTTGCCTGTTGGTACTCTGGCACACATGGCTGACTTCATTTTAGGCTGCCTTTCCTGCGACCCTCGCGTTATACGCATTTTAGATAACACAGATTTCTCGACCCCCGCTACAAAGAGAACTTCTCATCTCTCATGCCTGTAGTGGAGAGGATGAGTAAAATGGTGAAATACCAGAAGTACTTGTTGAGATATTGGTCCAAAATTTTCCATCTGACAAAGTGGCCTGCAAAGTCCGCACTTCCTTAGGCAACTGAGGAAGGGAGACAAGGGGAACAGCAGTTCCAACAGAGGCAGGGCAACACTTTCCAAGGCATGGGACACTTTCATGACACCCTGCCAGCAACCTCACCCTGAAGCGCGGCCTAGTGCTACAAGGAGGGAAAAGTTTTGGAAGATGGTGAAGGAATACATCGCAGACCGTGTCAGCGTCCCAAATGATCCCTCAGTGCCTTACAACTACTGGGTGTCCAAGCTGGACACGTGGCACGAACTTGCGCTCTACGCCTTAGAGGTGCTGGTCTGCCACTTAGTGCTGTTGGTGGAATTATAACTGATAAGCGTATCCGCTTGTCCACTGACAAGGCTGACAGGTTGACTCAGATAAAAATGAACAAGGCCTGGATTGCCCCTGACTTCTTAACTCCACCAGAGGAGAGCTGAGCTGATGATGAACATAAAGGCAATTTCAATGTATTGCTTATAATGTACTCTATTCTACGGTAGTGTATTCCCATGCACATTTTCCACCACAAAAGTGTATATGGTTGAATCTTGTTTTCTACTCAACATCCTCCTCCTCATCCAGATTTTATATATTCCCTCCACTACAATTTTTAAAGAGGGTCAGCTCACCAGCAGGCACTCAACCATAATGTTTTAGAGGGTCAGCTCACCAGCAGGCCCTCAACCATAATGTTTTAGAGGGTCAGCTCACCAGCAGGCCCTCAACCATAATGTTTTAGAGGGTCAGCTCACCAGCAGGCCCTCAACCATAATGTTTTAGAGGGTCAGCTCACCAGCAGGCCCTCAACCATAATGTTTTAGAGGGTCAGCTCACCAGCAGGCCCTCAACCATAATGTTTTAGAGGGTCAGCTCACCAGCAGGCACTCAACCATAATGTTTTAGAGGGTCAGCTCACCAGCAGGCCCTCAACCATAATGTTTAGGCCCTCAACCATAATGTTTTACAGGGTCAGCTCACCAGCAAGCCCTCGCCCGTAATTTTTAGAGGGTCACCAGCAGGCCCTTGCTCCAAATGTTTTTGAGGGTCACCAGCAGGCCACCAATCATAATTTTTCAATAGCGTGTATGATGCCCTCCTTTGTGTGTGATAAAGGGTGTATTGTAGTGCCAGTTCCTTGTAATTTTGGCAGTCCTTTCACTTAGTGCATAGGCTTTATTGGTGTAGGAGTCCCACTACCTGAACATTTGTACCACAATGTAAACAGGGCCCACCTTTTGTGATATATAGGCTGTTTCGGAGTGCCTATTGCTTGTAATTTTGGCAGCACTTGCACTTTATATACAATTGAATATACAGGAAAGAATGTTTCCTTTTTTTTGGGGGGGGGGGGGTTTGTGCATATTTTTGTCAGTCTGTAAAAGTGGCGTACAGCTCGGGCAACATGTTTCCCAGAAGTGACCTGGGAGTCTAAGATGCATCCATACATCGTCCCCATGCTGTTCCCGATCCATTTCGGTGGTGTTTCTGTCACTTTCAGACCTTTTCCAATGGACCAGGCACCCTCCCCTTTTCAGAGCAGAGGGTGCCTGATTGTCTCCCGTAGACTTCCATTATACTTGGCAGCTCGGCCGAGCAAACGAATATCGCTATGCTTTTGGACCGAGTACCCAAACACCCAGCACTTTGGTGCTCGCTCTTCACTAATTGACTTACATAGAGCTGTTTTTTTCTGCTTCCTATCCATTTCAAGAGGAGATTCAGCACTGATTCAGCCCCAAGATAGAACATGCTGCTTATTTTTTTCACATGTGTGCTGCTTCCCATTGAAATGAATTGGAAGCTGTTTTGAGGCTTTTTTGGAGTTGATTTTGAGGCAGAAATGCTCCAAAATCAGAGCCAAAAAACTCTGTGTTAACTGGCCCTTCCTCTTCCTTTTGTGCCAGTTCTCTTTTTAAGCTTATGGTATAATCATTAGCACACAAACCAAAACTCATCCTCAACTAAAAAACTCTAATTTTAAAACAATTGCCACGATACCAGTCGTTGCTTTGTTTCCAGTGTACACATTCTGGCCAGGGTCCCATACAGCACACTACAGGTCCATCCCACCGAAACCGGTTCATTTATACCACCTAGATTATAGGCAGTTATACCAGCGTGGGTCACTGGTCACCATCAAAATTTACCAACTGTAGAAGGATACGGACAATGTAATAACCAAAGGTTCTGCTTACTTATGCGTTGTCGTTCTCCGGATGTGGATCGTCTCGTTCTAGCTTCCAGCTCGAGGGGCAAATTCTGTTTAAGTGGTTCATCTTAGCCTTTACTCCAAGTTCCAAATAAAAGAAATACCATATACCAGAGAGAATCTACAGAGATATAAATTAACGTACACCTCAACAGGCTCGGACTGGCCCAAAGGGGAACAGGTGAATCCCATGGTGGGCCCCTGAGCGAAAAGTGGGCCCCCAGTCGCCCCCCCCCCCCTGCACTGGTGACACTATGTACAGATAGGCAGTTTATTACTATAGATGCATCAGGTGGCTGAGCCTGCCAGTATTCTTCTTGACCAGGAATCCACCTTAGTGATGTCACTGCAGGGGCCCCCATCTTGCTGAGTGTGTGTCCCTGGTTCAAATAGCTAAAAGAGTCCTAGTCAATGGCAGGAGCCCATCAGCAGGAAGCTGACTGGGTCTCAAGGAAGTGAACAGCCTGAAGGATCATCTAGGCAACAGGCTACTACTGAAAAAACGTGTGTTGGTGCAATTTACGATGAGGGGAGGGTAAGGTAATATTTACATGTAGCTGTAGGCCCCCCAAAATGAATTTTAATGGTGAGCACCAAAGTCCGATACTGCACCTCAATAGTATTCTCTAGGCGCTTGATTTTTGGCAGTCTTTTAACCAAGTAGCGATACGTACATTGTCTTCCTTTATGTAAGAAACCAATTAAGCAATCATCATATAGCATCATTCAAACATCGCTAAAATGTATCAGCGTCATAGTGGGGCAAAAATATATAAAAAATAGCTTAGCGGAAATAGTTAACCCCCTACAACTGTCGGTAGGCATAGGTAACCACAATGAGTCACTGTGGTTATCATTTTCCATGAATTTGAAGAGACAGGATGCAGCTCTCAACATAAGAAACATTTCAGTCATTTTATGTTAATCCAGTCATTACTTTCACAAGACGAAGAAACGTCTTAAAGGGGTTCTCTGGGAATTCAGAAAATGAAAATACTTAAATATTACTTTATTATAAGTATATTCTCAAATACCTTTCATTATTTATAATGGCTCGTCAGTATTGGGCCCTATTGTTTTCAATATATTTATTAATGATCTTGTAGAAGGCTTGAATAGTAAAATAACAATTTTTGCAGATGACACTAAACTGTGTAAAGTAATTAACACTGAAGAGGACAATATACTGCTACAGAGGGATCTGGATAGATTGGAGGCTTGGGCAGATAAGTGGCAGATGAGGTTTAACACTAACAAATGTAAAGTTATGCACATGGGAAGGAATAATGCAAGTCACCCGTACATACTAAATGGTAAAACACTGACATGCAAAAGGATATAGGAATTTTAATAAACAGCAAACTAAGCTGAAAAAACCAGTGTCAGGCAGCTGCCGCCAAGGCCAATAAGATAATGGGTTGCATCAAATGGGGCATAGATGCCTGTGATGAGAACATAGTCCTACCACTTTACAAATAGCTAGTCAGACCACACTTGGAGTACTGTGTACAGTTCTGGGCTCCTGTGAACAAGGCAGACATAGCAGAGCTGGAGAGGGTTCAGAGGAGGGCAACTAAAGTAATAACTGGAAAGGGGCAACTACAGTACCCTGAAAGATTATCAAAATTAGGGTTATTCACTTTAGAAAAAAGACGACTGAGGGGAGATCTAATAACGATGTATAAATATATCAGGGGTCAGTACAGAGATCACCCCCATCATCTATTTATCCCCAGGACTGTGACTGATGAGGGGACAAAAAGGTTTGTACACAGACATAGAAGAGGATTCTTTACGGTAAGAGCATTGAGACTATGGAACTCTCTGCATGAGGAGGTGGTGATGGTGAGTACAATAAACAAATTCCAGGAGGGCCCGGATGTATTTCTGGAGTATAATATTATTACAGGTTATAGCTACTAGAGATAGGTCGTTGATCCAGGGAGTTATTCTGATTGCCTGATTGGAGTCGGGACGGAATTTTTTACTCCCCTTAAGTGGGGAAAATTGGCTTCTACCTCACAGTTTTTTTTTTTGCCTTCCTCTGGATCAACTTTCAGTGTGGTGTTTTGAAATGTCAGCAATATACAATCACACCTGTGTAGAGCCGCCTCTATGTAGGGACGGGCTGCACCTCAATGGGGAAGGGGCAGCCGTGTTGGGGAAAAAGATGGCTAGAAGGTTGGAGGAGTGTTTAAACTAGGGACTGGGGGGGAGAGAAATTACATAATAGGAGGGGAAGATAGTGCAGATAGAGACCGGGGGCAAGGTAGTGGGACTGGGGGAGAAATGGAAGGAGGGACTAGAAAAGTTCAGAAGGAAAGGTGTAGGGCAAAAATATGCATAAACCTCTCAAATGTATGTATACTAATGCCAGAAGCCTGACTAATAAAACTGGGGAACTGGAATTAGTGATGTGTGAGGAGGATTATGACGTAGTGGGAATAACTGAGACATGGCTGGATGATAGCTATGACTGGGCTGTTAATGTACAAGGTTACAATCTGTTCAGAAAGGATCGTCAAAACCGGAGAGGGGGAGGGGTCTGCCTTTACATAAAGTCCTCTCTAAAGCCCACACTCCGGGAAGACATCTGTGAGGGACACGAAAATGTGGAGTCATTGTGGGTGGAGATAAATGGAGCCAAAAACAATAATAAATTACTAATAGGAGTTTACTATAAACCACCTAATATACCAGAGTCCGCAGAAAATCTATTACTAAACGAGATAAACAAGGCGGCAAACCATAATCAGGTGGTTATTATGGGGGACTTCAACTACCCAGATATAGACTGGGAAACTGAAACCTGTACATCCCATAAAGGAAACAGGTTCTTGGCAATAGCCAAAGACAATTACCTTTCCCAAATGGTTCAGGACCCAACTAGAGGGACGGCCATACTGGACTTAGTATTAACCAATAGACCTGATAGAACAACAGACGTGCAGGTCGGGGGACACCTGGGAAATAGTGACCATAAAGTAATAACCTTCCAATTATCCTTCAAACGAGAGTTTCTACAGGGAGGAACAAGAATACCGGACTTCAAAAAAGCAAAATTTAGCCAACTAAGAGAGGCCATAGGCCCAATTAACTGGGACATAGTCCTCAAAAATAAAAATACAACCACAAAATGGGAGATTTTTAAAAGCATTGTAACATCAAATTGTGATCGATGCATACCTTATAGAAATAAAAGGCTAAGAAATAAGAAGAAACCAATGTGGATAAATAGAACCGTAAAAAAGCAATAAATGACAAAAAGAAAGCATATAAATCACTAAAACAGGAGGGGAGCCAGGAAGCACTGATAAACTATAAGGAAAAAAATAGAATATGTAAAAACTAATAAAAACTGCCAAACTAGAGACCGAGAGATTAATTGCCAAAGAGAGCAAAACTAACCCTAAAATGTTTTTCAATTATATAAATGGTAAAAAATATAAACCTGAAGGAGTCGGCCCTCTACATAGCAATGAGGGGGAGTTGCAGAAAGCGATGAGGATAAAGCCAAGCTATTAAATATTTTCTTCACCACTGTTTTCACTGAGGAAAATAAACTGTCAGATGAAATGCAAAATGTAAAAGTAAATTCCCCTTTAAAAGTGCCCTGTCTGACCCAGGAAGAAGTACAGCAGCGACTTAAAAGATTAAAATAGACAAATCGCCAGGACCGGATGGCATACACCCCCGTATCCTAAGGGAATTAAGTGATGTCCTAGCCAGACCCTTATTTTTGATATTCACGGACTCCATACTGACAGGGAATGTTCCACCAGACTGGCGTATAGCAAATGTGGTGCCAATATTCAAAAAGGGTCCAAAAACAGAGCCTGGAAATTATAGGCCGGTAAGTTTAACATCTGTTGTGGGTAAACTGTTTGAAGGTTTTGTAAGAGATGCTATCTTGGAGTATCTCAATGAAAATAAGCAAATTACACCATATCAGCATGGCTTCATGAGGGATCGGTCATGTCAAACTAATTTAATCAGTTTCTATGAGGAGGTAAGTTCTAGACTTGACAGCGGCGAATCAATGGATGTCGTATATCTGGACTTCTCCAAAGCATTTGACGCTGTACCACATAAAAGGTTAGTATATAAAATGAGAACACTTGGACTAGGAGAAAATGTCTGTATGTGGGTAAGTAACTGGCTCAGTAATAGAAAACAGAGAGTGGTTATTAACGGTACACACTCAGATTGGAGTCACGGTCACTAGTGGGGTACCTCAGGGGTCAGTATTGGGCCCTATTCTCTTCAATATATTTATTAATGATCTTGTAGAAGGCTTGCACAGTAATATATCAATTTTTGCAGATGACACTAAACTGTGTAAAGTAATTAACACTAAAGAGGACAGTTTTCTGCTACAGAGGGATCTGGATAGATTGGGGGCTTGGGCAGAGAAATGGCAGATGAGGTTTAACACTGACAAATGTAAAGTTATGCACATGGGAAGGAATAATGCAAGTCACCCGTACATACTAAATGGTAAAACACTCAGTAACACTGACATGGAAAAGGATCTAGGAATTTTAATAAATAACAAACTAAGCTGTAAAAACCAGTGTCAGGCAGCTGCTGCTAAGGCCAATAAGATAATGGGTTGCATCAAAAGGGGCATAGATGCCCGTGATGAAAATATAGTCTTACCACTTTATAAATCACTAGTCAGACCACACATGGAGTACTGTGTACAGTTCTGGGCTCCCGTGAACAAGGCAGACATAGCAGAGCTAGAGAGGGTTCAGAGGAGGGCAACTAAAGTAATAACTGGAATGGGGCAACTACAGTACCCGAAAGGGTATCAAAATTAGGGTTATTCACTCTAGAAAAAAGACGACTGAGGGAGATCTAATAACTATGTATAAATATATCAGGGGTCAGTACAAAGATCTCTCCCATCATCTATTTATCCCCAGGACTGTGACTGTGACGAGGGGACATCCTCTGCGTCTGGAGGAAAGAAGGTTTGTACACAAACATAGAAAAGGGTTCTTCACGGTAAGAGCAGTAAGACTATGGAACTCTCTGCCTGAGGAGGTGGTGATGGTGAATACAATAAAGGAATTCAAGAGGGGCCTGGATGTATTTCTGGAGCGTAATAATATTTCAGGCTATAGCTACTAGAGAGGGGTCGTTGATCCAGGGAGTTATTCTGACTGCCTGATTGGAGTCGGGAAGGAATTTTTTCCCCTTAAGTGGGGAAAATTGGCTCTACCTCACAGGGGTTTTTTGCCTTCCTCTGGATCAACTTGCAGGAAACAGGTCGAACTGGATGGACAAATGTCTTTTTTCGGCCTAATATACTATGTTACTATGTTACTGTCACGGCGGGAGGTGGGGAAAACCCCCCGCCGTGCAATGTCCGCGGCCGCTGGGCCAAACAAGGGCTAAAAGCAGGGACAAGGGAACCGCTAGTCTAGCATGTCCCTAAAGCTGGCCCTGGTCTCCTACGAGTATGGGCCGACCCTAAGGGTGGGAGGGCCCATACGAAAGGAACCTAAAGCCCTGGACAACCCTGCTCGACCCTGGAACTAACAGGGCAGAGACCACCTGCTCCCCCAGGGACACGGAGGAGCAGAAGTCTCCCGAGGCCCCTCTGCAGCCGGGACCCGAACAGTGTGTGCCCGCACGGCAGGCAAGCTACATAGGAAACATGTACAAGGAACCCACACTTACCTGCCGTGCTGAAGACTGAGAAGCAGCGCCAGGACCTCCCGGACCCCCAAGCGGAAACCAGATGCCTGGGGGGAGACCTGGCTGGGCAACACACCATCCGGAATGTGCTATACCCTCCGGGTAAGCAAGCCCCTTCCGGAGCAGACATACCAACAAACTGCAACATACAAACCCACAACAAAGACATAACCAAGTGAGGGAAAGGGTAAGCAGAAGCACACAGGAGGGGAGTACAAACAAACAGAGTAAACAATATAACAAATAAGGGTGGCTCACGCAGACATAAAGGTGGGATCCAAACACACTCCAGCCATGCTCACACCATGGCTGGACAAACAAAACTGACCTCAGGTTCCACACACAAGGTAATAAGGAGGCCTGAGGTCACACCCACAATGCAGCCACACCTTAGCCACACCTTAACCCCGTGCACGCCACACCTACACAGAAGAAACTAAACAAGGGAATCGTGCACAGGAAAGGGGAATGACACATATGCACCACAAGTACCAGCGGCAACCACATGTGAGGCAACAAACAGACAGCCCTCACATGCGGCAAGAACACCTCGCCGCCGGCAAGTGCATGCGGCACAACAAACACGACCGCAGCCTCGGTCGTGGCGCGCTGGTTGCCAACGGCAACCGCATGCCGCAATCACGAGTCACGACTCCCAACGCGGGTCGTGACACTCCCACTCCTCAAAGCCCCCCAACAAAAAAGGACAGTTGGAAGGGCAAACCACCAGGGAGGGGGAGGGGCAATGCAAAGTAACGACGGCACCGCCCAAAGGTGCCCGTCTCTTCCCCAAGACTCCGCCAAGCTACCTGGACCAACAAAGGCCCCAGGCAGCCAACAGAACAGGCAGTCTGAGGAAAAGCACCGACACCTAGTCCAATTCAGGGCAAAAGCTCCTACTCCAGGTCGCTGCCCCCAGCCATACTCCCAAATCCGCACGCAGCCAGATTGCAAGGGAAATGTAGGGAGCCAACGACCGGAGCTAGGAACCCTGAAAAGGAGGAGGGGAACCCTACGTCCGGCTCAGGGGGGAGGCTCCTACTCCAGGTCGTTGCCCCCAGCCATACTCCCAAATCCGCACGCAGCCAGATTGCAAGGGAAATGTAGGGAGCCAACGACCGGAGCGAGGAACGCAGAAACGGACGAGGTGGGGGGGGGGGGGGAAAGGAGGAGGACACCACCACGGACACAATTAGGGAGGTGACGGGGATAAGCCACCAAGCGTGCCGTAGGCAGTGTTAACCCCCATGACGTTCTCCCTCCGGAGAACGCGCACACGTGCCAGAAAGTAGCAGGCGACGCATGCTGCACCCTCTTTCGAAGGCAGGAGTCGCGGAACCGTTATTTGTTATAATGTCACGGCGGGAGGTGGGGAAAACCCCCCGCCGTGCAATGTCCGTGGCCGCTGGGCCAAACAAGGGCTAAAAGCAGGGACAAGGGAACCGCAAGTCTAGCATGTCCCTAAAGCTGGCCCTGGTCTCCTACGAGTATGGGCCGACCCCAAGGGTGGGAGGGCCCATACGAAAGGAACCTAAAGCCCTGGACAACCCTGCTCGACCCTGGAACTAACAGGGCAGAGACCACCTGCTCCCCCAGGGACACGGAGGAGCAGAAGTCTCCCGAGGCCCCTCTGCAGCCGGGACCCGAACAGTGTGTGCCCGCACGGCAGGCAAGTTACATAGGAAACATGTACAAGGAACCCACACTTACCTGCCGTGCTGAAGACTGAGAAGCAGCGCCAGGACCTCCCGGACCCCCAAGCGGAAACCAGATGCCTGGGGGGAGACCTGGCCGGGCAACACACCATCCGGAATGTGCTATACCCCTCCGGGTAAGCAAGCCCCTTCCGGAGCACACAAACCAACATACTGCAACATACAAACCCACAACAAAGACATAACCAAGTGAGGGAAAGGGTAAGCAGAAGCACACAGGAGGGGAGTACAAACAAACAGAGTAAACAATATAACAAATAAGGGTGGCTCACGCAGACATAAAGGTGGGATCCAAACACACTCCAGCCATGCTCACACCATGGCTGGACAAACAAAACTGACCTCAGGTTCCACACACAAGGTAATAAGGAGGCCTGAGGTCACACCCACAATGCAGCCACACCTTAGCCACACCTTAACCCCGTGCACGCCACACCTACACAGAAGAAACTAAACAAGGGAATCGTGCACAGGAAAGGGGGAATGACACATATGCACCACAAGTACCAGCGGCAACCACATGTGAGGCAACAAACAGACAGCCCTCACATGCGGCAAGAACACTCGCCGCCGGCAAGTGCATGCGGCACAACAAACACGACCGCAAGCCTCGGTCGTGGCGCGCTGGTTGCCAACGGCAACCGCATGCCGCAATCACGAGTCACGACCCCAACGCGGGTCGTGACAGTTACTATGTTATGTGCATGGAAGTGACTTGTTAAATCTGACATTCTCAACTTACAGCTTACGCATCAGACACCAGGCGTAATGTTGCACCCAACAAGATGTTGCAGGTTAATCCAGATGTTAAAAGAATTATGCCACCAATATCTCCTTGCTAAGAAGATAGATGCTGCTACTGAGAAAGCTGAGCACACACTAAGAGCAAAGCATCACTGGGAAAACAGGGAGTGGCTAGGCTAAACTAACTAGAAACCTTAAAACAAGTGGGGGGAGAGGAGCATACCAATACACACAATGCAAGATACTGTAACAGAACACACCCCGTCTGGTATCGGTAGATACCACTATCTATATACATACAATGGAATTGTATGAAATAACCATAGCTTGCAGATGCAATTATGTCCATCTACCTGAAAAGGAAACATGCAATGAACATTTATTCAAATAAAAAAGGATATGTCTTCAGTTCAGGCCATAGAGCTGATACTGGAAACAGTCTTGGTAGAAGGGATCTCAACATGAAAGTTCTGCAGGCATGAGTAACACAACTTCTGTAACAGGGTGGAAGAAGGTCTTGATTACTCCACCTCTCGTGGTTCCTACTTCTACTTACGAACCTTCCCATCCGAACTGGAAACGACTTTAGTAATAAGTCCTGTAGGCCAGTCGAGACGATCAACTTGTTTGTCTCTTAACAGAACCAAATCTCCTTCCTTTAAATTAGGCCTTGGTTCTTGCTACCTTCTGCGTTCTTGCAAGAGGCAGAGGTACTCTCTTCTCCACCTTTTCCAGAACTGATTGGCGAGATGTTGTACCTGCTTCCAGCGAAACTTATAATAGTTGGGCTCTTTGAAAATGCCAGATGGCACAGGAATATTTCCTATCTTTTGGGTCAATAAGGTGGCTGGCGTTAACATATGATTCCTTTCTTTGAAACTCAGATGATGGAGATCGTCTCCTGCGCGACAATGAATGTAATCTTCTTTTACTGGTTACTGAAGGTGACCGAGACCTCATATGAACCTGGGGTGAGCGAGAATGCCCTTGGCGAGACCGAGAATGTAAGCGCCTCCAAAACGATGACCGAGAGAGCACTTTCTAGGAGACAGTGAGGAAGAGCAAAAACGCAGTCTACCTTCCCCGGATGCTGACCTTGAGGATCTTTTATGCACCCCAGATGTGGATTTCTTCTTTTTTACAGGAGATTGTCTATTCCTTTCATTAGAAGCTGAGCGAGAGCGCTTATTTTGTGAGGCTGATTTAGATGTAGATTGCTTACTGTCTATGGATTGTGAACGCTAATGCTCATGTCTGCTTTTAACTTCTGAAATGGGATTTGTCTTTATACATACAGACTTGGTTTGTTGATATTCAGAAGATACTTCCTTTACAAAATTAAACTCATTGTCAAATGTTTGACTGGAAGGCTCACATTTCTGTGATATCTGATCAGAACTACATGAATCAGAAGGCTTGTTGTCAGTGATGATATACGAATCATGATGAACTGTGTGAGGACTGCAAAGCTGGGAAGGGCTTGAAGAGAGCTCCAATTGAGATCCTGAAGGCATTTCTACAAGCTGCCCTCCTGTCCAGGAACATTCTTTTGCAGCTGACTCCTTGGGATTTAAGCTGCTTTCTGATGAACAAGTTTTTAGAATATTTGGGCAGGGAACCTCTTGCATATAGTAGTGGTTGGGACACTACCTGAAGTAAGAAGTCCGTCCCCCTTTTAATATCTTGGTTCTGAAGGAGTGTACTTTGCAGGGTCTGCGGGTTCTGTCCAGACATACACCCCCCACGATGACCCAACCCACTATAAGTTTCTGGGCATATGGAGCATTGAAAGGGCGATTGCGAAGTTCAAGGACCTTATGAGCCTAGAGAATGTCTCTACCTAGCAGGAGTAAGATCTTGGCATGGTTATCAAGGGGAGGAATCTCTCTGGCCGGGTTGGAAGGGAGAGTTTCTTATCTCCATTGATGGGCTTCAAGGTGAAACCATTAGGTCTTCTTCCTGAGGTTGTCACAAGACCAGAGCATGTTCCTAGGGTGTAGGGTATAGTTTCTCCCTCTATTCTGAACAGATCAAAGAACTTAGGGCTAGCTAGGGAACAAATACTTTGGTCATCTAGAATAGCATACATTCTTATGGACTTCTCTGGTTGTGCAGTAAGAAACAAATCCACGAGGCAAATCTTGGAACAAGACTTACCGCACACAAGTCCTTCTCTGCATACCTCTGTGCATCTGGGCGTGATAGTAGTCGTTGGTCGTCGGCACTCTCCCCGCCATGATTCTCCCTGCCTTGATTGGAATGTGGCTTGCACTAGCTAACTGGTTCTAGGTTCCGCCTGATTGGTCCCGGGTGAACAGCGGACACATGTAGATCAATATTATATTCATAACACTTGACTGGAACCTCACAGTCTCTGGCGAAATGCTCGGTGGATGCACAGCATCTGAAGCAGACATCACGACTCTAAGGAACTCCTTACGTTCCTCAAAGAGCTTTCCTTAAAGGATGTGGTTTATCATGGATAGGGCAATGATGATCAGGTTCCTTAGGGCTTTAGTTTCCAATGAAAGCAGCTGCGTTAGTAGTGGGCACAACCCCTGTCTTTTTATGGAAATTAAACCTTTAGGGTTTCTCTGTCTGGGACTGAAAGTCTCGTGACTCTCTTTAGTAGAGCCAAAGATGTTGGTCCCCAAGGTGTTGAAGCTCGAATCGTTTTGGCTCTAGCTAAGTCCTTGATGAACTTACAGAAGAATGAAAATGGTGGAAAGGGAACACGATGTTGCTCCTTGTATTTTGAACCTGGTCTTGAATATTGAGGGGTAATTTCTCAACGATCAGGCCCACACCATGGAAGGTATTAAGAAAGCTGAGACCTGGTAGCTGCGGGTATCACTTGATGATTTCAAACTCAAGAAGGTTGCTTCATTCCCGGAACCCTCGGCGGTCTGGATTATTCAGGAAAGTCGTATAGTCGTTTAAATAAGGCACGTTCAACTACTTCCAAACCGCCGTATGTCTGCTCTAATCTTTCCCATGCGAGACGAAGGCCTTTGACTGGTTCGTAGATATGAACAGTTTTGAGTCTCTTAACACAGTTTGACGACCATGGACCTAGCCATCTTATTAGTAATTCAAGTTCTTGCATAGGGGAGCACCAAGGGTTTCAACTGTTGTCTTGAAAGTGGCCTTCCAACTTCTATAGTTCTCTGGGCCATCATCAAAGTTTGTAAGGCTAGTACTGATGAGGTCCCTGAGAGTGAGGTACTTAGCGATTTCTGATGCGTCATTTCTTTCCTGCATCATGGCGACAGGAACTTCTCCCTCACTGGTGTTGTTGCCACCATCTGATACCCTATGTTTGGGGGTTGGAAGATGGAATGGAGTGGCAGCTGGGTTGAGCATAAGTGAAGGCTTTTCATTTGGTAATCTTGGCGCCAGCATCTTGGTCGCTATGTGACTAGTCTCTAATGGCACCTGAAATACTGTGTAAAGTGCCAGAGGTTTGAAAGAAAGAGAAATGTCCACTGGACTGGGGTCAACTGTATAGTTATCGGCTGCCTCTTTTTCTACTCACATGAGTTCAGCAGGCTGGCATGCGAAGGCCGAATCTTCTGGTGCACATGCATTGACTTTGCTTTGGTCTAGGACGAATTGCAGGGTACGCCTTTCTGAGTCATTAGATATCTCGGACATAGGATGATAAGCGTCTTCTTCTCCAGCAGCTTCTTCAAGAACTCTGAGTTCAACTATGGCTGCTGCTTCTTACCTTTCCTTCTGAAGGACCTCCAACTCAGCTTCGGCCTTGGCTTTGGTCGCTGCGGCTGAGCCTGTATAGCTTGTGCTTGAGCCTGTATAGCTGCTTGATTAGCTAGTGCCTATGCGACTTGTGCCTTAATGGCTACGTCCTCTAATGCAGCGAGCTTGTACCTTCGCTGCTTCCGATTTTGCGCGTGCCAACAAAAATGAGTTACTCAGCAAAGAGTGCTATGAGTAAGACCTTAGCGATGAGGACTGAGCAATAGATTTCGAGGAATGGGATGAAGCCTTGGAGTGCCTTGAAAAGTTAGAATGGCGGGACGCAGTTTCATATTGTTGGGATATCTTGTCCTCTAGCATTGACATGACTGCCACAAATCTGCTATATCTTTCATCATTAAGTGCAGTGTGGGTCTTTAATTCTAGGATGAATTCCTCTGAGTCGAGACTTGATAACAGAGAAGAATATTTTTCAGACAGTCTCTTATAACTTTCATAGGTCTTATTCAATTTTGTACACATGGCCATTAATTGATCTTCATTATAGCCTGATCAATGTGCTGCATCTATACATTGTTTAGTCTTTTCCCACAAACTAGATAAGTTATTACATAGCTCCATTTTGTCCATTAGAAGGGCCTCTTCCATTTTTTTAATGAGGGCTTAGAAATCCTTTTAGCTGTGTCTTGCATCTCCATTTGTAACACAGCAGCGACCTCTAGTGCTTGGTTCAGTCTTTTAACCCCTTAAGGAAATTTCCAAGTTTCAATTTCTCTACATCTATAGTACATAGTAATACCTCCAAAAATAGTTATTAATTTACATTCCCCATATGTCTACTTCATGTTTGGATCATTTTGGGAATGCCATTTTATTTTTTGGGGACGTGACAAGGCTTAGAAATTTAGAAGCAAATCTTAAAATTTTTCAGAAATTTTCCAAAACCCCCTTTTTAAGGACCAGTTCAGGTCTGAAGTCACTTTGTGAGGCTTACATAATAAAATCACCCAAAAATGACCCCATTATAGAAACTACACCCCTCAAGGTATTCAAAACTAATTTTACAAACGTCGTTAACCCTTTAGGTGTTCCACAAGAGTTAATGGCAAATGGAGATAAGATTTCAGAATTATGATTTTTTGGCAAAATTTCAATTTTGAACCATTTTTTAGAGTAACAAAGCAAGGGTTAACAGCCAAAAAAACTCAATATCTATTGCCCTGATTCTGTAGTTTGCAGAAACACCCCATATGTGGACATAATCTACTGTATGGCCAAACGGCAGGGCATAGAAGGAAGGGAAAGCCATATGGTTTTTGGAAGGCAGATTTTGCTGGAATGGTTTTTAGACACCATGTCCGATTTGAAGCCCCCCTACAGTAGAAACTCCAAAAAAGTGACCCCATTTTGGAAACTACCGGATAAGGGGGCAGTTTTGTTGGTACTATTTTAGGGTAAATATGATTTTTGGTTGCTCTATATTACACTTTTTTTGAGGCAAGGTAACAAAAAATAGAAATTCTGAAATTTCATCTCCATTTGCCAATAACTCTTGTGGAACACCTGAAGGGTTAACAAAGTTTGTAAAATCACTTTTGAATACCTTGAGGGATGTCGTTTCTTAGATGGAGTCACTTTTATGGAGTTTCTACTCTAGGGGTGCATCAGGAGGGATATTCAAATGGGACATTGTGTCAATAAACCAGTCCAGCAAAATCTGCCTTCCAAAAACCATATGGCGTTCCATTCTTTCTGCGCCCTGCCGTGTGGCCATACAGCAGTTTACAGCCACATATGGGGTGGTTCTGCAAACTACAGAATCAGGGCAATAAATATTGTTTTGTTTGGCTGTTAACCCTTGCTTTGTTACTGGAAAAAATGATTAAAATAGAAAATAAAAGCAAAAAAATTGCTGTTTTGGGACAGTTTTTATTTTTTGTTATTTACATCGTTGATCAGACGGGTTAGATCGTGTGCTATTTCTATAGAGCAGGTTGTTACGGACGTGACAATTCCAAATATGACAACTTTTTGGGGGGTTTTGTTTCAGTTTTACATAATAAAGCATTTTTGAAAAAAACATTTTTTTAGTGTCAACATTCTGAAAGCCATATTTTTTTTTTTTTTGGCGACTGTCTTAGGTAAGGGCTCATTTTTTGCAGGATGATATGTCAGTTTTATTGGCACTATCTTGGGGTGTATATGACATTTTTTTTGCTTGCTATAACACTTTTTCTGATGTAAGGTGACAAAAATGGCTTTTGACACCATATTTATATAATTTTTTTGCTGTGTTCATCTGAGGGGTTGGGTCTAGAGTTAAGCGAACTTCTGTTTTAAGTTTGTTTTCCAAAGTTCGGGTTCGGGTTATCCAAGCATCCCGTTATGGATTCCGCTACCACGGACCATAACGGCATTTGGAATCCATAAGGGGATTCTTCAATGAAACCGAACCTTGGACAACACGGAGGACCTGGGGTGACGTCACCGTCATGTTATCAGTGCAGGGGCAGTACTGGATTGGATAAGAGGTCGTAGGCTAGGTCATGTGTTATTTTTATAGAGCAGGTTGTTACGGATGTGGCAATACCTACTATGTATACTTTTTATTTATTTAAGTTTTACACAATAATATCATTTTTGAAACAAAACAAAATCATGTTTTAAAGTCTCCATAGTCTGAGAGCCATATATTTTTTATTTTTTTGCGCGATTGTCCTATGTAGGGTATCATTTTTTGTGGGATGAGATTATGGTTTGATTGGCACTATTTTGGGAGGCATATATCTTTTTGATCGCTTGCTATTACACTTTTTGTGATGTGAGGTGACAAATATTTTTTTTTAACTGTTTTTATTTAATTTTTTTACGCTATTTACCTGAAGTGTTATATCATGTGATATTTTTATAGAGCAGGTTTTCACGGACACGGCGATACATAATATGTATACTTTTTATTTTTTTTAGTTTAACACAATAACAGCATTTTAGAAAAAAAATCATGTTTTAGTGTCTCCATAATCTGAGAGCGATATTTTTTTAATTTTTTTGGGCAATTGTGCTATGTAGGGGCTTATTTTTTGTGGGATGAGATGGCGGTTTGATTGGTACTATTTTCGAAGGCATACGCCTTTTTGATCGCTTGGTATTACACCATTTTTTTTTATGGTGTTCATCTGAGGGGTTAGGTCATGTGATATTTTTATAGAGCAGGGTTTTACTGACGTGGCGATACCTAATATGTGTAGTGTATTTTTTTTTTTATTCATTGATAAATGTGTGTTTTTATTTTTACTTTTTTTTCACTTTTGTTTACATTTTTTTTACCCATACCCAATTGGTTCTTGAAGATATAGTAGGTCTGATTATAGTGTACTGTACTGTATTTTTTACTTTACAAAGTCTGATCACACTTCTGCCTTTGCAGAAGTCAGATCAGACTTGCCATTGCCATGGCAAGCAGGACGCCTGTGAAGGCGTCCTGTTGCCATGGTAACCATCACCCACTGCCAGAACAGAGCAGCGGGTGATGGGGAGGGATGGGGGCCCCCTCCCTCTGTGATCCCTTCAAGAATCAGGGGCTGCAAGGGCACAGCAGCCCCCGATGGGAGGGGGAGATCCCTCCCTGTTAACCCCTTCCATACAGCGGTCCGTACGGACCGCAGCATAGAAGGGGTTAAACTGCTGACATCTGCACCAGCACAGATGTCAGCAGTTTATAGCAGAGTGTCAGCAATGTGCTGACTCTCTACTAAACCACTGAGCCACCAATGAATATTATAGAGGAGGCAGGCGGAGGATCGCGATCCCGCCCGCCGCACCTCCCGCCTTCCGAGACGCCCGCAACCAGGACACCATGACGTACCGGTACGTCATATGTCCTTTAGAGGTTAAGCCTGTATGAAGCTGCAATTGCTAGAAGCTTCTGCGACACTCAGTGAATGCAGTACAGAGCAGGATATGAAAAAGTCTTACACAAGCGGTGCTATTACCCTCCACTGCAGCAAGCAGGAGACTAATGATGATGGCTTATTACATGGAGGAGGAGAATATTCTTTTCTTAGCAAGAAAAGGAGAGTACTAAGGCAATTATTTTACTATAGCGTTTCGAAATGTCAGCTATATACAGTCACACCTGTGTAGAGCCGACTCTATGCGCACGGAAGTGACTTGTTGAATTTGACATTCTCCACTTACAGCTTACGCATCAGACACCCAGATTGTATTACAAGATGTTGCAGGGTAATCCAGATGGTAAAAGAATTATGCCAACAATATCTCCTTGCTAAGAAGATAGATGCTGCTACTGAGAAAGCTGAGCACACACTAAGAGCAAAGCATCACTGGAAAAACAGGGAGTGGCTAGGCTGAACTAACTAGAAACCTGAAAACAAGGAGGGGGGGGAGAGCATACCAATACACAATGCAAGATACTGAAACAGAACATGCAGGATGACAGGCCGAACTGGATGGACAAATGTCTTTTTTCGGCCTTATGTACTATGTTACTATGTTTTGTCTGGGGAGCAATCATCAGGGAAACAAAATGGCCGCTGTCCTACCAGTACACACAGAACCTGTCCTAATCACACAGAAGGACAAGTTACTTCACAGCACTGAGGTAAAGAGCTGCCTCCTCCTCCTCTCTGCTCTACTTGTTAGGGATTATGATTCTGAATACAGTTGATAAGAATTTTAGCTGAATCTCTGGGGAATTTAGTTAATAAGGAGACATGAAGTACAGAGAGAATGGACAGGACAGGCTGTGGTAATGGAGACTGTAAACAAGAGCTGATGCTCATTATCCATATCCCCACCCTCCTCTCATGTCTCCTCATGAACTCCATTCCCACAGAGCAGAGAGGACGATGAGGCAGCTCTTTACCTCAGTGCTGTGAAGTAACTTAAGCCCCTGTGTGATCAGGACAGGTTATGTGTGTACTGGTTGGATGGTGGCCATTTTATTTCTCCTAATGATGGCTCCCTAGAAAAAACAAGCCATTCTAAGTAATGAAAGGTATTTGTGAATATATTTATTATAAAATAAGATTTAAGTACTGTATTTTCATATTTTTTTTTTTATTCCTGTAGAATCGCTTTAATCTTCTTGATTTAAAAGGGGTTCGGTCTCATTTATCTGTGTCTGGGATGATGGAAATGGAAAGTAAAATCTTGTCTTGTCCTTTAAAAAAATCAAGCCAGAACACAAGTAGTGGAGATGCCAATAGTATACAAACCGTATAGATGATAACATGTCTGGTCCCTGAGGGGTTAATCCTCAATATATTTTTTCATCTATTAGAAGGTAATTCAGAGAAACGCATGAAAGTTTACAACCTGAAACGTCTTTATCTTCTAATTCGACGCTGCATGAGAATCAAAGCACTTTCGTTTCTCAGTCTTAGTTTCTGCTTAAAGGAAATCAATGAGAACCTCAGGTGTAAATGAAGAAGCAGCGACGACGAGAAAAACAAGACCAACTGCTTATATACATATAGAGGAGGAAATCAGCAGAAATACAGTATAAATCTACTACATATGAACAGGATAGGGAAGCCTGGAGCACATCAAACCTCACCACCCCAATAGTCATATCAATAGGAGCAGTATTAATGTAGTTATATTCTTTGATATAGGAGCAGCATTATAGAAGTTATATTGTTGTACATAGGAGCAGTATTATAGTAGTTATATTCTTGTACATAGAAGGCAGTATTATAGTAGTTATATTCTTGTACGTAGGAGCAGTATTATAGTAGTTATATTCTTGTACACAGGAGGCAGTATTATAGTAGTTATATTCGTGTACATAGGATGCAGTATTATATTAGTTATATTCTTGGACATAGGAGCAGTATTATAGTAGTCATATTTTTGTACATAGAAGGCTGTATTATAGTAGTTAAATTCTTGTACATAGGAGGCAGTATTATTCCTAAAACAACAATTGCTGGATAGGGATTACCCTGAAAAAATAGTGGAGGAGTCACTCGAAAGTAGAAGCAATGGATAGAGCCACCTTTTTCCAACCAAAAAAACAAATGGATGATGATACTATTAGGTTAATATTACCCTTTCAGGTGGACTATAAGAGGGTGGAAAAAATTATTAGAAAACATTGATGAACCGAGGATCACTTATACTAAGGTACCTAGCATTGGTTTGGAGGTGGCACCCTCTGTAAAAATTACAAGAAAGCATAAAAATGACACTTGGTTAACACTGAAAGTTTTTTTTAGATGTAATAGGTGCTCCAATTGCAAGATAAGCTCCTTTCCAAGAAAAACATCAAAGGTTCACTCTACCCAGAACACATTTTGTGTGGAAATGAAGGATGCACTAACATGCGATTCAGAAGGAGTGATCTATATTTTACAATGTGCTTGCGCCCGCCAATATATAGGTAGGACAAAAAGAGTGTTCAAAAAAAGAGTGGCAGAACATGTGAATAACATCCGTAAAGGATATATGACACATCCCCTGTCCAAACACTATAAAGAACAACATAATAGTGACCCCTCCTCTTTGGTCTATATGGCATTTGAGAAAGTGGCAAGACCATGGAGAGGGGGAAACTATATTGCACAAATGTCCAGATTGGAGGCAAGGAGAATATATGAATTTGAAACAATGGTACCTAAAGGTCTCAATGCCGAGACGGAGTTGTTCGGCTTTTTATAAGGCACGGTGGCCGAGGACGATGAGACATCGACAACAGGCTGTCTATCAGCTTGTCGATCTCTCCTCTTCCTTGAGCTTCCGTGCCTATCTTACACCATGAACAGCACGTGTAAGCCACCTCCGGAACGACATTGGGATTATACGAATGGAACATTTAAATTTTTTTTGAAACTTTTTTTAAATATATGAATTTATTTCTTTATATTAAACATTCATTATTTGTATGTATTGAATATCCACCATTTATATGATTGGATGGATGTCTTTTTTAAAAAAAAGCACAGAGGAGTAAGGAAAATCACACCCAATGTCCAATTTAGGGTGGATCTGAAAATCTCCAATAAGAGACTGGGATCAATTAGGGACATACATATAAAAAAGCTCTCATTACCCTCTCACTACTGTTACCACTGAGGAAGGGACAGCTTCACATCCCGAAACGTGTCTGGGTTTTGAACAGTAGTGAGAGCTGAAGCCTAAGGACCAATACCGCATAGAAGCCGCACTTTGAAAAAATCGCTACTTCAAAAGAATCTATGATAATAGCTTCATTGTAGTGGAGCATTGATGTAAGCTGAGCCAATCGGCATCGGAAGCATGCGTCACGTGGGACACCACGGTGTATGACGTGGAGGACCACGTGGGACGCCGCGACAGGTCCTGGAAGAGCAAGAGCAACAGCGCACGAGCGGCCGGCGGTGATCTATGGAGCGGTAAAGTACTGTATGCTCAATACATTTACTCTAACTGTGTAACTTAGCACAGGACTGCTTATGTGATATCGCACAACTGATTGGGACTATCAGATAAAATAATAAGTGCAATTCTACGATCCAAATACCAGCATTGGGTTCCAAGGTTGTGGTCGGTCCAAATATTACTATCAATTGCACCTACAAAGCGGATTGGAATAATACCCGGGGTGCATTGGGACTTATAAAGTTGGTCCATTTACAATTTTACCTCTGCATAATATATTTACTTCTTTGGTGCAATTAGAATTATATGTATCTACTCATTGAACATCTAAGGGAATATGAGATTGTGAGAGGTCATATGAATTAATTATGTTTTTTTAGGGGAATTATACCTGTGTATTTTTATGGATTGTATTTTTTGTGGATTATACTATGCATTTTTGAGATATTCAGAATTTGTTAATTAAACACATATATATGCTTTTATTTTAAGTTTCTGATTATTGGCCTAGGTATTGAGTGCCCCTCTACAAAATATTAATTACAGTATTATTGTAGTTATATTCTTGTACATAGGAGGCAGTATTATAGTAGATATATTCTTGTATATAGGTGCAGTATTATGGTAGTTATATTCTTGCACATAGGAGCAGTATTATAGTAGTCATATTTTTGTACAAAGAAGGCTGTATTATAGTAGTTATATTCTTGTACATAGGAGCAGTATTATAGTAGTTATATTTTTCTACAAAGGAGCAGTATTATAGTCAGTGGCGTGCCTGGGGGGGGTGCAGTCTGCCTCATTGCTGGAGCGCTGACGCCCACATACTGCGGCGGGGCACAGGGCGCATAGTTCGCTGCCCCGCCGCCGTTTACTGCCATAATCTTCAGGCCTAGTAGGCCCGAGGCCTATGCAGTAGTGAAATCCCTGCGCAGGCATGCGTGATGATATCATCACACGCGCCTATGCCGGGACGCAGCACAGTATAGTGTGCGCCTGCCATCGCCTGGACATAGGCGAGTATTTAATATGTACTGTGTTGTATGAGACCCTGGCAAATTATTATGGGAGGGATTACTATGTGGGGGCAAATTACTATATGGAGCAATGTGGGGGAAACTACTGTGTGGGGGCAATTACTGTATGGGGGCAATGTGGGGGAAATTACTGTATGGGGGTAATGTGGGGGAAATTACTGTATGGGGGCAATGTGGGGGAAATTACTGTATGGGGCAATGTGGGGGAAATTGCTGTGTGGGGGAAATTACTGAATGGGGCAATGTGGGGGAAAGTACTGTATGGGGGCAGTGTGGGGGAAATTAATGTGGGGGGCAATGTGGGCGAAATTACTGTGGGGTCAATGTGGAGGAAATTACTGTATATGTGCAATGTGGGGGAAATTACTGTGTGGGGGCAGTGTGGGAAATTACTGTGTAGGGTAAATTACTGTATGGGGCAATGTGGGGGAAAGTACTGTATGGGGGCAGTGTGGGGTAAATTACTGTGGGGGGCATTGTGGTGGAAATTACTGTGTGGGGGCAGTGTGGGGGAAATTACTGTGTAGAGGAAATTACTGTGGGGGGGGGGGTCAGTGTGGGCAAAATTACTGTATGTGGGCAATGTGGGGGTAACTACTGTGTGGGGGGCAGTGTGGGGGAAACTACTGGATGGGGGCAGTGTGAGGGAACCTACTGGATGGGGGCAGTGTGGGGGGGGGTAATTACTATAGGGTGGCAGGGTGGGGGGAAATTACTATATGGGGCAGCGTGGGGGGCGTTGCTATTGGGGAGGCACTGTGGGGGCAATTCTATTATTTCTGAGGATACTATACAGACACCCAGGTGTTAATCAAGTAGTCTTTTAATCTGGAGATTGTATTACAAGATGTTGCAGGGTAACCCAGATGGTAAAAGAATTATGCCAACAATATCTCTTTGCTAAGAAGATAGATGCTGCTACTGAGAAAGCTGAGCACACACTAAGAGCAAAGCATCACTGGGAAAACAGGGAGTGGCTAGGCTGAACTAACTTGAAACCTGAAAACAGGCGGGGGGGGGGGGGGAATCGGAGAGAGGAGCATACCAATGCACAATGCAAGATACTGAAACAGAACATGCAGGATGACAGGCCGAACTGGATGGACAAATGTCTTTTTTCAGCCTTATGTACTATGTTACTATGTTTTGTCTGGGGAGCAATCATCAGGGAAACAAAATGGCCGCCATCCCATCAGTTCACACAAAACCTGTCCTGATCACACAGGAGGACAAGTTACTTCACAACACTGAGCTAAAGAGCTGCCTCCTCCTCCTCCCTGTACTACTTGTCAGGGATTATGATTCTGAATACAGCTAATAAGAACTTTAGCAGAATCTCTGGGGAGGATGGACAGGACAGGCTTTGGTAATGGAGACTGTAAACAAGAGCTGCTGCTCATTATCCATATCCCACCCTCCTCTCATGTCTCCTCATGAACTCCATTCCCACAGAGGAGAGAGGAGGACGAGGCAGCTCTTTTACTCTTTTACTGTGAAGTAACTTGACCCCCTGTGTGATCAGGACAGTATGCGTGTACTGGTTGGATGGCGGCCATTTTATTTCTCCTAATGATGGCTCCGTAGAAAAAACAAGCCATTCTAAGTAATGAAAGGTATTTGTGAATATATTTATTATAAAATAAGATTTAAGTACTTTAATTTTTTTATTCCTGTAGAATCCCTTTAATCTTCTTGATTTAAAAGTGGTTCGGTCTCATTTATGTGTCTGGGATGATGGAAATGGAAAGTAAAAACTTGTCTTGTCCTTTAAAAAAATCAAGCCAGAACACAAGTAGGGGAGATGCCATATATACAAACCGTATAGATCAGGGGTGCACAACCTGCGGCCCGGGGGCCACATGTGGCCCTCGATACCATTCTTTGTGGCCCCTAAACATCTGGTAAAAGACATGTAGGTCTATGTCTTATGGCTTCTTACATGTATCTTTCATGTATTCTCCTATTAGATGGGAGTCCTAGAACTGTAACTAGAGACTTATAGTATATACTGTATGTTCAGTATGCCAAAAATACAGTATTTCAGTTGGTAATACCCCTTTAAGTTTTATTTTCGGCCCTTGGAATTGGTTCAGGCTGACAATGTGGCCCCCAACCAGAAAAGGTTGTGCACCCCTGGTATAGATGATAACATGTCTGATCCCTGAGGGGTTAATCCTCAATATATTTTTTCGTCTATTAGAAGGTAATTTGGAGAAACGCATGAAAGTTTACAACCTGAAACATCTTTATCTTCTAATTCAACGCTGCATGAGATTCAGAATCAGGGCACTTTCGTTTCTCCGTCTTAATTTCTGCTTAAAGGAAATCAATGAGAACCTCAGTTGTAAATGAAGAAGCAGCGACAACGAGAAAAACAAGACCAACTGCTTATATACATATAGAGGAGGAAATCAGCAGAAATACAGTATAAATCTACTACATATGAACAGCCTGGAGCACATCAAACCTCACCACCCCAATAGTCATATCAATAGGAGTAGTATTAAAGTAGTTATATTCTTTGATATAGGAGCAGTAGTATAGAAGTTATATTCTTGTACATAGGAGGAGTATTATAGTAGTTATATTCTTGTACATGGGAGCAGTATTATTGTAGTTATATTCTTGTACATAGGAGCAGTATTATAGTAAATATATTCTTGTACATAGGAGCTGTCTTATAGTAGTTATATTCCTGTACATAGGAGGCAGTATTATAGCATTTATATTCTTATACATAGGAGCAGTATTATAGTAGTTATATTGTTGTACATAGGAGCAGTATTACAGTAGTTATATTCTTGTACATAGGAGCAGTATTACAGTAGTTATATTCTTGTACATAGGAGCAGTATTATAGTAGTTATATTGTTGCACATAGGAGCAGTATTATAGTAGTTATATTCTTGTACATAGGAGCAGTATTATAGTAGTTATATTCTTGTACATAGGAGGCAGTATTATAGTAATTATGTTCTTGTACATAGGAGGCAGTATTATAGTAGTTATATTCTTGTACATAGGAGCAGTATTATAGTAGTTATATTCCTGTACATAGGAGGCAGTATTATAGTAGTTATATTCTTGTACATAGGAGGCAGTATTATAGTAGTTATATTCTTGTACATATGTAGGAGGCAGTATTATAGTAGTTATATTCTTGTACATATGTAGGAGGCAGTATTATAGTAGTTATAATATTGTACATAGGTAGCAGTATTATAGTAGTTATATTCTGTACATAGGAGGTAGTATTATAGTAGTTATATTCTTATACATAAGAGCAGTATTATAGTAGTTATATCTTGTACATAGAAGGCAGTATTATAGTAGTTATATTCTTGTACATATGTAGGAGGCAGTATTATAGTAGTAATATTCTTGTACATAGGAGGGGTATTATAGTAGTTATATTATTGTACATAGGTAGCAGTGTTGTAGTAGTTATTGTATTGTATTATTGTAGTTATATTCTTGTACATAGGAGCAGTATTATAGTAAATATATTCTTGTACATAGGAGCAGTATTATAGTAGTTATATTCCTGTACATAGGAGGCAGTATTATAGTAGTTATATTCTTGTACATAGGAGCAGTATTATAGTAGTTATATTGTTGTACATAGGAGCAGTATTACAGTAGTTATATTCTTGTACATAGGAGCAGTATTATAGTAGTTATATTGTTGCACATAGGAGCAGTATTATAGTAGTTACATTCTTGTACATAGGAGCAGTATTATAGTAGTTATATTCTTGTACATAGGAGCAGTATTATAGTAGTTATATTCTTGTACATAGGAGGCAGTATTATAGTAGTTATGTTCTTGTACATAGGAGGCAGTAATATAGTAGTTATATTCTTGTACATAGGAGCAGTATTATAGTAGTTATATTCTTGTACATAGGAGCAGTATTATAGTAGTTATATTGTTGCACATTGGAGCAGTATTATAGTAGTTACATTCTTTTACATAAGAGAAGTATTATAGTAGTTATATTGTTGTACATAGGAGCAGTATTATAGTAGTTATATTCTTGTACATAGGAGCATTATTATAGTAGTTATATTCTTGTACATAGGAGGCAGTATTATAGTAATTATGTTCTTGTACATAGGAGGCAGTATTATAGTAGTTATATTCTTGTACATAGGAGCAGTATTATAGTAGTTATATTCCTGTACATAGGAGCAGTATTATAGTAGTTATATTCTTGTACATAGGAGGCAGTATTATAGTAGTTATATTCTTGTACATAGGAGCAGTATTATAGTAGTTATATTCTTGTACATATGTAGGAGGCAGTATTATAGTAGTTATAATATTGTACATAGGTAGCAGTATTATAGTAGTTATATTCTTGTACATAGGAGCAGTATTATAGTAGTTATATTCCTGTACATAGGAGCAGTATTATAGTAGTTATATCTTGTACATAGGAGGCAGTATTATAGTAGTTATATTCTTGTACATATGTAGGAGGCAGTATTATAGTAGTAATATTCTTGTACATAGGAGGGGTATTATAGTAGTTATATTATTGTACATAGGTAGCAGTGTTGTAGTAGTTATTGTATTATTGTACTTGTATTATATGTTTAGACACTTGTAGCACTGCACTGGTCCTCCAATAGACATCTCATACTTGTGAAAATTACTTTTGTGATTCAAAATGTGATTGGTGAATATGTTACTTTCCTTCCCCACTCCTGTTTCACCTGTCTGTGACTGAATGTTCATCAGTGATAGGAGTCACATATAAACTCAATTTCCATTGTGAATTGGTCGTGGGTGTAAGAGAATGAATTGATAACATGCTCTGGTAAGGCGGGTCCTGGCATGTGGGGCTGGCTTGCTGACAAGGAGAAGTGACGGGTTCACTTTCACTGTCTCATAACCTCTGCTGAGGAGCTCAGAGCCTCACACAACAATGGAGAACACGTCCTTCCAGGAGCCCTACCCCAGCAAACCAGGGGACCAACCTCCTGCATACAGCCCTGGACCTCCAGTCATGCAGCCCTCTCCATACCCTGCTTATTACCCACCGGGGCCAGATCTCACTGTTCAACAGACCCTCATCTGTCAACCAACCTCAACCAATGTGGTGGTGGTAAATGGGCAGGGGGCATCAACCCGGCCCCAGTACAAGGATTACCTCTGCTGGTCCATCCTGAATTGTCTGTGCTGCTTTTGGCCAATTGGAATTGCTGCAATTGTCTTTTCTTGCAAGGTATGTAAGGAGCTCACTGACGAGACGCTGAATTTAACATTAAAAAAGTAAATACAATGAATAAAAAATCTATAGATTTTGGGGGTGTTTTTTGGATTTACAGCCATGAAGGCACCTACACACCACAATTGTAGAACAGTTCATGCCGCAGATGTGATGTAGCTGAAGTCTTTATCTACCCACATCGTATTCTTTACATTACTTTTTAATCTTTACTATGGTTTTTATGATAATTGAAAATGTTCACGTTTACTTTTATAACTTTATTGGTTCTTAGACCTACTGTTACTCATATAATTAGAAGAATTATTCATCACTGAATTTTTTGGTCTGATTTCCATTATTTTGCGGCTTTTTTTTTATAATAATAATAATCTTTAATTATATAGCGCCAACAAATTCCACAATGCTTTGCAATCAGGGGTTCATGTACAAACAGTCATAAATTATATAACAGACAAGTCGATAATTACAATAAGAGAAATGAGGCTTCTGCTCGCAAGAGCTTACAATCTATGAGGGGAAAGGGATGACACACAGGCGTAAAAGTTGTTGTTTTGTACAATATAAAGCTGCATAGAACGGCCACCAGCCGATATATAAAGTGCTTCTGGGTGCCGTGGAGAGTTTGTTTGAGGATCAGGTTCAGGTTCCTTTTTCTTTTTTGTTCAAACATTCCTAAAAAAAAATTCTAAATTGAATGTATAATTTTCCCGTAGGTTTTATCACCCATGGTAAAACATCCCCTTGGACCTCCTAATCCACTAGCAAAATTAGGGGGGTTTATTTACTTACAGTAATATGTCTATATTAGGGGTATGTCTGACACAGTTTGCAGCAAAAGGAGACATCATACTGTATGGGGGCCACAAGGAGGCATTATACTGTATGGGGGCCACAAGGAGGCATTATACTGTATGGGGGGCCGCAATGAGACATACAGTATGAAGTCTCCTTGTGGCCCCATATTACAGTATATGGTCTCCTTGTGGCCCCCATACAGGATAATGTATTCTTGTGGCCCCCATACAGGATAATGTCTCCTTGTGGCCCCCATACAATCTCCCCCACCCAACCTATGGCCCACACATCATGTGACCTTCTGCAGCGCGCCCTGACCTGTAGCCCCATCTAAAGCTGGAAGAAGAGCACCATAGATGTTGTAGAGCCGGTTGTCGCCTCCCTCGACAAATTGAGCTTTCCGGCTGCACAGCGCTCAGGGCCCTCCAGCAGCTCCACAGCTCCATGCTAGCAGGTAGGTGGGTGCGCTGCCCAGCATGACAGTGCCGGAGACCATGTAGCGCAGGAGTGCACCTAGTCTTTCTGCTGCCTGAGGCGAAAAAATAAAAAAAAAAAAACAAATTTTCCTAATGAGGCTTAAGGGGGTTATATACCAATTGTCAGGGCAATCGGAACAACTTTGGTTTGGCCCGAATTGATTCGGTAACAAACTAAACTTTTTAAGAAAATTGGTGAACCTGTACCGAACCAAATCTCGAGTGGTTTGCTCAACTCTACCCCCCCCCCTGTCTATTATATGATTATATCTTATGCTTATCTATTGCAGACAAGAAGCGAGATTGATGCCCACAACCATGACTCCGCAGCCAGAAATTCCCGCACAACCTTCAATCTGAATGTCTCGGCTCTTGTCATTGGAATCATCATTGAAGTTATATTTGCTCTTTACTATTTTGCTGTAATTTAGCACAGACTCGCCCCCGCTCAGCGTCCCCGTCCTATGTTACAGCTGCTGTGTTTTTTTTTATTAAATAATTTGTATACAATAAAAGTTATTTTATTTTTGTGCAATGTTACTGGGTGTCCTCATCTGGGAAGTCTTATGGAGAATAACGTCAGTTCTTATAGATTTTTTTTCAGTTTTGTGGTGCAACATGAGCTTTACAGATACATCATGAGCTTTAAGTTGGCCAAAACAGCCAATTTTATCAGGACTGCCTGACCATCTAATGCGCATGTGTGGGCCTCACAACTCCCCCCGGGTGATAAAATGAAAAATCCATTTGCTATTGGGGAGATAAGCTGCTGCGTCTTCACCCATGTGACCAGTTATCTCAACCATGTACAATGCCAGTCCTATTATGTGACAGTGAGGCCTGGAAATTTCTGCAACATCTGTAACTTTATATAATTAAAGCACATGTAGTGTGCAGATACAACATGAGTAGTGATGAGCGAGCACCAAAGAGTTCAGGTGTTCGGGTACTCGGTCCGAACACATAGCGATATTCGTGCGCTTGGCTGAGCACCCGAGTATAATGGAAGTCAATGTGAGACAACCAGGCACCGCCTGCTCGGATGAGGTGAGGGTGCCTGGTCCATTGGAAAATGTCAGAAAGTGACAGAAACACCACCGAAATGGATCTGAAACAGCATGGGGACCATGTCTGGGTGCATCTTGGACTCCAATGTTGCAGCTGGGAACCATATTGTCCCAGTTGTACGCCACTTTTACATAGCAACATAATCCCGCTCAAAATCCCGCCGCCTTTCCTGGATATTCAATTGTATATACAGTGCAAATGCTGCCAAAAATTACAAGGAAGAGGCACTCCGATACAGCCTGTATATCACATAAAGGAGGGCCTCATTCACATGGTGCTACAATTGTTCAGGTACACTGCTGCACTCATAAAGCCTATGCACTAAGTGAAAGGGCTGCCAAAAATTACAAGGAATCGGCACTCCAATACAACCTTTATTACACATAAAGGAGGGCATGATACACACCCTTGGAAAATTATCATTGATGGCCTACTGGTGACCCTCAAAAACATTTGGAGCAAGGGTGTGCTGGTTACCGTCTAAAACTTTATAGTTGAGGGCCTGAAGGTGAGCGGACCCAATAAAAAATTGTAGTGAGGGCTTGAAGGTGAGCAAACCCCATAAATCATTGCAGTGATGGCCTACAGGTGAGCAGACCGTATAAAACATTAGAGGTAAGGGTCTGAAGCCTAGCGAACCCCATAAGTTATTGCAGTAATGGCCTACAGGTGAGGAGACGGTATAAAGCATTGGAGGTGAGGGCCTGAAGCCTAGAGAACCCCATAAAACATTGCAGTGATGGGCTACAGGTCAGCAGCCCTTATAAAGCATTGGAAGTGAGGGCCTGAAGCCTAGCGAACCCTTCAAAAGATTGTAGTGAGGGCATATATATTCTGTATGGAATAGGAGTCTGAGGAGGAGGCGGATGAGAAAACAAGATTCAAACATATACCCTTTTTTTGCGGTGAAAGGGGTAAAAAAATCTGAATCTTGTGGATTGAGTACATTATACAGCATACATTTGAAAATGTGATTTTGTTCCTCATTAGCTCAGCATTCTTCTCGTGGAGGTGAAAAGTCAGGGGCAATCCAGGCCTTGTTCATTTTTATCTGAGTCAACCTGTCAGCATTGTCAGTGGGCAAGCAAATACGCTTATCTGTTATAATGCCACTAGCAGCACTAAACACACGCTCAGACAATACACCGGCGGCAGGGCAGGCCAGCACCTCCAAGGCGTAGAGCGCAAGCTCGTGCCACGTGTCCAGCTTGGACACCCAGTAGTTGTAAGGCACCGAGGGATCATTTAGGACGCTGACACGGTCTGCATTGTATTCCTTCACCATCTTCCAAAACTTTTCCCTCCTTGTAGCACTAGACCGCGCTTCAGGGTGAGGTTGCTGGCTGGGTGTCATGGAAGTGTCCCATTTCTTGGAAAGTGTTGCCCTGCCTCTGTTGGAACTACTGTGTGTTCCCCTTGTCTCCCTTCCTCCGTTGCCTAAGGAAGTACGGACTCTGGCGGCCGCATTGTCAGATAAAAATTTTTGGAGCAATCTCTCAACGAGTACCTTCTGTTATTGCCCCATTTTACTCGTCCTCTCCACCACAGGAATCAGAGATGAGAAGTTCTCTTTGTAGCGGGGGTCGAGAAGGGTGAACACCCAGTAATCTGTGTTATATAAAATGCGTATAACGCGAGGGTTGCGGGAAAGGCAGCCTAACCTAAAGTCAGCCATGTGTACCAGAGTACCAACGGGCAAAATGTCGATGTCAACTTCAGGATGACTCTCCATCCCCTCATCTTCCTCCTCCTTTTCTGCCCATCCACGCTAAACAGATGGAATTAAAGTTCCATGGGTACTAGCCTCTGTAGCAGAGGCAAGTGTCTCCAGCTCCCCCTCCTTCTCCTCTTCATGGCCCAATTCGCGCTGAGAAAACAAACTGGGGGAGGTCTGGCTATCACCCTGTGACACCCCCCCCCCATTACCTCGTCTGCCACATTTAAAGCATCCTCTTAATTGTGAGCAGCGATCGTTTGAGTAGGCACAGCAGTGGGATGGTTACGCTGATAATAGGCACTAACCATAGGCACAAAGATTTATAAAACCTCACATAGGTCTGGCATCAATGCCCACTCCTCGCTTGTGAATAGTGGCAGTTGACTGGAAAAGCGACGACCATGTTGCAGCTGGTATTCCACAACTGCCATCTGCTGCTCACAAAGCCTGGCCAACATGTAGAACGTAGAGTTCCACCGTGTGCTCACGCCGCACAACAGTCGGTGAGCTGGAAGCCGCAAGCGCTGCTGCAGTGTTGACAGACCAGCCAAAGCTGTGGACGACTTGCGGAAATGAGCACACAAGCAGTGTGCCTTCACTAGTAGCTCCTGCAAATTGGGGTAGGTTTTGATAAACCGCTAAAGCACTAAGTTTAAGGCGATGGCTAGGCATGGAATGTGTGTCAGGTTGCCGAGATCCAAACCCGCCAGCAAGTTACGGCCATTGTCAGACACAACCATGCCTGTTTCTAGGTTGAGTGGCGAAAGCCACAGCTCGGTCTGGTCCCTTATACCCTGCCACAGCTCTGCAACGTTGTGCTGTTTGTACCCTAAGCAGATCAGCTTCAGCACGGCCTGTTGGCGCTTACCCACAGCAGTGCTACACTGCTTCCAGCTAGCGACTAATGGCTGACTGCTGTTGGAGGTGGAAGTGGAGGAGGAGGCAGCGGAGGAGGAGGAGTGGGGGTTAGAACCAGTAACATAGCTGCTGGCGGAGACCCTGATGAACGTAGGGCCCGCAATCCTGGGCGTGGGTAGCACCTGTGTGACTCACTCCTGGCCTCCACAACATTCACCCAGTGTTCGGTCAGGGAAATGTAGCGTCCCTGGCCACCAGCACTGGTCCATGTGTCCGTGGTTATGTGGACCTTCCCAGTAAGTGCGTGGGTCAGGGCACAGGTGATGTTCTGGGACACATGCTGGTGTAAGGCGTGCACTGCACACCATGAAAAATAGTGGCGGCTGGGGACTGCATACCGAGGGACGGCCGCCACCATCAGGCTGTGGAAGGCCTCAGTGTCCACAAGCCTAAATGGCAATATTTCAAGGCCAGTAATATCGAAAGTTGCGCTTTTACTGATCTGGCCTGTGGGTGGGTGGTCTTTTTTGCACTTGCGTTCAAATGCTTGTGTTATCGACATTTGGACGCTGCGCTGGGACAGGGAAGTGGATGTTGTTGCTGACAGTTCATGCGAAGGTCCAGATTCAGGGCGAGGGGCACAGAGATAATGGTATTTTTACAGTACACACTGTATTGGCTTGCTGTAATAGAAATGCAGAGAAATACAATTTTTCGGCACTACATTGGGCCAGAGAATGTAATTTTTACTGTACACACTGTATTTGCTGGCTGTAATGAACAGGAGACAGAGAAATGCAATTTTTCGCCACACTAGGCCAGAGATAATGTAATTTTGACAATACGCACTTTATCCGGATGTAGTTCTATATTGGACCCAAATTTGTCCCAAAAAAATGTATTCTCTGCTGGAATACTGTATATACGGTTGAGGCCTAAACACACAGACAGATATGCCCAAAACTAGTTAACTATGGACAAAATATAAATCACTCTCTGCTGGAGTAATTAATATAACTGTTGCGGCTTGAACGCACACACTGATGTGGCACAAGTTAGGTTAATTTCCCCGGAACAGTGTATATCTCGGTAGCAGAAACAATGGCGTGAATAAGTCCCTTTTAATAATGTCTGCCCAACACACAGCTTTATGATGGTGCAGTGCATATCTCAGTACCAAGGAACACTGTAGTGAATAAGCCCCTTTTAATAATGTCTGCCCAACACACTGCTTTATGATGGTGCAGTGTATATCTCAGTACCAAGGAACACTGTAGTGAATAAGCCCCCTTTGATAATATGTGCCCAACACACTGCTTAATGATGGCGTTTTGTAGATGTCACTAATTGGAAATCTTTCTGTCTTATCAAAGATATTAAAGCGATTTTCAAGCCCTGCACCATCTGTCCCTTCCTGGTGATGCCTGTCCCTGATAGTGCTGAATTAACCCTCTTCTTAAAAAAATAAAAGGTGCTGCACTGCTGTCAAACACACACACTAGTCCTTAAAAGGACTGTTAGGTCTTTCAATAAGGTTTTTGAAGTGAAATCAGTAAGTTTAGAGCAAAACGCTATCTGTCCCTGCCTACTGTCTGCTCTCCCTGACGCTGAATGAGCCGAGCGCCGGACCTCAGCTCCTATATGAAATGGTATCACGTATCACGTGTTCCGGCCAGCCAATCAGTTACACTGAGGGAATTACCTGGACCTTGATTGGCTGCTTAGAAGGCGCTAACCGTGCGGAGAGGAGACGTGGTACTCGGCCTAGTAAAGCTGAGCGCCGAGCATAGCGATGCTCGAGCCAAACCGATACTCGGCCGAGCATGCTCGCTCATCACTAAACATGAGCAACATCTATGCTACACATACCACACATGTACATAGCTATTAAAAGTTTCAGATAAACTCTAGATGTACTAGAAAGTATAAGAACATCAGTCCTGACTCTAAATTAATTTATCACACAGCAGGCAAAGAATACAAGTGGTTAACTGAGGTAATTACAGTTTGGAGGCAAAAGCATAATACTGAGCAAGATTCATTACAGACGCTGGACAGCTCCAGATACTACGTGATGTGACCATAGCAAAAGTCCCTGTACAAGACATGCAGCCAAATATCATCATCTGGAGTATAATACAGAATATAACTCTGGATCAGTACAGGATAAGTAATATAAGGTATATACGGTACACGATGACTCCAGCAGTATAGCGAGTGCAGCTCTGGAGAATAATACAGGATGTAACTTAGGATCTGTACAGGATAAGTAATGTATGTACACAGTGACTGCACCAGCAGAATAGTGAGTGCAGCTCTGGAGTATAATACAGGATGTAACTTAGGATCTGTACAGGATAAGTAATATATGTAAATAATGACTCCACCAGCAGAATACGGGTAGATGAAGGCAGCACACACGGTCTTGTCGGGTCACCGGAATGCAACAGCTGCAAAACAGGCCATGGATCCCCAGTGATCAAAACGAACAGCAGACATAAAGAAGTAGCAGCAGCATATCCGGTTTCTTTCCTTTTATTCAGAGGACTTCACAGCATAGATACAAGTGAAGTGCAGATGCAACATTTTGGCTGTAACCAAGCACAGTTACAAAGTGATACAAACCAACATTAAGTAGGGAGTTCAACTCACACCTCCTAACAGTCCTACTAATCAGAGTAGTTGACCTGTTAAGGTCAACCAATCATGGCCATCACTATTCCAAACCCCACTTTGCATATATTTTCTCAAACCAGCTCACCTGAGTGTATCCACACCTGTTGGCACGTCCATCGCCGCTTTCAGCGTCTTGTGTGTCCAACTGCGCATGCTCATGGACTTGTCTGTGTACCTACATCATCGCGGCAACCAGGGAATGAGCTCTCACGGACATATCGCGTGATCTCCTCAGCGCGCGTCACGCAGCACTGTCATCATAGTGGCGCGTTGCTGATTAGCCGCTGTGGGGAGTCGCTCTGGTAGATAGCGGTGCGGGTGCAGTACAGAGGCAAAAGGGAGTCCAGAAGGTGCAATAATCAGTGTTTTATTCACACTTGCACAACATAAACAATAAACAGTCTCTTGGTGTTAAATCACACACATCCGAAATCATGAGGCAAAACAAAACAGTCCAAAAACAGGTTCCAGTCACCTGGGAGGTTTTAGGTGCAGGTTCGCACCTGGCTGTCAGTCCAGCCGCAAGGCGATCGACCTCATGCTTCCAGGCCGTCTGCACTCCTCCTTGCTTGGGCTCTTGCTTCCAGCGTGAACTCCACACAGCACAGAATGGATCAGAACTCCCAAACTCAGATGATTCCACAGCCTAACACCAGCTCCAGGATAATCACCCCCTCAGCTGCTGAGGAGGCTGCCTTTTAAAGGCCCGGATAAAGTCCGGCCTGGACCGTGGGGAGTAGGCACCCACCCAACTCTTTGCCTACTCCCAGTAAGAGCCGGCCCGGATTGGCTTTGCAGCCAAACTAACTAACAATGTCAAGCAGCACTAGCTGCTGCTGCTGACACATAAAAACCTGGCTCTTACCTCACCGAGGCCAGGAACCTCGGTGACACGTACCTGCCATCGACAACGGTAACTTGCACCTTACCACACCGCGCACATCCATGACGTCATCTCGTATCCTGTTACCGAGGTGATGTGTCACAACAAATGTTCCAGCGCATGTAGCAGAGCAGACGTACACACAACAGAATGCGGATCACACTCATGCCGCATCCATAATAGTGGTGCGATTGTTGCAATGGGGTTAAGAAGATCACATCTGAGGGCCAAATAGTAGTTATTTGCATATTTATAGGCTGCAAGGTAATGTGTGGATGGTTACCGCTACATATAACAATACTAAAAACATAGTTAAAATCACTAAATAATTCAAACACTGATGGATGTGATGATCAAAGATACATTACATTTGGTGCCAGAGGTACTTTACTCATTCATAAAGGGGCTACCTTTAATCAATCCCCGCAACGCTGAACTCAATATTGAGGCCATACGGTTGCAGGGATCGTAAGGTATAGATCCATTTCAGTTACATTTTCCTTAATATTTTTTCCCTATCACCGCCCCTTCTAAGGGGGCCAACCGCATCAATGACTCTAAACCGCAACTGGTTGGTAGAGTGTCCACGCTCGATGAAATGTCTGGCGACAGGTTTATCCAACGCACCTTTTCTATAGGTGCTTTTATGTTTGTTGATCCTCTCTCTTATTTCCATTGTAGTCTCACCAACATATATGAGACTACAAGGACACTGTATCATATATATGACGTAGCTCGACCGACACGTGTAATAGCCACCAATTTTAAACATCTTTCCGCTATACGGATGTGCAAACGAATCCCCTTTCATTATGCCACTGCAATTGCAGCATGACAGACAGAAAGAATGGCAACTTCCCCTAGGTGCCAAGTACAATTGTCGGTCAAGCTTAGGATCTCCTACGTCACTTTTGACCAGCCTATCTCGTAGGTTGGCATTCCTTTTGTACGTCATAATCGGAGGGACAGTGAACTCTTTAATATCTGGGAGCCCCCGTTGTAAAATGTGCCACTCTTTTCTAAGAATGTTGGCAATAGTCCCACTGTCACCTCCAAAGGTGGACACAAAAGGAATACGTTTCATCGCCCTGTCACCAGACGTCACAGCAAGCGCAGACTCCCTCCCAATGCCCATCACTCTCTTTTTTGTTTTCATGAGGAGCTGTTTAGGGTACCCCCTCTCCACAAATTTATTGCACATTTCATCCACCCTGTTAGAGAAGTTCTCTTCTTGTGACACAATCCTCCTAACTCTCAATAGTTGGCTCCATGGAAGGGAGTCAATCATGGTCCGTGGATGGTAGCTATTATACACCAACAAATTGTTCCTATCTGTGGGTTTCTGATAAATATCAGTCTGAAGGTCCCCCTCATAGAGGTAAATCCGGACATCAAGGAATTGCAATTCACTATCTGATACTGTGATAGTGAACTGCAACCCAGGGACTCCAGCATTCAGATGAATGTGGAAGTCATGTAGCTCTTCCATAGTACCTCCCCAAATCATAAATATGTCGTCGATGTAGTGTAGCCAGCACAGGATCGAGGATCGATAGACCAGTTTGTCCTCAACCTCAGCCATGAACATATTGGCATAAGTTGGGGCCACATTGGCCCCCATAGCCACGCCCCGCTGTTGTTGGTAGAAGGTGTCACCGAAGAGAAAGTAATTTCTCCTCAGGACCACCCCTAGGAGGTGTAAGACAAACCGGCCAGCATCCGGGGAGAGACCTGTGCCAGATTCCACCAGCAGAATAGTGATTGCAGCTCTGTTGTGTTATGCAAGATGTAACTGTAACTCATGTGGTTAGGAACAAAGACAGTGAACTCTGACCTAGAACCAAGCCCTCTTTCCATACCTTCTTGCAGTACAAGCCCTAGGTAGCAAGACCACAGCATTTGCACTACTAACGTGCAGAAAAAGACAAACACCAAGAGAAAAACAACACAAAAACAGGGTCATATGTAAATGGGTCAGAAGCAAACAGGCTATGCAGTACCAAATAAGAGACACACAGTGGTCAGAAGACAAGCCGGGATCAGAACAAAGACAGGCACTCTACACTTGAAACCACCTGGAGAGAGTATTACCTTAAATAAGTATTTAATATTGCACATCTACAATCACAATAAATAAAAACTTGTTCTAGAACATAATGAAAAACAAAGTCAAGCCCTATAATGAACAAAAAAAACGATAAAAATAAATACTGTAAGAGAATATAAATAAAAATATGTGACTCACCCCACCTGTGAAGTGACCACTTATCACCGGCGTGGGGCGTGGTAATTACTGCGCCGGTGATAAGCTGCATACAAAGGCGGGGGAGCCCTTTGTTCCCCTGGCTTTGTAGCGCAGAGCATCTCCGGATGCTTATCAAAGGGCAGAGGAACTCCATTATACACTTTGATGGGGTGAGTCTAAATTGACAAGAGCACCATATCCATAGTATCAAGAGGGTGAGCCGCTATATTCCTTCGTTTTAGCAATTTATCTTAATCGCCCAGATAAAGTAGAGCTCCCTACTTGCTAACTATGGACATTTGGAACGATGCAAAGAACAAACGATTGAAATAGAGACCTTTGTATTTGAAGAATCAGAATTAATGGAAAATAATATATTAAGTGATAGAACAATGACTGAGATATTTAGGGAACTAGAAACCGTCCTACAGAGACAATTAACACAAAGATGGGAAATAAGGTCATTGAATCAATGTAGAACATGGTAAAATCCCAAAAGGCCTATTATCTAAAATCCCAGCACAAGATCTATGTAGCCCAGAATTGAATAAAGAATGGGATTCCTTCTTTATGACACAATCAAAGGCATTAATAAAGTTGATTATCAAAAGAAGGACTCAAATTTTGGAACAACTAACAGACAAATTAAAACAAATGAAGGACATAATAGAGAAACTCCCAAAAAATGAGGAATTTAACATATGGCAGGAAAGGTTGTGCAAAGGTTTAGATAAAACAGAACAGAAGATTATTAATAAGAAAATTAAGAAATATAGAAACAGTTCAGGATCAGGAACTGACCGAAAGAAAGAGGAACATGAAAAACAGAGTCAGAAACAGGAGGAAGATATGCAAACACGAGAAATAGAAAACAACAAACAAACAAGATTTACTGTCCCTGTCACTAAAGTAGATTTGAAACATTATCAAATCACCATTTTTTAGACAGAACTCCACCACATCACTAATAACGTGTTCGACGAACATTACAGCAGTCACCAGTAGAAACCCACCACCCACTATCACCTGCAATGCACCTCTACAATTTATACCAATCAAGAATGAGACCTCAGAACACAATATCAACACAGGACACCGTATTCACAGAATCCACATGAACACTCAACACCCAATCACATACAGGAAAACACACAGAGACAATATCACAAAGAATATACTCAGGAGACAGGAAGAAGAAAATACGAAGGGGGCAAAGAAAAAAGAACAAATTACAACAAACAGTAGATAAAGCAACTGAACATTACACAATGCAATAGTGAATTGAAGTTCAGTCACACTAACAGAAGCCCATGTTAAGTTACTTAATAAGAGACTAAAATTTGCACCTACAGCTGGAATAAATAAATTTGACACGTATATAGGGGTGGAAAATTTATTAGGAAATTATTTTAAAGAAATACTTCCTAAAAAAAACATGACATCTGAGATAAATAGAAATTATAAATGCAAACATACAGATTTGAAACAAAAGTCTAAAAAGTTTCCAAGACAAGAGATAGGTCAAGAAAGCTCTACCTTCCGAAGGTGTGAGACTGACATAAGAAGAATGAAAGATACAACAAAAAGAAATAAACTTACGGCATATGAAATTTGAGCCATAAAAACAACACAAGAAAATATAATAATTCAGCCAGCCGATAAAGGGGGTGCCATCATAATTCTCGACGCAGAACAATATAGTCTGGAATGTAGAAGACAGCTATCAGACGAAACTACATCCAAAAAATTGAAGGGGGACCCCACTAAAAACTCTAATCAAACATTTGTAGAATACTGCAAAAAAAGTATTGGAGGAAATAAAACACTCTTAGAGCAAGAATATCTTTATATTAAGTACACAACAAAGGCTACCTATATCCTATTGCATACCGAAGATACATAATCAAGAAGACCCACCAGGACGACCATCATTTTCTATATAGTTCTGGCAATGTGCGGATCTGCAAAATGCGGAAAGCACATTGCCGGTGTCCGTGTTTTGAGGATCTGCGGATCGGATCCGCGGATCGGATCCACGGATCCGTGAATCCACGGATCCGCAAAACACATATGGACGTCTGAATGGAGCCTTACAAGGGGTGTGATCAATGACAGGGGGGTGATCAGGGGGTCTAGATGGGGTGATCAAGGGGTTAATAGGTGAGGGGGTGGGGGGTTAGTGTAGTGTTTGGTGCAACTTTACTGTGTTACCTGGTCCTCTGGTGGTCGATCCCAGCAAATGGGACCACCAGAGGACCAGGTAGCAGCTATATCAGACGCTGTTCACAAAACAGCGTCTGATATAGCTGTTTGATGAGATTTTATTCGCATCTACAGCCTGCCAGCGATGGATCATCGCTGGCAGGCTGTAGTCTAACTGCCGTGCCGCGCTTCTCTGTGAACGCGCGCGCGCACGCGCGTTCACAGGAAATCTCGGCTCTCACGAGATGAGATCGGCGCGTCATCTCAGAGCTACAGGACCGCCCGCAGGACGCATCCCTGCGTTAGGCGGTCCTGTACTGGTTAAAGAGGGGGAAAATCATATCACTAGGATGTCACACCTAAAATCTAGAAGGATTTTTGACTTTACTACACTCTTGCCTGGAGGCCTTAATGCTAAATTGGAATTTTTATATTTTTTTTTGTAGAACTAAGGGTGGGTGCCCCTCACTGACGGGAAATAAGAGTCAAGCTGTGTTACCAGCACTCTGATCTCCCCTTGGTGGAAGGCCCCCATCCTATATATCCATCTGCCATATTCCTCCAGGAAGAAAAGAAATCTAAAAAAGAAAATGCAGTGATAAACATTTTATTAAAAATGAAATATACAAAAATACAACCTATAAAGAAAGAAAAATAAATAAAAAAGTAAAAAATATAAGCAAGTATCACTATTATTAGTGATGAGCGAGCACCAAAGTATTCGGATGTTTGGCCCGAACATATTGCTATATTCGTGTGCTCGGCCGAGCACCCGAGTATAATGGAAGTCAATGGGAGACAACCAGGCACCCCCTGCTCTGAAGAGGGGAGGGTGCCTGGTCCATTGGAAAAGGTCAGAAAGGGACTGAAACACCACCGAAATGGGTCGGAAACCGCATGGGGACGATGTCTGGATGCATCTTGGACTCCCAGATCGCTGCTGGGAACCAAGTTGTCCGAGTTGTACGCCACTTTTACAGACTGACAAAAATGCGCACAACCCCTCCCCCTCACCCCCCCAAAAAAAAAAAAAAAAGATTTCACAGGAAAGATTGTTAGGAAACATTCTTTCCTGCATATTCAATTGTCTATAAAGTACAAGTGCTGCAAGCAAGATGCACTCCGAAACAGCCTGTATATCACAAAAAGGAGGGCCTCATTCACATTGTGGTACAATTGTTCAGGTAGTGGGACTCCTACACTCATAAGGCCTATGCACTAAGTGAAAGGGCTGCCATAAATTACACTGAACCGGCACTACAATACATCTTTTATTACACACTCTTGAAAGATTATGATTGGTGGCCTGCTGGTGACCCTCAAAAATATTTGGAGCAAGGGCCTGCTGGTGACCCTTTAAAACATTAGGGGCAAGGGCCTGCTGGTGAACTGACGCTCTAAAACATTATATGCGAGTGCATGCTGTTCATATGACGCACTAAAACATTATATGCGAGTGCATGCTGTTCAGCTGACCCTATAAAAAAATTTGAGTTGAGGGCCTGCAGTTGAACTGACCCTATAAAAAAAATTAGAGTGCACTGAATATATACAATCTGGATGAGGAGGAGGAGAGAACAAGATTCAACCATATACTCTTTTTTTGTTGTGGAAAAGGTGCATGGGAATACACTACAGTAGATTGAGTACATTATAAACAATACATTGAAATTGCCTTTATGTTCATCATCAGCTCAGCTCTCCTCTGGTGAAGTGGAGAAGTCAGGGGCAATCCAGGCCTTGTTCATTTTTATCTGAGTCAACCTGTCAGCATTGCCAGTGGACAAGCGAATATGCTTATCTGTTATAATGCCTCCAGCAGCACTAAGTACACGCTGGCGGCAGGGCAGGCAAGCACCTCCAAGGCGTAGAGCGCAAGTTCGTGCCACGTGTCCAGCTTGGACACCCAGTAGTTGTAAGGCACTGAGGGATCATTTAGGACGCTGACACGGTCTGCTATGTATGCCTTCACCATCTTCAAAACGTTTTTCCTCCTTGTAGCACTAGGCCGCGCTTCAGGGTGAGGTTGCTGGTGGGTTGTCATGAAAGTGTCCCATGCCTTGGAGAGTGTTGCCCTGCCTCTGTTGGAACTACTGTGTGTTTCCCTTGTCTCCCCTCCTCGGTTGCCTAAGGAAGTATGCACTCTGCCGACCGCGTTGTCAGATGGAAAATTTTGGAGCAATCTCTCAACAAGTACCTTCTGTTATTGCCCCCATTTTACTCGTCCTCTCCACCACAGGAATGAGAGATAAGAAGTTCTCTTTGTAGCGGGGGGTCGAGAAGGGTGAACACCCAGTAATCCGTGTTATCTAAAATGCGTATAACACGAGGGTCGCGGGAAAGGCAGCCTAAAATGAAGCCAGCTATGTGTGCCAAAGTACCAACAGGCAAGACGTCTATGTCAACATCAGGATGACTCTCCATCCCCTCATCCTCCTCCTCCTCTTCTGACCATCCACGCTGAACAGATGGAATTAAAGTTACATGGGTACTACCCTCTGCAGCAGAGGCAACTGTCTCCAACTCCTCCTCCTCTTCATGGTCCAATTTGCGCTGAGAAGACGAACTATGGGTGATCTGGCTATCACCCTGTGTAATGTTCCCCCTAAATTCCTCGTCTGCCACATTCAAAGCGTCCTCCTTAATTGTGAGCAGCGATCATTTGAGTAGACACAGCAGTGGGATGGTTACACTGATAATAGCGTTATTGCCACTCACCATCTGTGTGGATTCATCTAAGTTTTTTAAAACCTCACAGAGGTCTGACATCAATGCCCACTCCTCGCTTGTGAATAGTGGCAGTTGACTCGAAAGGCGACGACCATGTTGCTGCTGGAATTCCACAACTGCCCTCTGCTGCTCACAAAGCCTGGCCAACATGTAGAACATAGAGTTCCAGCGCATACTCACGTCGCACAACAGTCGGTGAGCTGGAAGCCGCAAGCGCTGCTGCAGCGTTGACAGATGGGCTGAAGCTGTGTACGACTTGCGGAACTGGGCACACACGCGGCACGCCTTCACTAGTAGCTCTTGCGAATTGGGGTAGGTTTTGATAAACTACTAAACCACTAAGTTTAAGACGTGGGCTAGGCATGGGATTTGTGTCAGGTTGCCGAGCTCCAAAGCCGCCACTAAATTACGGTCATTGTCAGACACATTTATGCCTGGTTATAGGTTGAGAGGTAAGAGCTCCGTCTGGTCCATTATACTCTGCCACAGCTCTGCAGCTGTGTGCTGTTTGTCCCCAAAGCAGATCAGCTTCAGCACGGCCTGTTGACACTTACCCACCACAGTGCTACACTGTTTCCAGCTAGCGACTGATGGCTGACTGCTGCTGGAGGTGAAAGTGGAGAAGGAGGCGACGGAGGGGGAGAAGTGGGGGTTGGAGCCAGTAACATAGCTGCTGGAGGAGACCCTGATGGATGTAAGGCCCGCAATCCTGGGCGTGGGAAGCACCTGTGCCATCCCAGGGTATGACTCACTCCCGGCCTCCACAACATTCACCCAGTGTGTGGTCAGGGAAATGTAGCGTCCCTGGTCAACAGCACTTGTCCATGTGTCCGTGGTGAGATGGACCTTCCCAGTAAGTGAGTGGGTCAGGGCACAGGTGATGTTCTGGGACACATGCTGATGTAAGGCGGGCAATGCACACCGTGAAAAATAGTGGCGGCTGGGGACTGCGTACCGAGGGACGGCCGCCGACATCAGGCTGTGGAAGGCCTCAGTGTCCACAAGCCTAAATGGCAACATTTCAAGGGCCAGTAATTTCAAAAGTTTCCCATTTAGTGCTATGGCCTGTGGGTGGGTGTGTATTTGCGCTTGCGTTCAAATGCCTGTGTTATCGACATTTGGACGCTGCGCTGGGACAGGGAAGTGGATGTTGTTGCTGACGGTTTATGCGAAGGTCCAGGTGCATGGCGAGTAGCACCTGGGCCTGTGCCTTCAACAGGGGATTGGCCAGCAGTGCGTACCACAGGGGAAGAGGAGGCAGTGGTGTGACCCGCAGACCCAGATTGTGGACCCAGGTGTTCGGCCCACTTATTAGGGTGCTTGGATGCCATGTGGCGGATCATGCTGGTGGTAGTGAGGTTTCTAGTGTTCACGCCCTGGCTCATTTTGGTACGGAACAGGTTGCAAACTACCACTCTTTTGTTGTCTGCACTTTCCTCAAAAAAGGACCATACTGCAGAACACCTACCCCTTGGCAAGGTAGATTTACACATGAGGGTGCTCGGTATAACGGTTGTGGGCCTGTTTGGTGTGGGCCAACTTCTCCCTTTTGAAACCGCACTGCCTCTTCCAGACTGTTGCAGTGCTGCGGATCCCTCCCCTTCTGTACTGCTGTCCTAGCTCAGCTTTTCACCTTCCCATGTTGGGTCAGTGACATCATCGTCCACCACCTCCTCTTCCACTTCCTCGCTCTGCTCATCTTCCTGACTTAACCTAACCACAACCTCAGTGATTGACAACTTTGTCTCATCATCATCCACCTCGTGAACGAATGATTGCCATTCACCACCGTCATCTTCTTGAGACTGTGAAGGCTCAAGAGGTTGGGAATCAGGGCACAATATCTCAGGTACCTCTTCAAGCGTGCTGGGTGTAAGGGCCAAATCTAACAGTGGCGCTGGAAAGAGCTCCTCGGAATATCCGAGTGTGGGATCACTCATTTGGCAAGCCTCTCCATGGTGGGAGGAAGGATGACCAGAGTGAGGATTCAGTTGACCAGACTCTTGGCTACAGAGACTGGATGAGAGGGTGGTGCTTAACCGACTGGAAGCATTATCTTTAGCCATCCAACCGACCAACTGTTCGCTCTGGTCCGACTTGGACAGTGTTGTCCTGCACTGCCCAGGGCCAGATTATTTAAATTTGCACTACAGACACTGTTTACGGATGTAGTACAGTATATGTCACAGAAAGCCAGACACTATGGAGACTGGATTAGGTCTAGATTTTTGAAATTTGCGATAAAGAAACAGTTTTTCACATGGAGTACTGTATATGTCAAAGAAAACAACACACTATGGACACTAGATAAGGCCCAGATTATTTAAATTTACACTAAGGAAATAGTTTTCGGATGCAGTACTGTATATGTCACGGATGTGGATTACACGCACACACTACAGAGACAGTAGATGAGGGCTGGCCACTGATTATTTAAATTTATGCTAAAGAAACAGTTTTCGGATGGAGTACTGTATATGTTACAGATAGCCACACACTATGGAGACTAGATTAGGCCCAGATCATTTAAATTTGTGCTAAAGAAACAGTTTTCGGATGGAGTACTGTATATGTCACGGATGTGTATTAAATGCACACACTATGGACAATAAATGTGGCGCTGCTTATTTGAATTTACTCAAAAAGACACAGTCTGCAGATGATGTACAGTATATGTCACTAATGGGTATTAAATAAAAATATCTTGCTGCTGTCAAACACACACAGTAGTCCCTTAAAAGGACTTTGGTGTCTTTGAAAAGCGTTTGGTAGTAAAAACAGCAAATTTCTCTCCATGCACTGTTTCTTTCTCAGCATGACCATAGCAAAGGCAGGTGCACTCTGCGGCAATACTAAACCCTCACACTGATAAAATTGAGGGGTTAGTTCGACATATCCTACCAGGAGGACATGTCTTAAGCTCGGACACCACGGCAAGGTCCCTCAAGTAGCCCGAGGCCCTACCACTCAACCTACCTGTGCCGAATGGGCGATACCAGGAGCCGTTGGGCATTACGGGAGTGTAAGGCCTGACTCACAGACAGCTCACCAGTGACCTCCAGCATGTAACCATGCTTGCAATGGGAGGTGGGAGGTGCCTGTGAGCCCTACCCGAGACCGGCTGATATGGCACTGAGCCTCCCAGGTGCACCTGAATGTAGCCTGTAGATCTTCCTCAGCATGCATGTCCCTGAGACTGATCAATTTAGCGCTGGTAAAAATATATTGCTGCCACCAAACACACACAGTAGCCCTTAAAAGGACTTTTGGGTCTTTGAAAAGCTTTCTTAGAATAAGAACTGCGAATTTCGCTGCCTACACTGTCTTTGCCTTCCTACGCTCTGCACTCCCCGACTATGACTGATCCGAGCACGTTTCATCGGGTGCTATATAGCCAATCACTGTAATGCCAGTAGCTAACAAGGCTACGGCATTAGAGTGAAGGGCATTACTTACCTGCACGTTTAGTGGCTGCTTAGAAGGCGCCAAACGTTCGGGGAGGAGACTCGAGCATTGCGCACAAGCACATGTGGTATCCAGCTGAGTACCGCCACGTGCCGAGCATAGCGATGCTCGAGCCGAACCGGTATTCGGCCGAGCATGCTCGCTCATCACTAGTGATTATATCACAGTAATATAGGTGGTATTCAATACAAAAAGAGAATACACCATTTTGGATGATAGAATAATAATAAATGAACCTTAATGCAATGATCTTTGACATGTGTTTGAAACTGGACATCAACTCCGGTTCGGTGATGTAATTAACTCTTCTTTTAGATAATTTTTTTTATATACTGTAGTTTTATATGTATCCTTATATGTTTTTTATGTTTTTATGGCTATGCAGATTTGAGATTAAAAAATAATTATGAATAGCCATAATTAATGACAAAAGGCAACTGTATACAAAAAAACGCATGAGTACACAAAAAAACGCATTGAAAACGCATAGCAAATGCAGTGCGTTTTTTTGGAGGTGATACAACAACATGTTAATAAAGAAAAAGATAACTGAAACATCTGGAAAGATATAAGTAAATGCATACAAGATCTACTTTGAAAATTGGGAAAAATAAAGATGACAAAAAGGGAGGAAAACAAAAAAATGCAGTTTGGGTTTTTATGATGACCGAAGAGATGGCTATATAGGTGGGTGGGATGTTCAAGTGTATGCAGCCACTGAGAAAGGAGTTGGTTTAAACTCCGAAACGCATCTGGGTTTACAGATACACTTACAAGCTCTGAGACCCACTTGTTAAAAATCAATGGATCATGTGACAGTGGCTCCAGCGGAAACGGGGGATTTTGGGGGAGGGTTCTGGGTTAAAAGATAAGAGCATTGTGAATGTTATAAAGGAAAAAGTTGTTACTCAGACGAGAGGCTTTTTGGATACACACCCTAGATACCCTACATCCCAAAGGCCTTAATAGGGATTATGAAGTGATGTGTTTTTAATTGGATTCAATATACTTTTTTGCAGACTACGACAACCTGATCGCGAGGGGAGGATTTGTTACCGTTCCCGGACTGGGATATTAGTCTTGTAAATATATTGTTTAGAAAAGATTCCTACTGTATATAAAAAAGTATTTTTTCTGTTTTCTTTCTTTTCCCTCTTTTTTCCTTTTTTCTGAGGTCATTTCCTGTCTGAATTGATTGGTGGGATCATGTGACTATACCTATAAAATGTGGAACATAGTCTGTTACTGATGTGAAGTTGAAGAAGGCTGGACGGGCCGAAACGCGTCCTGTGACACTTGTTTTCTTTGGAATAAAAGTATACTTCCTACACGCCTGCTGGGATTCATCGATTTTTTTTATTTTGTTGGGGATAACCCCTTCCTGTGCAAGCTTCCCAGTGGTAAACTGTTTTTGACTTTATATTAATGTTATAAAGTAAGCACAGGAACAGAGCTAGTGAGTCAGAGACTATAACTGGCACTGGTGTATGGTCCGAAAGGGGTTTAAATAGAGCACCGAGTCCCAGGATCAGAACCTGATAGGTCATGACTCGGCGCTCCATTAGTTAGAACACTAGCATACAGGAATAGATCAGCCAAGCAATCAGCCTACTGCTAGTCTCCTCCAGCACACGCCCTCTGCAGGGAGAAAGAGCATTGCATCCTGTTGATAAGGATGCTATTGCGTCACCAGGGGGCGTGATTTAACAGCATGCCCCTCCTAGCGCGGCCACGCAGAGGTCAGAGATTGTGCCACTGGAGCCCGGACAGGTAAGTTTGTGACAGTAACTCAGGAACAGTGCAGGACAAGTAATGTAATTTAAGTACACATTTGGGGAGACTTATTAAAACTGGTAAATAGGAAAACTGGCTTCGGTTCCCATAGCGGCCAATCAGATTATATCTAAAGGAACATCGAAAAATGAAAGGTGGAATCTAATTGGTTGCTAAAGGAAAATAAGCCAGTTTTCCTTTGGACCAGTTTCGTAAATCTCCTCATTATCTCCAGGATAACTCTGTATCTATATTACAAGATAATGATCATTGATGGATTACTATAATATATTCTTATAACTTTTATGGCTGGATGCCGTGTTCTGCATGTATTGATTCATAGACACACATCGCCACCTAGAGGACATGAAGCAAATGGCCATAACAGAGCTGCAAGTGAATCTTGCTGGACATATGGAGAAGACATACGGTAGGCACCTTTGCACATCTGGTGGGAGTGCTCTAATCTCCAATCGTTCTAGCAAATGCTCACAATATATGGCTGCTGAACAAGTCTCATCTCAGCCTGAATCTCTCAGCTGTTGTCACTGGAGTCATCATAAAATTATATTTGCTACTTACGGTACTATTTTGCTGTAATGAAGCATGCGAGACAGACCGGCCCCCGTCCTATGCTGTAGTGGCTGCATTTTTAGAAAGAGAAATTGTGTAAAATAAAACTTATTTTATCTCTGTGCAGTGTTACTGCTTGTCCTGATCAGGAAATAGCCTTATGGGAAGATAGCGTCTGTTCTTATAGATAGGACATGAGCTTTACTGATACAAAATAAGTGTAAGGGTACTTTGACACTAGCGTTTTTGTTTTCCGGCATAGAGTTCCGTCCTAGGGGCTCTATGCCGGAAAACTACTGATCAGTTTTATCCTAATGCATTCTGAAATGGAGAGAAATCCGTTCAGGATGCATCAGGATGTCATCCGTTCAGTACCCAAACGTTTTTTGGCCGGAGAAAAATATGCAACTTTTCCCCCCATCCTATTGATAAGGGATAACTTATTTCTGTGGTCCAACCCCTTTCAGGAAAAATGTTTTTTGTCTATAGGACTGGTTCCACCTTAAACTGCTCAGTCACCTCTGATAATATATGCACCTTTAAAGAGAATCTGTATTGCCCTGGAGCAAGGGGTACTTTGAAGTCTGGACATTTGTGGACATTTTCCTGTTTCCTCTATACAAAGATAAAACTTCTTACTTTATTTCTCTTGAAAGGGTTAACTTATACTGTTTATTACTGTGTTACTGCATTTTATATGTATGTTGTGATACATATGTTGTTCATTTGCACTGTATTTACATGTCTCTGGGGAAAGGGTCAATAAACACTGAGAGACTTTTGGGACTTTGAATAAGAAGCTGGTAATTTTCCAAAGCTATCATAGGCTATAAAGAAGAGCATGTTTTGGAGGGAAAAAGCCAGACATTGTTTAACACCAAAACCAGACAGACTGCCCTTTTGAATGTCTGGTGTAGCTATGTTATGTCTGGAAACTTGTTTTTGTCTGGAAAAACTGCTATGTGAGGGAGGAGACCTGATGGATTTTTGCCTGATGCTTGACAGAGTTTGGGATGACGTCTGACGATGTCCTAATATGGACACCGTATGTGTCAATGCCATTAAGTATGATTGAAGCTCTAATGTAAGTCGGAAGTGGTAACTTTGTTATTGTTTGTGCTGAGTTTCTTCACTTCACCCCTCCCCCTAGAAGGTTCCAGTCTAGCTAAAGCTGCTAAAGTTGTATATCAGTGAGGGTCCAACTGCTCCGACCCCCAGTCTGGAGAGTGGGGGGGGGGGGGGGTTTGTCCACCATTCTAAATGGAGCAGAGGAAGCAAATTGCACGCCGCTGCTCCATTCGTTTCAATATTAGCGCTGCAAATAGCTCACGGTTCTGATCAGCGTGGTCTGGACCCCCCTGCAACATGGATAACTTGTTTTCCTGATAAACCCATATTATAAAGAAGTCATAGTGAATCTTACCCTTTTACTATAATTTTTAAAAAGTTCTTTACTAACTTCTATTTTCTGAAATGATACATCCTAGGATCGGTTTTGAAGAAAGGCAGGTAAACAACAAAGTCTCTTCCACATGGTTTATTGCTTGTTCCAGCCAACTTACAGTTCAGTTGCAGCCAGGTCAGGTAATCAGGCCACAGGCCAGTGTGTGATCTGCAGCCTCTCACTCAACAGACCCACCCTGCCTCATGCTGCTGACTTTTAAACGCAATCTTGGACATGGGCCACGCATAAACCCCGGAGTGGATCGTTGGGAGTAAGCAACCACCCAGGTCTTTGCTTACTTCCAGTAAAAGCCAGTCCCGGATTAGATGAAACCAGCTATGCTAGTTAACAAGAGCATCGAATATCTATTGTAGTGGACGCACAAGCTAAAGGCATTTACTCCACCAAGGCCAGGTACCTTGGTGGCACGTCTCAGGTGCACCCCAGCAAAACCTCGATATGCATCTCCTTAATAGGTTTCTTGCACCATTCCCAGAGATACATACTGCCTGATACTGCCTCACAATATATATATATATATATATATATATATATATATATTAGCAGGATTACTCGGCTTCGCACGGGTATATTTCATCCTAACGTTTGTGTGAGGTTAAAAGATATCCACAGTGTCTCCCATAACAGTAACCTCCACAGCATCCCACCCCCTTAACTTTGACCTCCACAGCAGCCCGCCCCTTTGACAGTGACCTCTACAGCGCCCCACCCTGTTAACTGTGACCTTCAGAGTCCCCGTCCTGATAACAGTCTTCTCCACAGCAGCCCGTCCCCTTAACACTGTCCCTGCACACGTGTGCATTCCGTGTCTGTATGTCCACATGGCCACTCTGCAAAATGATAGGACATGTCCTATTATTGTCGGCATTACAGACAAGTATAGAACTGTTATATTAGAGGCCGGCTGTTCTGTTCCGCATTATGTGGAATGCACACACTCGGTATCCATGTTTTGTGGATCCGCAATTTGTGGACTGCAAAACATCCAACGGTCTTGTTCATGAGCCCTTACAGTGATTAACGATGAAGTATGATGGCAGACACACACAGCATTGTTTACTATTAGCATTGGTCTCTTTGAGTATTACACTACGTTCCTATGGACCCCAGGCAGGGTCTCCATAGGAACTACTGTGGGGCAGCCTTATATTATTCAGGAGGACCGAGGCTGCCACACACAACATCCAGCTTCCCCGATCCTCGCTATGGGGAGAGTGCTCTCTCGGGTTTTTCAGCTCCCAGATGCCGTGATCACATTTGACCACATCATCTGAGGGTTTGAATGTGTGCGATCAACATCTTCGATCGCATACATTAGTCCCGGGTATGTGCTGTTTAACCCCTTCATGCATTATATACATGTACGCGATAATCTGTAAGGGATTGTATGGAGCCGGCTGCTGTGCTGAGCCCAATCCATACACAGCGGGTGCTGGCTGTATAATATACCAGGCACCCGGCCGCAATGATAAGGAATGGCGATCATGCTGAACATAGTCATTTAATCCCTCAAATCTGTTGTGTTAGGCAGACGGAGCAGGCTGCCTCCCGATCGGAGCCCCCACAGTGAAATAGTGGGGCTCCGATCGGTTACCAAACAGCCTGGGGACTGCTGGGGCTTCCCAGGGCTGTCACAGTAACCTCCCTGCTAAGCTGTGCCCGAGTCACAGCTAAGCAGGGAACGCGTCAAAGTCCTAAAGCCACCTGCACATGTGGGTGAACACACATAAGACCCGCATGAATTTCCATGCAGATTTATGTGCTTTTCCGCAGCATATCCGCATCAAAATCTGCAATGTCTAATAATGTTTTTTGGTGCAGATTTCACCCTTCCTTTGCGGTTTAAGCTGCAGATATTTTATCCTTTTCAAACATAATTAACATGCTGCAGATTTTGAAATCCACAGTGTAGGTCAATTTCAGCACAGAATAAAATCTGCAAAGTGTACATGAGATTGTGTAACCTCATGCACTTTGCTGATACTGTAATACGCTGCAGTTTTTATGCACAGGAATCCGTGCTGAAAAACCGCATGTATTCTGCAACATGTGCAGGTGGCCTAATAGATCTTTATTAGGGTGAATGGGATAAGGGATCACAAGAATCATAGTTTTAAGTAAAAAGTGAAAAAAATCTAAAGAAAAAAAAAACACAAAATATTAAAAGTTTAAATCACTCCCTTCCCCAATTTTCCATCTAAAAATATATAAATAGCAAATATAAACATATCAGGTATCGCCGCGTCCGAAAATGTCTGATCTATTAAAATATTTTAAACGTTTTTCTGTGCGGTGAAAGCCATAATGGAAAAAAATGAAAAACCCATGGTTTGCCATTTTTTTGTCACCTTATCCCCCCAAAAAATTGAATAACAGTGATCAGAAAGTCGTACATACCCAAAAAATGGTACCGATAGAAACTACAATTTGTTCTGCAAAAAGCACGCCCCCGTACAGCTCTGTAGACCGACATATAAAAAAAAGTAATGGCTGTCAGAATATGGCAATGCAAATTTTTGAATTTTTTTTAAAGTAATAAAACAAAAGTTTGTATCGCTGTAATCGTATTGAGCTGCAGAATAAGGGCATCATGCCATTTTTAGTGCACAGTGAACGCAGTGATGTCAAAACCCCCAAAAACATGGCGGAATTGTGTTTTGTTTTTTTCAATTTTACCCCACAAAGATTTTTCTTTTCCCGTTTTCCAACACAAGACAAGGTAAATTAAATGGTGCCATTAAAAATATATATATATATATATATATATATATATACACATCTTGTCCCGCAAAAGATGAGCCCTCATATGGCCATGTGAACAGAAAAATAAAAAAAGTAATGGCTATTTAAACGTGGGGAGGAAAAATAAAAAATTAAAAGAGGCCCAGTCTTTAAAGGGTTAATTAACTTTTTGCATGAAATTTTCACCATGTTCAATTGTATTGTCTTCTGAGAGAATTTTTTTTGTTTTTCGATGTTTCTAATTCATCTGCTTTAGGGCTCATGCACACTAACGTATGTATTTTGTGGTCCACAAAACACAGATCCGCAAAAAAAAAATCGTGTTACATCCGTTTTTTTTGGCGGATCCATTGTAACAACGCCTGTCCTTGTTCGCAAAACAGACAAGAATAGAACATGTTCTATTTTTTGCGGAACAGATTTGCAGACATACAATACAGAATGTACAATGGGGCATTTCCGTTTTTTTACGGTCCAGTTGAAATGAATGGTTCCGCATACTGGCCGCCCAAAAAAATATGGAATGGACACGGACAAAAAATACTTTTGTCTGCATGAGCCCTTAGGCTACATGCACACGACAGTGAAAATAAAAATCTGTTAAAAATGGATAAACTGTCAGTTTTTAATCGTGTTTTTTCAGTGATGCCTTTTCGAGAAATGGGGCGCTAAAAACTGTTCCATTCCATTTTATGGGGGCTGTCAGTCAGTGAAAACGGACAAGGTAGAACATGTTCTATTTTTTGATGTCTGTTATTCACCTTTGTCTGAATAACCCCATAGGTTACCACTGTACTTAAAACAGATGTGTGACAGCCATTAAAAAACGTCCATCACATGTCCGTTTTTCACTGTCGTGTGTATATAGCCTTAATAAAGAATCATTATTTTTGTATATAGTGAGGCGTGCTTCTTGTAGGTGCTGTCTGAAGTGATCTTTACATCTTCTCTCGGTGTGGCTGACATATTGCAGGCATGAATACATGTGATGGAATATATTCAGTCTCACACTGAATTTGATGCTGAGCCACTTACATTTCTGTAGTGACAAACAATAGACAATTCTTTAAACTGTTAAATGACAGCAGGTTACGCAATATGCAGCCGCCGGCGTCCTGTCCTCACCACAACCTCTGCTCTTACGTTTTTTATAGCAGATGAATTTAATGAGTTTTTATTTCCATAGAATTGAATCACGGCGGAGTATACAACAGTGGGCCTCATTTATCAAAACTAAAAGTTGCCCATAGCAACCAATCAGAGCTCAGCTTTCATTTTCTAAATTGGCTCTGAAAAAATGTAAGCCGAGCTCTGATTGGTTGCTATCGGCCACAAAGACATTTTCCCTCTTAGGCAGTTTGATAAATTAGAGTATTAACGCCCAATCCTCTATACAACGCCTGCAAGGTTGTCACAGCCCCGCCCCCTGTTTCTGACATTGCTGATATAGTAGTAATATAATTACATTATGATTAGACATGAGATCCTCACACCTTATACTACAGGAGCAGCTATTCATCTATTACTGCTGACAACCTGCCTCTATATCATGTCTGAGAGGTTGTCACAGCCCTGCCCCCGTTACTGACATCACTGATATAATATAATTACATTGTGATCAGACATGAGATCCACACACCTTATACTACAGGAGCAGCTATTCATCTATTACTGCTGACAACCAGCCTGTATATCATGTCTGAGAGGTTGTCACAGCCCTGCCCCCCGTTACTGACATCACTGATATAATATAATTACATTGTGATCAGACATGAGATGCTCACACCTTATACTACAGGAGCAGCTATTCATCTATTACTGCTGACAACCAGCCTGTATATCATGTGTGAGAGGTTGTCACAGCCCCGCCCCCTGTTACTGACATCACTGATATAATATAATATAATTACATTGTGATCAGACATAAGATCCGCACACCTTATACTACAGGAGCAGCTATTCATCTATTACTGCTGACAACCAGCCTGTATATCATGTCTGAGAGGTTGTCACAGCCCCGCCCCCTGTTACTGACATCACTGATATAATATATAATATAATTACATTGTGATCAGACATAAGATCCGCACACCTTATACTACAGTGAATTTTTTAATAAACCCATTAGTTACAATGTGACCAAGTTTAACATTAAAATCCTTTCCTCATCTCTTTGTCAATCTACATTTCCTAGAACTGCCCTGCAGAGAATCTTTGAGAAGGTAGAAGGACATTCATCTGTATAGTACTAATTATTGAAATGATATATATTATGGATGGAAATGATCATATATTATATGAATTGCGAGATGTTTCCATTGTCAGCAGTAGTGTAATATCAGTAGGTAGGGATGAACATGGAAAGTGATCCCTAACTAGAACCCCGCCTGCTTTACCTGCCTACTTCTAGAGCAAGGTCTAAGTAGCAAGTCCGCAACTGGTTGACGTTCCCTACTCTGCTAAGGTGTGAGACGAATAGCACAAAAGGACAAAAAGAAGACACAGAGACAGAGTCATCCTGAAATGGGTCTGAAACAGGAGGACAATAAAGTACCAAATCGAGAGACAGAGAGTAGTCCAATAACCAAGCCGAGATCAGAACCAGACAAGAAGCTGAGTGCCAATACATTAGACATAGAGTGGTCAAAATGAAAAGCCAAGGTCAAAACACTAGTTATCCAAAATACGCAACCAGGAACACAGCTAGTGAGTCAGAGACTGGCACTGGTATGAGGCCAGGAAGGGGTTTAGATAGAGCACCAGGATAAGAACCTGATAGGTCATGACTCTGCACTCCATTATTCAGAACACTAGCACACAGGAAAAGATCAGCTGAGCAATCAGTCCACTGCTAGTCTCCTCCAGCACACGCCTGCTGTGGGGAGAAAGATCATTGCATCCTGTTGTTAAGGAGCGAGGCTTAGAAAAGTGTCTATTCCGGCGTAGTCTCGCTGAAGCTGGAGATCTCACCGCTGGAGCCTGGTCAACAGTGGCATACCTCCAAAGGGGCAGACCACACAGCTGCTGCCTGGGGAAAAGAGGCCTGCTGTGAACCAAAAGCCCAGTCCCTTAATTACACTCATTACTGTCAAGCTCCAGTATATTATCCCTATCATTAGTGGAGAAAGCTAAAGGACATGTGATGATGTCATCACAGGTCCTGTACACCTAGTAAAGGAAAGAATGCACAAAGAATGGTGTAGTTCCCTGGTTAGATAGGAACATCTGCCAAGACCTATGATGACATCGTCTTCAGCATCACAGGTTACGTACATCTAGTAAAGGAACTGCACAGAGCATCATCACAGGTCCTTCAACCCCTAACAGCATGGAGAAGAACTGCAGGATGAGCTCTCCACTGAGACTAGAATGGAGTGGTCAGAGGAGGTCCTCCTCCTTTCTCTTCATTTACACCCCATTCCCTATTTTACCTCATATCTCACTCATATATATAGTACTGCAGAAAGGTACAACCACTATTACCTCATGTACCTCACACAATAACCATAATATATAACTAACCACAGATATCTGTACACATTGCACTATTATACCTTGTACTTCTCACATCAGTACACTGCTTTACATAATATAAGTATATATATATAGTATATAAAGCAGCGTACTGATGTGAAAAGTACAAAGTATATTAGATGCAGTGTGTATAGATATGTAGTATATACAGCAGTGTACTCATATGTGAGGTACAAGCTGCAATTTATACCTCACATATCAGTACACTGCTGTATATACTGGCCTGGAAATGGTAGTGGAAGGGCTATGAATGGGGCATGGGGGCCCAATTTAGATTGTTGTTATGGGCCCAGTGATTTCTATCTGTATGCTCCTGCCGGACAGGTAAGTTTGTGACATTACACCCCCTGAAACACACACACCTTTTTAAGAGGGGCCACTGGACCCTCAACATGGGGAGCAGGCTTTGATGGAAATTTTAAATGGAACTTCCTAATTTGACAAGGAGCATGAACGTCCTGAGCCGGCACCCATGTTATCTCCTCAGGACCATACCTCTTTCAATGAAACAAACCCGGAACTTTCCAAGAATCTTCTCCACCTCATATTCCATCTCGCCTAGAGTTACCATTGGATCAGGAGATTAAGGTGGAGAAATCACAGGAGGAATGTATTCTTTAAGCAATGGCTTATGGAAGACATTATGAATCCTGAGCGAGGAAGGCCAATGAAGACAAAAAGATACTAGATTAATCACAGACCTGATTCTATATGGTCCAATAAACAAGTTTACCAGACAGTACTCTGAGACCCAGCCCTCTTACTACTGGTGCAAGTAATGCACCTCTTCCCTTGGTGTGCCACTACTCTTTGCTCCTGATACCTACTGCGGCACGGTCTGATGAAGGCCTGCGTGCCGAAACGGTTAACACACATACTGCCACATGATTCCTATGTACTCAGCATTAAAGCACCTTTGATTCAAGATAATCTGCTGTGATCTGTTATTATCTATAACTGGGGTGGGAACCCTATACACAGCAAACCTCAAGCAGTGTGCGACAAAGCTTTGAGAACCACAGTACTCTGAGAAGCACATTTTTAGTAAAAAGCCAGACGAGCACACCCAGTACAAAGTACAACGACTGTTTCCTATTAGCTTGTTTACGTTGGCTGCTTTGAGCTTTTTCAGGTTGCAAGACTGAGCTCATACTGTGCACAGATCGTCAATAATAGCATCCACTGCAGGATTTACAGAGCTGAACCCAGAGACAGAACCACAGATTAAAGCCATAATTACAACAAAAAAAGGTGAGATACCACAAGAAGAGCTGACTCTGCTAGTTGCAAAAACCTTTTCCAGTAATTTTGGCTGTCAGAAACAAAACACCTTAAAAACTGCTCGAACACTTGGTTGACCCTTTCAGATTGTCCATTTCTCTCAGGATGGAACACAGGTGAGAAAATGAGCTTGATCCCCAGTTTGTTGCTAAACTCTCTCCAGAATCTCGAGACGAATTGGATACCTCTGTCCGAGATAATGGACTCAGGTATGCCATGCTGTCCACAAACAAAGCAGCTAATTCTTTCGCTTTAGCAAGTTTCTTTAATGGCAGTAGATGACACATCTTAGAGAACCTATCTATGACCACCCAGATGACCAACCTACACCGGGAGGCCGGAAGGTCTATAATGAATTCCATAGAGATGTTGGTCCAAGGTCTCTGTGGAATGAGCAAAGGACAAAGTAAACCCGCAGGACATCTCCTGGGTACCTTGGCCCTAGCACATACATCCTGAACGAAACTTCCTTTCAGAGCATCAAATTCGGACGAGGCCTCAGGAGACAAATGGAGAAGATCCGCCCCCTTGGCAATGACAGGAAAAGTTTCAATGAATTTCCTATAACAATTTGAAAAGCTAAAAAAAGTTGAAGAGTCTTGAGAGGGGTAGGCCTGGTCGAAATCGACAACGGCTCGCACCTTAGCGGGATCAATACAGAATTTTTGCAGGATGTAACCTCTCCTACACCAAACTCGCATTTGCTTAATTTTGCAAACAAATTATGGTCCTTCAGTTTTTGAAGGATGTTCCTCACATGTAAAACATGACACGACTAATCCATGGGAAAAAAAATCATCAAGATATACCACTAGGAGCTGACTCTCAGAAAATATCTTTTACCAGGTTCTAAAACTTAGCTGGGGCATTGCACAGCCCAACGGGCATCACCAGATATTCAAAATGCCTTTTGGAGGTATTGAATGCAGTTTTCCATTCATCCACCTCCCTGATTCTGATCACATTGTAGGCTCCTATAAGGTCAATCTTGAAAAATCACTGAGACCCAACAATTTGATTAAATAATTCAGGAATTTGAGGAAGGGAGTACTGGTTCCGGATAGTAATTTTATGAGGTCCCTGTAATCAATACAAGGGCGCAGTCCACCGTCCATACAGAGGGTCGAATGTGCCTTTAATTTAGACTATCCTGAATATAGTCTTACATGGCCCAGAAAGGTTGAAAATCTGTCCCTTGGGATGTTTAGCACCAGGGACCAGTTCAATGGTGCAATCATATTCCCTATGAGGAGGTAAAGCTTCAGAAGTCAACTTGGAGAACACATCCTGAATGTCCTTGATGAAACAGGGGTAGGACCCTCCTCCACTTGTAGACCAGAGAGTAGAACTGATAAGCAATGATTAGAGTACTGAGGACTAGTGTCGGACTGGGGTGCCTAGGGCCCACCAGTAAAATGTATTTTGTGGGGCACCCGTACAGATACATTCAAATATTACCTGCTCACACAGCAGCAGGATGCTACCAGATGATTAAATATGGGGGTCCCTGCAGCAACTTTGAGGACGTAGGTCCTGGGGAAAAGAGGATACTGGCTAGCTTTCCTTTATACCTAGAAGTCATCTCAGCTATCTGATCATGTCTACGAAGATGTGAAAGTAGCCTCACTCAATCTTGCTCTCACCATTCACTTAGGCTTCCAAATGAGCATAAATCACAACACAACACAACACAATCCACATACCCTAAACACACACTGCCACCACCAACTGCGTTCTATGGAATTCCGGGCCAAAAGGTGCCCAAACTGATGCACTCACAAAGTAATGCAAGCCATATATATACTCTAAAACAGATACTTGGGCAAACTATTGAAGTTTTAGGCTTTAATGTGCAAAAGGTACAGTACTTAGTTACAGAAAATAAAGAAAAAAACTGACACATACACGTGCAAAAACAGGTGTCATGTACGGAGACTGCCCTGTCACATTACCTGGGTGTGACTGCCAAGAGTTAAAGTATTTCACACACTAAGGGCTCATTCAGGCGGCCGTATGCTGTCCGCAAAAATGCGGATCCATTTTTTCGCGGATTAGATGCAGAATACGGCCATCTGAATGAGCCCTTAGTCTCACACAACCTTAGGAGTTTATTATAAACCACCTAATATACCAGAGTCCACAGAAAATCTATTACTAAATCATAATGAAGATGTTATTATGGGGGACTTCAACTACCCAGATATAGACTGGGAAACTGAAAGCTGTGCATCCCATAAAGGAAACAGGTTCTTGGCAATAACCAAAAACAATTTCCTTTCCCAACTGGTTCAGGACCCGACTAGAGGGACGGCCATACTGGACTTAGTATTAACCAATAGACCTGACAGAACAACGGGGGACACCTGGGAAATAGTGACTATAAAATACAACCACAAAATGGGAGATTTTTAAAAGCATTGTAACATCTAATTGTGAGAGGTACATACCTTATATGCACAGCTGCATTTTTGGGTTGAGCACATCCTGCTTCATGCCACCTTTAAGTTGTTTTGTGTATATATAATTTTTGGAGGTATATAAACTCCTATGTAAATGTAGCCTGTTTTCCATCCACAGGCTACATTTCGGTGCACCTGTGAGGCCTGGGCCATATCAGCCAGTCTTGGGTGGGGCTCACAGCCTTCTCCCTCCTCCCATTGCAGGCATGGTTACATGCTGGAGGTAACTGAGGAGTTTGCTGTGATTCGGCCTATACATTCCTGTAATGCCCACTGGCCCCTGGTATTGCCCATACAGCACAGGTAGGTGAGTATTAAGTCCCGAGCTACTTGAGAAACCTTGGCACGGTGCTCGGGCTTAGACATGTCCTCCACTGTAGGACATGTTGACTAATCTCTCAATTTTAACATCAGTTTTCTTTAGTAAGACCGCAGTGTGCACATGTCTTGTCAATTGTTATTGCTATATTGCTATATTATTTATTACATCCACACTATTGCCATCTTGTGTAGGATGTCTAATGTGGTACTTGGGGTCCGCTGCGGGCATCCTCCACCGTATGCATTTTTGCTGGGGATTGGCATTAGAAACGGTCCATAAGTGCAGGATCTGCTCCCCTGTATATATATGCACAACTGCATTTTTGGGTTGAGCACATCCTGCTTCATGCCACCTTTCAGTTGTTTTGTGTACATACCTTATAGGAATAAAAGGCTAAGAAACAATAAAAAAACAATGTGGATAAATAGAACTGTAAAGAAAGACATGACAAAAAGAAAGCATATAAATCACTAAAACAGGAGGGGAGCCAGGAAGCACCGATAAACTATAAGGAAAAAAAAAGATTTAAAAAACTAATAAAAAATGCCAAACTAGAGACCTACAGATTAATTGCCAAAGAGAGTAAAACTGACCCTAAAATGTTCTTCAATTATATAAATGGTAAGAAATATAAATCTGAAGGAGTCGGCCCTCTACATAGCAATGAGGGGGGTGTTGCAAAGAGCGACGAGGAGAAAGCAAAACTATTAAATATTTTTTTCTCCACTATATTCACTGAGGAAAATAAACTGTCAGATGAAATGCAGAATGTAAAAGTAAATCCCCCATTAAAAGTGCCCTGTCTGACCCAGGAAGAAGTACAACAGCGACTTAAAAAGATTCAAATAGACAAATCGCCAGGACCAGATGGCATACACCCCCGTATCCTAAGGGAATTAAGTGATGTCATAGCCAGACCTTTATTTCTGATATTTACGGACTCTATACTGACAGGGAATGTTCCACAGGATTGGCGCATAGCAAATGTGGTGCCAATATTCAAAAAGGGTCCAAAAACAGAGCCTGGAAATTATAGGCCGGTAAGTTTAACATCTGTTGTGGGTAAACTGTTTGAAGGGTTTCTAAGAGATGCTATCTTGGAGTATCTCAATGAAAATAAGCAAATAATGCCATATCAGCATGGCTTCATGAGAGATCGGTCATGTCAAACTAATTTAATCAGTTTCTATGAGGAGGTAAGTTCTAGACTTGACAGCGGTGAATCAATGGATGTCGTATATCTGGACTTCCCCAAAGCATTTGACACCGTACCTCATAAAAGGTTAGTATCTAAAATGAGGATGCTCGGACTGGGAGAAAATGTCTGTATGTGGGTAAGTAACTGGCTGAGTGACAGAAAACAGAGGGTGGTTATTAACGGTACACACCCAGATTTGGTCACTGTCACTAGTCACTAGAGGATTCTTTACGGTAAGAGCAGTGAGATTATGGAACTCTCTGCATGAGGAGGTGGTGATGGTGAGTACAATAAAGGAATTCAAGAGGGGCCTGGATGTATTTCTGGAGTGTAATAATATTACAGGTTATAGCTACTAGAGATGGGTCAGTTGATCCAGAGAGTTATTCTGATTGCCTGGATTGGAGTTGGGAAGGAATTTTTTCCCCTTAAGTGATGAAAATTGGCTTCTACCTCACAGGTTTTTTTTGCCTTCCTCTGGATCAACTTGTAGGAAACAGGCCGAACTGAATGGACAGATGTCTCTTTTCGGTCTTATATACTACGTTACTATGTTACTTACACGCAGACCACAGATTGGACATAAATCACATTGCAAATTTTTGTCTAAAAATCATATTTTCAATTGGCCTTTATTAAAAAATATTTAGCCATTCTGTCACAAAGGGTTAACTTTTTCGAACTGTGTGACGTACTTTCGCTTTCACTAATAAGCCTCATCTGTAAATCACCAAGAGGTCATAAACAAGAGGTCATAAACACTTACTTAAGCCACATTTTTATCAGTAAGATAAGGATTATAATGAGTGATTATAAGGTCAGAGAGCAGAGATAAGGAGCCCTTCAGCTCCCAAACTCAGTAAGTTAACGATATGGATGGAATTATTTAGCAATGCTAAGTTGAAATCGCAATGCGATTAAGCAAATATATAAGAATCGCATTGCGATTTCAACTTAATTCTCAGATCCGACAGTACATTCTACTGGAGGAGGCGTTCCCATGGTGATCGTTAGCTCAAAGTTGTAATCGCAATGCGTTTATTGCGGTATATTATCCCTCTGGGTGTCTTTTACAGCCTTTTTAGTGCCCAAAAGTTCGGGTCCCCATTGACTTCTATGGGGTTCGGGTTCGGGATGAAGTTCGGGTTGAGTTCGGATCACGAACCCGGACATTTTCCGGAAGTTCGGCCGAACCTCTCGAACCCGAACATCCAGGTGTTCGCTCATCTTTAGTGGTGAGTAGCAAACTGGTTTCAGGCACAGACTTGTAGTTCTCTCTTTGCTGAGCCTTAGTTACACTGACATGCTATTGCTGAGCCTAGTTCTCTGCCCTTATACTTCTTCCCAGTACTGTCCTCTGGTAGTCAATAATGACAGGCTGCTGAGGCTGGACATGCTGAGCCTTGTAGTTCTCTGGAACTACAAGGCTCAGCATGTCCAGCCTGTCATTCCTGATTACCAGAGGACAGGACTGATAGTATAGAAGAGCACTACAAGGATCAGCATGTCCAGTCTGTTATTACTGATTACCAGAGGACAGTACTGGGAAGGCGTATAAGGGCAGAGAACTACCAGGCTCAGCATGTCCATGTTGTCATTATTGATTACCAGAGGACAGTACTGATGGATAGTATAGCAGAGATGGTATAGCTGAGCCTTGTAGTTCTCTGCTCTTATGCTCCCTCCTAGTACAGTCCTCTGGTAATCAATAATGACAGGCTGGACATGTTGAGCCGTGTAGTTCTCTGCCATACTCTCTACCAGTACAGTCCTGTGGTACTCAGTAATGAGAGGCAGGCATAAGGATAGATTCACATATATACACTCTGTAGCGTGTTCTGTCTATTGTATTTGGCACCATATACGTGCAGTTTTATTGCCTCGAGTGTTGTGCAAAATGCCACAAGGGGGCCCACTGAGGCTTTATCACCCAAGGGCCCACATGAACCTGGAGCCGGCCCTGATCCCGGGGATGGAGGGAACGCAGAAAGAAATTGTATGGAATCTCAAACTTTTTGGAGAGGGCCACCATGTCTGCATTTCCTTAGCAGGTACAAAAAATCCAGTTTCTCCCAGTGGCGCCGGTCCAAAGTTTATCACTAGTGTTGAGCGAATCGAAGTTGATGAAGTGGAACTTGATCCGCATTTCAGGAAAAATTTGATTGGTCACAAATCCGAATTTCCTCGCGCTCCGTGGTAATAAATCACATTTTTCCTAAAATGGATGCTGCACATGTTACAAAGTGAAAGTAAGAAGCCTGGGAATGAGGGATCACCCATAATGCCATGCAGCCAGCCAATCAGCAGATAGCCAGCCCCTGTGATGTCATGCCCGGTCTCCGCCATTTTTCAGTGAACTTAGTGCAGGGAGAGACGTTACAGACACTAGGGACAGTGATCAGGAAAGACTTTAATTACAAAATAATAGTTTTCAGAAATGTAGGGAAAGATTATGCATAGTGTAGGGAAAGGATAGGGAGGCATTATCTACACTGTAGGGAGAGAGCAGGGACCAATAGGAGAGTGTACACCCTGGGTAATAGGTGCGATCCTTTTACACCTTGCTGCACTAATTGGGGTTAAGAAGCGTAATAATACTACTGATTTTAGGTTGTTAACATTCTTCTATACATAAGTAATTCCATTAATCGTTGATTCCGTAATTGGGATAAAATAGCGCTCTCTTTTTCCACGTACTTGGTTTTACGCCTTGTTTTTTACATAAGCAATTCCACTAGGATCCGTTTTTTGGGGTTTGTTCTTACGACAGATCAGAAGAAGGAAAAAATAAACTGGTCTCAGCATGTAACAGAACAGGGTCTGTAGAAATCTATGTGGAATCAGCTGACGGCGGTGAAAAAGGAGTGCGCTCTTTCACTCTATAGTAGAATCTTGGGCCACTGCACGGTCCTTTATACCTGATGCTAACATTGACCTGTAGAGTTCACAATTCAGTTATTTGGTCAGTTTTTTGTGCAGTGATTCTAAGAGCGACGCCTGTCATCTAAATGTCATACGGACAGTGGCGTAACTAGACTGTTATGGGCCCCAGTGCAAACTTTGGATCGGCCCCACCCCCCCATTTTTACAAAGAGGTGGCAGATTTTCTTTACACTAAGGAATCTTTTACACGAGCAGATGCCGTGCGGCTAATCCGCTGCGTGAAAGATTGCCAAGCCCCGTTCCAGACAGCAGAGACACGGAGCAGTAACATGAGTGATAATGCTTTGTGCCGCTCTGTGATGTTTTTACTACAAAATCACAGTGAGATAAAGTTGTCACTGTGATTTTGTAGTAAAAAGATCCCAGAGAGGCACGGAGCATTATCGATCATGTCACTGCTCCATGTCTCTGCTGTCCGGAACGTGGCTTGGCACTCTTTCACGCAGCGGATTACCCGTAGAGGATCCGTTCGTGTTAAAGAGCCCAAAGCCCAATGTATGGCTACACTCACCCAGTTCTGATAAAATCTGATTCTACCTCATCCAGGGTGTCGCTGGCGTCGGCGTGATGTCCACTGGATCCTGAATAAGGTCCCTGTGGGGAGAAAAAAAGAATAATCACATCAGGAAGGGATGGTGACTGCCCCTGTGAAATCCCCAGCAGGGGGCGCTGTGCTGGCCTGTAAGACTGAGCCATGCCAATGTATAGCAGGGTAATCCCGGACATTTCCCCTAAGTGCTACGACACAGTACTAATGCCCACATTGTGGTCCCTTCAAAATAGTTATGTCCTCCTTGTGGCCCCTCACAGCAGTTATGCCCACTGTTGTGCCCCTCACTGTAGTTATGCCCAGATATGTGCCCCTCACTGTAGTTATGCCCAGATAATGCCCTTTCAATGGGCATTAATTCCGGATCCGGCCTTGCGGAAAGTGTTCCGGATTTTTGGACGGGACAAAAAGTGCAGCATGCTGCGGTATTTGCTGCGTCCAAAAAACGTTCCGGTCCTGAACTGAAGACATCCTGATGCATCCTGAACGGATTTCTCTCCATTCAGAATGCATGGGGATGATCCTGATCAGGATTTTTCCGGCCTAGAGCCCCGAGGACGGATCTCTAGGACGGAAAGCAAAAATGCAGATGTGAAAGGACCCTTACTGATGACAGGCTCCCACCATCACATCGCGCTGCTGGCCATGTGCGGCCAGCAGAGGGAGTGCTGGAGCTCAAAAGAACAGTGAAGCAGGGAGCTGCGAGGTCTCTCTGCTTCACTCTGGAGACCAAACAGCCCGGCAGTTAATATCGACAATATCACACAACAACAGATAATATTGACAATATCACACAACATCTGCATAAAATCTATTTGTCACAACCAGTGGCGGATTAGAATTGGGGCGTTTTGGTCGGTGGCCCTGGGCCCGGCATTGCTGGGGGGCACTGCGCCAACCCGAACGCCCACATACTGCGGCAGGGCATGGGAGCGTATACTGGCCTAGTAGGCCTGAAGGCCTATGTGGTGGTAGAAGCCCGGCGTGCGTGATGACGTCATCGAGTGCCTGATTAGTGGCGCGAGCAGACTTCGATGTACGTGCGCCTGCCTCACCATTCAGCCCACAGGTAAGTATTAGCCTTTTTATTTGTGTGTGTGTTGTGTGTGCTATTTTTGGGGAGGGGGAAAGGAGATAATAATGAAGGGACATTGGGGGCATGTTTCCATGAGGGCAAATTAATGGATGGCAGTTGTGGGAGCAAATTAATTAATAGATGACAGTGTGGGGGCAAATTAATTAATGGGTGGCAGTGTGGGGGGATAATAAACTAATAGATGACAGTGTGGGGGCAAATTAATTAATAGATGGCAGTGTGGGGGCAAAATAATTAATGGGTGGCAGTGTAGGGGCAAATGAATGGATGGCAGTGTGGGGGAAAATTATTAATGTATAGCAATGGCAGTGTGTGGGGTAATTAATTAATGTATGGCAGTGTGGGGGGTAATTAATGTATGGCAGTGTGGGGGGAGATTACTATATGGGGACGGTGTAAGAGAAATTAATGTATGGGGCAGTGTGGGGGGAAATTACTGTATGGGGGCAGTATGGGGGAAATTACAGTATGGGGCAGTATGGGGGAAATTACTATGTGGGGGCAGTGTGGAGAAAATTACTATATGGGGACAGCGTGGGGGAAATTACTATATGGGGCAGTGAGGGGGAAATTACTATATGGGGGCAGTGTGGGGGAAATTACAATCTGGGGGCAGTGTGGGGAAATTACTATGTGGAGGCAGTGTGGGAAATTACTATATGGGGACAGTGTGGGGAAATTACTATATGGGGGCAGTGTGGGAAATTACTATATGGGGGCAGTGTGGGGAAATTACTATCTGGGGCAGTGTGGGGAAATTACTGTATGGGGGTAGTGTGGGGAAATTACTGTATGGGGACAGTGTGGGGGAAATTATTATATGGGGGCAGTGTGAGGGAAATTACTATATGGGGGCGGTGTGGGGCAAATTTCTATATGGGGCAGTGTGGGGGAAATTACTGTATGGGGACAGTGTGGGGGAAATTACTATATGGGGGTAGTGCGGGGGGAAATTACTATATGGGGACAGTGTGGGGGAAATTACTATATGGGGGCGGTGTGGGGGGAATTATTATATGGGAGCAGTGTGGGGGAATTATTATATGGGGCAGTGTGGGGGAAATTACTATATGGGGCAGTGTGGGGGAAATTACTATATGGGGCAGTAAGGGGTAAATTACTATATGGGGGCAGTGAGGGGTAAATTACTATATGGGGGCAGTGTGGGGGAAATTACTATATGGAGCAGTATGGGGGAAATTACTATATGGAGCCAGTGAGGGGGAAATTACTATATGGGGGCAGTGTATGGGAAATTACTATATGGGGACAGTGTGGGGGAAATTACTATATGGAAACAGTGTGGGGGAAATTACTATATGGGGCAGTGAGGGAAATTACTGTATGGGGGCAGTGTGGGGTAAATTACTATATGGGGCAGTGTGGGGTAAATTACTATATGGGGCAGTGTGGGGGAAATTACTATATTGGGGCAGTGTGGGGGAAATTACTATATGGAGCAGTGTGGGGGAAATTACTATATGGAGGCAGTGAGGGGGAAATTACTATATGGGGGCAGTGTGGGGTAAATTACTATATGGGGGCAGTGTGGGGGAAATTACTATATTGGGGCAGTGTGGGGGAAATTACTATATGGAGCAGTGTGGGAGAAATTACTATATGGGGCAGTGTGGGAGAAATTACTATATGGGGGCAGTGTGGGGAAATTACTATATGGAGGCAGTGTGGGGAAATTACTATATGGGGGCAGTGTGGGGAAATTACTATATGGGAGCAGTGTGGGGAAATTACTATATGGGGGCAGTGTGGGAGAAATTACTATATGGGGCAGTGTGGGAGAAATTACTATATGGGGACAGTGTGGGGGAAATTACTATATGGGGACAGTGTGGGGAAATTACTATATGGGGGCAGTGTAGGGAAATTACTATATGGGGGCAGTGTAGGGGAAATTACTATATGGGGACAGTGGGGGAAATTACTATATGGGGGCAGTGTGGGGAAATTACTATATGGGTCAGTGTGGGGGAAATTACTATATGGGGGCAATGTGGTGTGAAATTACTATATGGGCGCAGTATGGGGGAAATTACTATATGGGGCAGTGTGGGGAAATTACTATATGGGGCAGTGTGGGGAAATTACTATATGGGGCATTGTGGGGAAATTACTATATGGGGCAGTGTGGGGAAATTACTATATGGGGGCAGTGTGGGGAAATTACTATATGGGGGCAGTGTGGGGAAATTAACTATATGGGGGCAGTGTGGGGAAATTACTATATGGGGCAGTGTGGGGAAATTACTCATATGGGGGCAGTGTGGGGAAATTACTCTATGGGGGCAGTGTGGGGAAATTACTATATGGGGCAGTGTGGGGAAATTACTATATGGGAGCAGTGTGGGGAAATTACTATATGGGGGCAGTGTGGGAAATTACTATATGGGGGCAGTGTGAGGGAAATTACTATATGGGGGCAGTGTGGGGAAATTACTATATGAGTGCAGTGTGGGGAAATTACTATATGGGGGCAGTGTGGGAAATAACTATATGGGGCAGTGTGGGGAAATTACTATATGGGGCAGTGTGGGGAAATTACTATATGGGGGCAGTGTGGGGAAATTACTATATGGGAGCAGTGTGGGGAAATTGCTATATAGGGGGCAGTGTGGGGAATTACTAAATGGGGCAGTGTGGGGAAATTACTATATGGGGGCAGTGTGGGGAAATTACTATATGGGGGCAGTGTGGGGAAATTACTATATGGGGGCAGTGTGGGGAAATTACTATATGGGGACAGTGTGGGGGAAATTACTATATGGGGGCAGTGTGGGGAAATTACTATATGGGGCAGTGTGGGGTAAATTACTATATGGGGCAGTGTGGGGAAATTACTATATGGGGACAGTGTGGGGAAATTACTATATAGGGGAAGCGTGGGGAAATTACTATATGGGGGCAGTGTGGGGGAAATTACTATATGGGGGCAGTGTGGGGGAAATTACTATATGGGGGCAGTGTGGGGAAATTACTATATGGGGGCAGTGTGGGGGAAATTACTATATGGGGGCAGTGTGGGGAAATTACTATATGGGGGCAGTGTGGGGAAATTACTATATGGGGCAGTGTGGGGAAATTACTATATGGGGCAGTGTGGGGAAATTACTATATGGGGACAGTGTGGGGAAATTACTATATGGGGCAGTGTGGGGAAATTACTATATGGGGGCAGTGTGGGGAAATTACTATATGGGGCAGTGTGGGAAATTACTATATGGGGACAGTGTGGGGAAATTACTATATGGGGGCAGTGTGGGGAAATTACTATATGGGGCAGTGTGGGGGAAATTACTATATGGGGGCAGTGTGGGGAAATTACTATATGGGGGCAGTGTGGGGAAATTACTATATGGGGGCAGTGTGGGGAAATTACTATATGGGGGCAGTGTGGGGAAATTACTATATGGGGCAGTGTGGGGAAATTACTATATGGGGGCAGTGTGGGGAAATTACTATATGGGGGCAGTGTGGGGAAATTACTATATGGGGAGCAGTGTGGGGAAATTACTATATGGGGCAGTGTGGGGAAATTACTATATGGGGGCAGTGTGGGGAAATTACTATATGGGGGCAGTGTGGGGAAATTACTATATGGGGGCAGTGTGGGGAAATTACTATATGGGGGCAGTGTGGGGAAATTACTATATGGGGCAGTGTGGGAAATTACTATATGGGGCAGTGTGGGGAAATTACTATATGGGGACAGTGTGGGGGAAATTACTATATGGGGCAGTGTGGGGTAAATTACTATATGGGGCAGTGTGGGGTAAATTACTATATGGGGGCAGTGTGGGGGAAATTACTATATGGGGACAGTGTGGGGGAAATTACTATATGGGGCAGTGTGGGGGAAATTACTATATGGGGCAGTGTGGGGTAAATTACTATAAGGGGGTAGTGTGGGGGCGTTACTATTCGATGACATTATTTTTGGGGACAATATACAGGCATTATTACCTAGAGTACAATATAGGGTGTTATTATTATTACTGGGGGCACTCTAATAACTGCTATAGACACTATAGGGATCTTTGGGGTCATTTATCAAACTGTTGTAGTAGAACTGGCTAAGTTGCCCATAGCAACAGATTCCACCTTTTATTTTTGACAGCTCCTCTGGAAAATGAAAGGTGGAATATGATTGGTTGCTTCGGGCAACTCAGCCAGTTGTTATTTTACACCAGTTTGATAAAAGATCCCAATTATGAGAAATCTAACGTGTCTGTGTAACAAACTCTGTAGGGACGAGATGCGGCTGAAAGAATTTGTCATGGTGGTCTGGGTCAGGCGGAGGAGAAGAGGAAAGAGAAGATCTACATGAGAGGAGATGTCACTGGATGTAAGAGGTATGTGGTGCTGTATTCTCACCACTGTGACCTGCGTCTCATCTTCTCCTCCAAGTCTTTATCATAATCATATGTATTTTAAATTTGGCAACTAAAAGTTTAATTTGTCACCTGCAGTCCTATGTAACAGCCCAGATAACAGTGATAACTTTCTGTGTGCAGATAATAGTGTACATGTTCCCTGCAGTCCTATGTAACACCCCACATAACACAATAATTCACTGTGTTATGTGGGGTGTTACATAGGACTGCAGGTAACATCTATGACGTCTGTACTCAGAGAGTTATGAGATGGTGGGGGTCCGACTCCTGGCCTCCCGCCAATCAGCTGTTTGAGGAAACCGTAATGTCCCAGTGAGCGCCGCAGCCTCTTTGCTCCTTACCAAGCATAGCGCTGTCCATTTGATAGCACTGCGCTTGGTAATGCATGCTACAAGATAGGCTGTCTATTTATCAACGATCTGGAGGAAAATTGTCTTACCTTGCTATCAGCTTCGGTAGCGTCACCCATAGCCCAAGCCAGACTCCAATCTAAACTAGACCAGACACTAACCAGACAGGAGCATGGCCAGCAAATCACCCTGGCCACTGAGGCCAGAAGGCTGCCAGTTGTTAACTATTTGCTTGCCCATATTCAGCCCTGGTGGGATTACACAGTGCTTAACACATTAACCCTTTAATGGTAATAATTGACCCTTGCAGTGGTCCTCTGGGGAACTGCACTTGGCAGCAATTGTTATACTAATCATTTTGTTCTACATAGTCGGCAGTATTTATAGATTTCATTTCAGATCAGCGGCATCAAGTGACTTATAGGAGAAGAGCAGCAAAGAGAGGAATAGGTATTCCCTGCGGTGGACACTGCAGCTGCCTTCCCTGCATACAGTGAGCAGCTTCCTCCTACATCTCTCTTGTATCACTGCACTCGTCGTTCAGTAAGTGCTTTATATCTTATAATTCTTATAATTACTTTTCTAATCCAAAAATCTAATTAGAAAAATGTTGTCCCCCCCCGTCCACCTCTTGTTACCTGTTGTCCCTGTCTGTGACTTGCAGTATGCACATCATCAAGAGTTAAATGTAAATTCATTTCCATCAGCAATTGGCCGTGTGCATGAGGATGAATTGATGATACGTTCAGATGAGGTTGGTCCTGGGCTGGGTTGCTGGCAAGGAGGGGTGACAGCTTCAATTTCACTATAACCTCTGCTGAGGAGCTCAGAGCCTCACACAACAATGGAGAACACGTCCTTCCAGGAGCCCTACCCCAGCAAACCAGGGGACCAACCTCCTGCATACAGCCCTGGACCCCCAGTCATGCAGCCCTCTCCATACCCGGCTTATTACCCACCAGGACCAGATCACGGTGTCCAACAGACCCTCATCAGCCAACCAACCTCAACCTGTGTGATGGTCGTGAATGGGCAGGGGGCATCAACCCGGCTCCAGTACAAGGATTACCTCTACTGGTCCATCCTGAACTGTCTGTGCTGCTTTTGGCCCCTTGGAATTGCTGCCATTATCTTCTCTTGCAAGGTACGTAAGGAGCTGACTGATGAGAAAAAATACCGACGAGAAAAAAATATATAAATAAATAAAATTTATATTTACAAATAAAATATATATTTTTGGATTTCTATCCATTTAGATATGTAGCCTTATTTATCACTATTGTTGCAGATGTGTTAAAACCTTTACTGAGCCACAGCTTTTATTTTATTAATATTCGTCCATTAATGCTATGGTTTGTAATGTATGATGATATATATATATATTTTTACATAATGTTTACATTTATTACTTGTATATGTTTTTGTCCATTTGCATTATTTTACTGTTCTTAAGATAATTTTTACTGCAATTAATATAGAGGGGTCCATATTGTTATGGGCAGTGGTTGTGGAAACACTGTGCAATTTAACCCGCTTGATCCTGGTGCTTCCCTGGTTTTCACCTTTAGACCGCTATACAGGAATCTGGTTTTCGCTGCAGGGGAACCACCAGGCTGCTACCCCTTGGGATAGTCCCGGTTTAGTTGGCAGCTGACCCACAAGATCAGAAACTACAGTGCAAGGCACAGGGTGACAGGCAATGTGCACAGACAGAACCGGGAGTAACAAACAGATTGGCAGAGCAGATGCGAATAGAAGGCAAACACAAACCGAACAAGATACGGTCAAATAAACAGAACACATAAGAATCCACGGAACAGGCACAGGGTGATTTCAGACAGAACTAGGTCAGAATTCAGGACATGAACATGCAATATCCACGGAACAGACACAATTCAGACATAGCAGATACATGTGCAGAAACTAAGCAAGACTGAACAGGCACAACACTCTAGGTAACAGTACAGACATAGCGGGCCCAGATACCGAATTTCAGATATTAATCACCTATCCTGAAGATAGACCATCAACATGAAAATCTCTGAAAACCCTTTAATAACTGTAGTCCACTGTGGATATTGCATTTAACCTGGGGTCTGAAGTCCTTCACCAGGTCTGGCCTGTATAAGGCCCCATTCACACGCCCCATTTCACTCTGCATCCGATCCACATTTTTTGCAGATCAGAGCGCACCCTTTAATTTCAATAGACATAAAACACGGATAGCACACCCCATGCTGCCCACATCCATATGTCTGTTCGTCAGTCCAGCAAATAAAATAGAACATGTCCTTCGTATGCATTCCGTTTCTGTATTTTGGTTTTTCCGTTCCGCAACATTTTGAGTCAGATCCTATTATTGTCCGCAAATCATGTTCAGTGGCTTCATTCAAGTCAATGGGTCCGTATAAAAACCAGAATGCATACGGAACACATGTCCGTATGGCCTCATGTACACGACCGTTGTTTGATTCCGCGTCCGTTGAGCCGTTTTTCGTGCTTTTCTGCGGACCCATTGGTTTTCAATGGGTCCGTGGAAAACTCGGCAAATGCACCGTTTGTCCTCCACGTCCGTGGTCCGTGATTACTGTCCTTCAAAAAAATATAACCTGTCCTATTCTTGTCTGCGAAAAACGGTTCACGGACCCATTCAGTTCAATGGGACCGTGAAAAAATGCGGATGGCCATCCGTGTGTCATCCGCGTTCCGCATCCGCATTTTTTTGTGGATCCCTTGGCAGGCATTTGGAAAATTGTCAGCCTGTCTTTTGGTAATATCTTTTGGGTCATGTCCGCTAAAAAAACGGAAGACACACGGAAACACAACGGAAGCAAAAACAGACACGGATCACGGAACAACGGAACCCCGTTTTGCGGACCGCAAAAAAATACTGCCGTGTGCATGAGGCCTCAGTCATCCGTTTTTTGCGGATCCATGCTGTAGAAATGCTATGCCCAGCCCATTTTGCACATGTGTTTGGTGTTTGCAATGATTACAAAGTTCCTGGTTTTGCGTAAAAACGGAACGGAAACACAACGGATCCAAAAAACGGAACAACGGATCCGTGAAAAAAGGACCACAAAACCATACGGTCGTGTGAACAAGATAAGGCTGAGTTCACACTTCAGTTATTTGGCCAGTTATTTCCATCAGTTAGGGTCCATTCACACGTCCGTGTGTGTTTTGTGGATCCATGGATCCGCGGATCCGCAAAACATGGACATCGGCGATGTGTGTTCCGCAATTTGCGGACCGCACATCGCCGGCACTCTCATAGAAAATGCCTTTTCTTGTCCGCAATTGCAGACAAGAATAGGACATGTTCTATTTTTTTCGGGAACGCAATTGCGGACCCGGCCGGGACATCGTCTGTCCCCATTGAAATTAATGGGTCCGCAATTCCGTTCCGCAAATGCGGAACAGAATTGCGGACGTGTGAATGGACCCTTAATGTGAGCCAAAACCAGGTGCGAGTCAAAAACACAGAACAGGTAAATATCTTTCCATTATACTTTATCTCTGTGTCGGCTTCACTACGGATTTTGGCTCACAATAACTGATGGAAATAACTGATCAAATAACTGAAGTGTGAACTCTGCCTTAAGAGAAGGCATTCATTTTAGACCTCATGCAGACGACCGTATGTGTTTTGCGGTCTGTATGGCATCCGTTTTTTTTTTTTGCGGATCCGTTTTTTTTGTGGATCCATTATAATAATGCCTATCCTTGTCTGCAAACTAGAAAAAAATAGGACATGCTCTATTTTTTTTTTTGCCGGCCTACGGAACTGACATATTGATGCGGACAGCACATGATGTGCTGTCCACATTTTTTGCGGACCCATTGAAATGAATGGTTACGCATCCTATCAGCAAAAAAAAACGGAACGGACACGGAAACAAAGTGCGGTCGTGTGCATGAGCCCTTAGGGTGTGAAGAAGAGGTCAGATGTATTATTTTGTACTCAAGTTCCATGTATTGGGGTATCGTATAGGCAAACATTTTGTGCAAGGTGCTCAGTGAGCAGAAAATACGTTATATATGGGATTTTTCAATGAATCTTCATAATATTACAGAACATGGATTTTGGGTGGAATTCCCCTTTAAGTACTACTTTCCCATTACTAGCTTTATTTCTACACGGCACAATGCCCGGGTGCTGAATACTGACATCTAGCTACATGCACCTAGAGGCGTCTTCATGAGGCCATGTGTCTGGACCACAAATAACTGACGACTGCACTGTCTGCATTGTCCACTCCATTCATTATGTATGATTAGTGCATCGCTGATCATGGAGGGGGAAGAGGACGCCTTTAATACTTTATACATTCACATCTTTATGTTTCCTTCCGTATTTTCATGCCCCAAAGCACCACAGACAACACTAAGAGCTGTATTTATGGTTCATGAATAGAATGTCAAAACTACAGTGGAGACTGACACAGGCAACAAAAAAGGCAGAGATTGGGAGCAATTGAGCGAGGCGCAGCCAGTAGCGAAGTGCATACTGACTTGGGGGGAAGTACGAAGGCAGGAAGGGGTTAATTGGATGGGATTCTTGGTGCTGTATTCTGATTGGTGGTAAGTGGGGGGCGGTATTAGTTAATTTCGCGGGCTGTATATAAAGGGTTGCAGGGGGGGCACGTGCATTAGTGTCCGGGGTTTGACCTGCGAGTTGCCCTCCCACCCGCCCATTATTAGGTATATGTGTTAGCGGTAGTAGGGGCAGGTTAATGGAGGGTCCTGGAAGGCAATTCAATGTTTTAAACAGGTGCATGACACGTTGGAGCGTGCATCTCAGGAGGTCGGTAAGCCGACGGATGGGGCTCCTGTTGGGGGATAAAAGGCCTACAGGGGTATATCGAGAGAGAATGTTGAAGGTTTGGTGCCCTCGGGTCGGTGACTGCGGCCGAGGGTAAGGTAAAAAGTCAAGTGGAGATGGGGTGTGATGAACGCAGCTTGCGTGGGTTGCCTTCTAGGATCCTTTACACAGTGTTGGAATGTTATTGCACTTTATTTTGTGTTATGTGTTCACTGTTATGTTTATCAGTGTTAAAAAGTTGGAGGAGGATGTGGTGGTTTCTAATAAACGGGCCGTTGCGGCCATTTTACCAAGAAGTCAGTTTCTGAGTATTAATTCAGGTGCGGGAAAAGGGACGAACGTATTGGTGAGGTTGGCGGGTAGTTGGCTGAGGTAATCTTACATCCCAATAACCCAATAAGTCAGTAACTCTCCACATAATAGAGAATCAGATGTAGTAGAAAGCTCAGTGATATCCTCTGTTGACCCTGTCATGGCAGCTATTACTCGTTGCCGCTCTGCATTTTCTACATGTGGGTTTTTAATGCTTTTTTCAGATGTTGTTCCATTTGACTATAATAATGGGGGTGAAAGTCGTTTTCTATCAATAATTAACTCTCACGGATTAGATTACAAATAGAAATGTTCTCTCTCACTGGAAAATGGAGTCTCTGCCTGATGATGATGAGGAACAGGATCGCTCCGCACAAATAACATTCTGTATATGCCCTAGGAGAGTCTTCTGATTCCCTCGTTCTGTCCAATGTTTCACTTCTTAGAGCAGCACTTTGTGCTTCAGAGCTGCCATCCTTACAGTAAGGGCTCTTTCACACGAGCGGATCCTGTGCGGGTAATCGTGAAAGAGAGCCAAGCCCCGTTCCGGACAGCAGAGATACGGAGCAGTAACATGATTGATCTCTCTGTGATCTTTTTACCACAAAATCACAGTGAGATAAAGTTTCAAACACAAATTGCCGAGCAGCACCCACGGACCTCACCGACCACACCGGAATGAATCAGCCAAACCACGACCACAGATCCTCAGCAGTCCACAGATCAGCAATCCACAGATCAGCAGTCCACAGCATCTCCAGCTCTTACTTCAAAGAATGTGCCCACAAAAAGCCAGGCAGCAACGTTTCGGCCACATGGTGGCCTTTATCAAGCTAAATCGCAAGTGATATTCTCGACTATAATATAGTGAATATCGCTCCTCCCTTTTAAATGTGGAGCCAATCAAACGGGTGTCACAACCCCCCCATTATAAAAATCACCAATCCATGGTGAACCATCATAAAGTGCCATATCAATCACAGTTGTGTGTCATTAAAATACATGTGTTTACCGTATAAGAGGCGGTAGCGTTCAGCGGAGCACATGTCGAGAGACCTGGACTCCACATCCGCGTCTCTATATCCCAACTGCGCATGTCAACGAGCTCATCACTCAGTCGCCCAAATCCCAGGCATCAAACTCCATCACATGCCGATGATGTCATGATCCCATGATCGCTCTTCAGCTTCCGCTAATCCACGCTGATATAATCAGCTGAGGCGCGTCCTCCGCCCAATGGAAAAAAAACAACGGATAAATCCAGCTTCCAAACAACGTGACAGACTTTAATTCATCGGTGCAATAGAATCCAACATACAGTCCATGTCTACGCGTTTCGGATCACACAATCCCAAGCCTTACTTTGGTCATGAGTAAGGATCTGGATTGTGTGATCCGAAACGCGTAGACATGGACTGTATGTTGGATTTTATTGCACCAATGAATTAAAGTCTGTCACGTTGTTTGGAAGCTGCATTTATCCGTTTGTTTTTTGCTACTTATCACCGTCTGGTTCCTGGCGTACATCCGTGCCTCCTCTCAACATAAGGCCAGGTGAGCTGCGCCACTTCTTTTGGACTCCTCACCATGGAGACGCGCTCATATAAACAGAATGAATCCTCTATGCCCGCATGTGAAATCCCACGTGATGCAAACCCATCCATCATGGGAATATTACACACACTCACAGAGAGGATGGGGATGAATCACTGCCAAAGGGATATATAGTGTCCTACCGCAGATGTAATTGTAAGTAGAGTCAAGGAGTCTCGATTGGGCCCCTACGCTCCGCACAGCCCCTATAGAAATTGTTTATAAAAATGTGACAAGTTAAAATGAATTGTAAAATTCAAATAATACAAACTCTATACTGAAACAGACATGTAATATATACAATGTAATCACCTATGTAAGTGACTCAATACCACTCACATTGAAGTCAATATTGAGTCCGTAAGGTTGTAATGCCCTCAGGGTAAAGATCCATTTTTATTCCTCCGCATCATTCCGTGCCCCATTCACAGTCAATGGGTCCGCATGTATTCCGCAGAATTGCGGAATACATGCGGACATATATGCGGACGTGTGAATAAGGCCTTACTTTCAGCCGACAAAAGGACAATCCACGCCCAAATACCCTAATCTGATCAGTACCTAATTCCATGGAGGAGATATTAACAACCAATTGACTCATTTCTTCTGGTTGCGTCTTGTCGATCTCACTAGGGTCTCCTTGTTGTAACCTGGGTACATAGGTGGGGGCCGGTTCCTTCTGGGACCTGTGCTGCCTCCTTCCGCCCTGTCGACATTTCCTTCCATTGTGTGTTTTGGTCGCAGATTTTACTGATTCATCGGTGGACTCAGAGTCACAGGCGGTCAATCCAAACTGTCCTGGTTCAAACTTCTTCCCCTTTCTTCTCCTAGGTCTATTTTGACTTTGTTGGCTTTGACAATTATATAATCTTCTAAGTCTCTATGCCATTTTTCACGCTTCGTTTTCTCAACCTCGGCTCTGTGTCCTTGTACATGTTGAGACGTCTTTTCCTTATGTGCGGCAAATTCCTCTGTCCCCAGCAGACTTTGAATTTGTGTATCTAGCGTTACCAAAGTTTTCTTAATGGTGTCAGCCTCTTTATGTAAATACTCAATGTTTCCCTTTCACACCAGCAAGTTTTCCGCACGGGTGCAATGCGTGACGTGAACGCATAGCAGCCGCACTACATGAGCGTTTTTTTTTTACCCATCAGTTCTGCGTTGCGTGAAAAATACAGCATGTTCTATATTCTGTGTTTTTTCCGCAGCCCTGGCCCCATAGAAGTGAATGGGGCTTCAGTGAAAAATGCATCGCATCCGGAAGCAGGTGCGGATGCGATGCGTTTTTCACTGATGGTTGCTAGGAGATGTTTGTAAACCTTCAGTTTTTTATCATGTGAGTGAAAAACGCATCAAAGCGCATTGCACTCGTGCGGAAAAAAATGAGAAACTGAACGCAATCGCAGACAAAACTGAGTGAACTTGCTTGCAAAATGGTGCGAGTTTCACTGAATGCATCTGGAGCTAATCCGTCACGCTCGTGTAAAAGAGGCCTTAGTTTATGGCCTCATGCACACGACCATTGTTATGGTCCGCGTCCGAGCCGCATATTTTGCGTCTCGTGTGCAGACCCATTCACTTCAGTGGGGCCGCAAAAGATGCGGACAACACTCTGCATCCGTTGCTCTCCGCATCCGTTGCTCCGTTCCATGGCCCCTCAAAAAAAATAGAGCATGTCCAATACTTGTCCGTTTGGCGGACAAGAATAGGCATTTCTACAATGGGCCGCATTCCGTTCCGCAAGTTGCGGATCCGCAGTTTGAAGGCCGCAAAACACCAACGGTCGTTTGCATGAGGCCTAAGGAGAAGGCATTCATTTTAGGGTGTGAAGAAGAGGTCATATGTATTATTTTGTACTCAAGTTCCGTGCATTGCGGTATCGTATAGGCAAACATTTTGTGCAAGGTGCTCAGTGAGCAGAAAATACGTTATATATGGGATTTTTCAATGAATCTTAATAATATTACAGAACATGGATTTTGGGTGGAATTCCCCTTTAAGTACTACTTTCCCATTACATGCTTTATTTCTACACGGCACAATGCCCGGGTGCTGAATACTGACATCTAGCTGCATGCACTTAGAGGCGTCTTCATGAGGCCATGTGTCTGTGCAGTGTCCCAGGGGGTCAGTAGTGTAGCTTTAGGTATGCTGGGCTTTGTAGTGCAGGGCAACCCACTAACCTGGGACCGACTGTCGTCTTCAATCGGGTCAGCACTGGAACAGGCAGGTGATGAATGTCGTGACGCCAGTGCCAATTGAACGGTGGCACACCGTGTAGTGACAGATGGAATAATTGAGGATTCTTTATATACTTAAATAACAGGATAACTTTACTGAACGTAGTTGAAGATAGATGAACAGTCAGTAAGTACAGTTCCAGAATATTCCACACGTTACAATGCAGTCACAGAAGTGGTTCAGACTATTAATCACAGTCCCAAAAGGCTATATTCAAGACAGGCCTCCTAAGATCGGGGCTTCTATCTTACTCTGAATGCAGCAACACACTTCAGGCAACTGTTCTCTCTCTCCAGGGATACTTGTCCTGCTTGCAGCTTGACTAAGGAGGCAACACTTCTCCACTAATTCTAGGGTCTGGACTGCTCCTCCTAGGGCATGAATCTTCCTAGGCTGGACCCTCTCAGGCGATAGGGCCTGGGCTGACTTCAACAGGCGCAAGGCCTGGGCTGACTTCAACAGGCGCAAGGCCTGGGCTTTGCCTTCAAAGGCTCATGGCCTGGGCTAGACTTAGACTCAGACTGCCTTTCCCTTCCCTGACTGGGCCTATATATAAACTAGGGCTCCCTAGCTCCCTCTACTGACAGTGAACAGGAAAGTATAAGCATTGCATTACATGAAGATGTTTTACACCAACCTCCCCATATTTGAGGGGAACGACAGCACGCAAGTGACCCTTCTGTAGTGACGGGCATTACAGCTCCCGTACACTACATCTGGACCACAAATAACTGACTACTGCACTGTCTGCATTGTCCACTCCATTTATTATGTATGATGAGCCGCCTAGGCAGTATTCAAATTCATGATATTTCGTGATTAGAATATTCGCGATAAACACAATTCGCAAATCCGAATATATAGCACTATATTCTAAATATTCGCAAATTCTCAAAGTGCCGATATTTGCGATTAAATTTTGCAATTCGAAAATTCACGCTCAACACTATTCATTATGTATGATTGATGCATTGATGAGCATGGAGGGGGAAGAGGACGCCTTTAATACTTTATACATTCAGATCTTTAAGTTTCCTTCCTTATTTTCATGCCCCAAAGCACCACAGACAACACTAAGAGCTGTATTTCTGGTTCATGAATAGAATGTCAAAACTACAGTGGAGACTGACACATGCAAAAATTGAAAAGAGAAGAGGCAGAGATGTAACTCTCCACATAAAAGAGAATCAGATGTAGTAGAAAGCTCAGTGATATCCTCTGTTGACCCTGTCATGGCAGCTATTACTCGTTGCCGCTCTGAATTTTCTACATGTGGTGTTTTTAATGCTTTTTTCAGATGTTGTTCCATTTGACTATAATAATGGGGGTGAAAGTCGGTTTCTATCAATAATTAACTCTCACGGATTAGATTACAAATAGAAATGTTCTCTCTCACTGGAAAATGGAGTCTCTGCCTGATGATGATGAGGAACAGGATCGCTCCGCACAAATAACATACTGTATATGCCATAGGAGAGTCTTCTGATTCCCTCGTTCTGTCCAATGTTTCACTTCTTAGAGCAGCACTTTGTGCTTCAGAGCTGCCATCCCTACAGTAAGGGCTCTTTCACACGAGCGGATGCCGTGCGGGTAACCAGCTGCGTGAAAGAGAGCCAAGCCCTGTTCCGGACAGCAGAGATACGGAGCAGTAACATGAGTGATAATCAGTGCAGTTTCTAGGTAAAATTTCTCTCAGGGCGAGTGTCAAAAAAAACATTATTATAAATTACTGCTTAAACTGCTAAAAGTCGCAGGCAGAGTGGTACAGGAGAACTGCAGTATAAAGGAAGAGTAGTCATGAAATACAATCATCAATAATGTGCAAAAGTGAAAAACTGTCATGTTAGCATAACAGTGTCATCTACAGATCTCCCATAACAGTGTCCTCCACAGATCTCTCATAACAGTGTCATCCACAGATCCCACATAACAGTGTCATCCACAGATCCCCCATAACAGTGTCATCCACAGATCCCCATAACAGTGTCATCCACAGATCCCCCATAACAGTGTCATCCACAGATCCCACATAACAGTGTCATCCACAGATCCCCCATAACAGTGTCATCCACAGATCCCCCGTAACAGTGTCATCCACAGATCCCCCATAACAGTGTCATCTACAGATCCCCCATAACAGTGTCATCCACAGATCCCCATAACAGTGTTATCCACAGATCCCCCATAACAGTGTCATCCATAGATCCCCCATAACAGTGTCATCCACAGATACTCCATAACAGTGTCATCCACAGATCCCCCATAACAGTGTGTCCTCCACAGATCCCCATAACAGTGTCATCCACAGATCCCCCATAACAGTGTCATCCACAGATCCCCCATAACAGTGTCATCCACAGATCTCCCATAACAGTGTCATCCACAGATCCCCCATAACAGTGTCATCCACAGATCCCCCATAACAGTGTCATCCACAGATCCCTCATAACAGCGTCATCCACAGATCCCCCAGAACAGTGTAATCCACAGATCCTCCATAACAGTGTCATCCACAGATCCCCCATAACAGTGTCATCCACAGATCCCCCATAACAGTCATCCACAGATCCCCCATAACAGCGTCATCCACAGATCCCCCATAACAGTGTCATCCACAGATACTCCATAACAGTGTCATCCACAGATACTCCATAACAGTGTCATCCACAGATCCCCCATAACAGTGTCATCCACAGATCCCCCATAACAGTGTCATCCACAGATCCCCCATAACAGTGTCATCCACAGATCCCCCATAACAGTGTCATCCACAGATCCTCCATAACAGTGTCATCCACAGATCCCCCATAACAGTGTCATCCACAGATCCCCCATAACAGTGTCATCCACAGATCCCCCATAACAGTGTCATCCACAGATCCCCCATAACAGTGTCATCCACAGATCCCCCATAATGGTGTGTCACCCACATATACCCCATAATGGTGTGTCCTCCACAGATCCCCATAACAGTGTGTCCTCCACAGATCCCCCATAAGAGTGTGTCATTCACAGATCTCCCATAACAGTGTCATCCACAGATACTCCATAACAGTGTCATCCACAGTTCCCCTCATAACAGTGTCATCCACAGATCCCCCATAACAGTGTCCTCCACAGATCCCCCATAACAGCGTCATCCACAGATCCCCCATAACAGTGTCATCCACAGATCCCCCATAACAGTGTCCTCCACAGATCCCCCATAACAGTGTCATCCACAGATCCCCCATAACAGTGTCATCCACAGATACTCCATAACAGTGTCATCCACAGATCCCCCATAACAGTGTCATCCACAGATCCCCCATAACAGTGTCATCCACAGATCCCCCATAACAGTGTCATCCACAGATCCTCCATAACAGTGTCATCCACAGATCCCCCATAACAGTGTCATCCACAGATACTCCATAACAATGTCATCCACAGATCCCCCATAACAGTGTCATCCACAGATCCCCCATAACAGTGTCATCCACAGATCCCCCATAACAGTGTCATCCACAGATCCCCCATAACAGTGTCATCCACAGATCCCCCATAACAGTGTCATCCACAGATCCCCCATAATGGTGTGTCACCCACATATACCCCATAACGGTGTGTCCTCCACAGATCCCCTATAACAGTGTGTCATTCACAGATCCCCCATAACAGTGTCATCCACAGATCCCCCATAACAGTGTCATCCACAGATCCCCTCATAACAGTGTCATCCACAGATCCCCCATAATGGTGTGTCACCCACATATACCCCATAACGGTGTGTCCTCCACAGATCCCCATAACAGTGTGTCCTCCACAGATCCCCTATAACAGTGTGTCATACACAGATCCCCCATAACAGTGTCATCCACAGATACTCCATAACAGTGTCATCCACAGATCCCCCATAACAGTGTCATCCACAGATCCCCCATAACAGTGTCCTCCACAGATCCCCCATAACAACGTCATCCACAGATCCCCCATAACAGTGTCATCCACAGATCCCCCATAACAGTGTCCTCCACAGATCCCCCATAACAGTGTCCTCCACAGATCCCCCATAACAGTGTGTCATCCACAAATACTCCATAACAGTGTGTCATCCACAAATACTCCATAACAGTGTCATCCACAGATCCCCCATAACAGTGTCATCCACAGATCCCCCATAACAGTGTCATCCACAGATTCCCCATAACAGTGTCATCCACATATCCCCCATAACAGTGTCCTCCACAGATCTCCCATAACAGTGTGTCATCCACAGATCCCCAATAACAGTGTCAGCCATAGACCCCTATAACAGTGTCATCCACAGATCCCCCATAACAGTGTCACCAACAGATCCCCCATAACAGTGCCATCAAGAGATCCCCATAACAGAGGAACTTATGATGGCACTGTTATGGGGGCATTCGATCCATGGATGGCACTGTTATGGAACCTGGAGGATCTGCGGGTCAGCGAGAGACACTGTTATGGGGGGGATCTGTGGATGACACATATATAGCATTTTATGCTATGCTACTATGTGTCATCCGCAAATGTGCCTGTAGTGTGAATGACCCCCAAGCCCCCTGGGAGGGGGGGGGGTGGCATCTTCTTTTATAATGACAGCGGGGCCTCGCTCACTTAGTCTAATCTTGACTAACCTGTGTATGTAGGCTGCATGAAAGATAATTTTTATTATGCCTACATTTAGGTTAGGCAAGATTAGACTAAGTCTAATCTTGATGAATTGCCCAATGCGGGGTCCGGGCCCCGCCACTGGGCACAGGTTTGTCCGGCGGCAAGGACGTGCACAGAGATTTTGAAGGGCAGGGGCTTAAGTAAAAAAACAAAAGGGCCCCCCCCCCATGGCACATTTCTCCCCCTCTATGGGCCTGGCAGCGCAGCAGCCCCACTTAACTCTTACATCCTGTGGTGACGTCTCCTTTGATGTAGATGTTCTCTGTCCTCATCTTCTCCTTTCAGATCAGACCACCATTTTTCCGCCATTTTTCTTCTCTGCAGTTTGACAAAAAAAAAATCTTAGTTTACTACTTTTCCATCATCCTCCAATCTTCTGGACAAAACCTCCTACTACCCCCAATACTGTGCCGCTGTGCTCCCCAATATTATACTGCTGAAACCGATAAACCCCCTGATAATACTAGTACCACACAGAGCCCCCCCATATAAAATACCCCTTCTTTGTGGCCTCAGTAAAAGCCCCCATAGTGCCCCCCAATCATGTGCCAGTAACATGTGCCCCCCAATCGCCCCTCAATCATGTGCCAGTAACGAGTGCCCCCCAATTATGTGCCAGTAACGAGTGCCTCTCTCCCCCCCCCCCAATTTGCCAGTAAAGAGCCTCCCTCCTCTCCCCCCCCCCCATATGCCAGTCAAGTGCGTCTCTTCTCTCACCCCAATTTGCCAGTAGTGCCTCTCTCCTCTCCCCGCCCCCATGTGCCAGTAAAGTGCCTCTCTCCCCCCATGTGCCAGTAAAGTGCCACTCTCCTCTCCCCCCCATGTGCCAGTAAAGTGCCTCTCTCCTCCCCCATGTGCCAGTAAAGTGCCTCTCTCCTCTCCCCCCATGTGCCAGTAAAGTGCCTCTCCCCCCCATGTGCCAGTAAAGTGCCTCTCCCCCATGTGCCAGTAAAGTGCCTTTCTCCTCCCCCCATGTGCCAGTAAAGTGCCTCTCTCCTCCTGCCCCCCCCATGTGCCAGTAAAGTGCCTCTCTCTCCCGCCCCCCATGTGCTAGTAAAGTGCCTCTCTCTCTCCCCCCATGTGCCAGTAAAGTGCCACTCTCTCTCCCCTCCCATGTGCCAGTAAAGTGCCTCTCTCCTCTCCACCCCCCCATCCCCATGTGCCAGTAAAGTGCCACTCTCCTCCCCCCATGTGCCAGTAACGAGTGCCTCTCTCCTCTCCCCCCAATTTGCCAGTAAAGAGCCTCCCTCCTCTCCCCCATATGCCAGTAAAGTGCCTCTCTCCTCTTTTGCCAGTAGTGCCTCTCCCCCCCATGTGCCAGTAAAGTGCCTCTTATAAAAAATGAACCCTTATACTTACCTCCATGGCAGAGATGCGATCATGGCCTCTTCCGGCCTGTGTCCTGCGCTGTATGGCTCAGGCGGCGCAATGATGTCATTGCGCCGCCTGTTCCGGCCTCTGATGAGCTACGGACCTTGTGCCGGCAGCCTATCAGAGGAACAGGGAAGGTAGACGCCTCTCCCTCTCCTGCCGCAGCACAGCAATCTGTATTACTGTCCTGAGGACGGCGATACAGATTACCACGGAGATGAACGCTTCCACAGTGGAAGCGCTCATCTCCCTGTGCTCTGCCACCGCCACGTCAGGCGCCCCCCTTCTGACAGCGCCCCGGGCAGCCACCCGGCCAGCCCGGTCCAAGAAATGGCCCTGTTGATAATGATCCGTGCCTCTCTGTGATCTTTTTACTACAAAATCACAGTGAGATAAAGTTTCAAACACAAATTGCAGAGCAGCACCCACGGACCTCACCGAATCAGCCAAACCACGACCACAGATCCTCAGCAGTCCACAGATCAGCAATCCACAGAAGGGAACGGCAGAATCTCCAGCTCTGACTTAATTGATCGTACTTCAAAGAATGTGCCCACAAAAAGCCAGACAGCAACGTTTCGGCTACATGGTGGCCGAAATCTGACATAGGTGGTACACGTAGGGATAGACAGAGTTATCTGGCACCGAGAAAAATGGGCAATTTTCCCTGTTTGGGTTACAGTAATTGTGGAAATATGATAAAGGGAGATAACTTTGTCCATCTCTACCGTGGTAAAACTTACAGCAGTAAGGATTTTTATACATGTGCATCAAGAGACGCTGTCTATATGACTCAATGTCCATGTAGTTTAATCTATGCGGGTGAGACCACTATGGAAATTAGAGAGAGAATAAATAAACATAAGAGTACAATTAGGAAAAAAATTTTGGATAAACCAGTGTCCAAGCATTTCGTGGAGTGTGGCCACTGTGTCAACCAGCTGAGATTCCCTGTGATAGACTCGGTGGGCGTATTGAGAAGAGGTGGTGATAGAGAACAAATTCTTAGGAAAAAGGAATTAAAATGGATATTTAGGGTACTTTCACACTTGCGTTATTCTTTTCCGGCATTGAGTTCCGTCCTAGGGGCTCTATACCGGAAAAGAACTGATCAGTTTTATCCCCATGCATTCTGAATGGAGAGAAATCCGTTCAGGATGCATCAGGATGTCTTCTGTTCAGTCTTTTTGACATTTCAGGATGGAGATAATACCACAGCATGCTGCAGTTTTATCTCAGTCCAAAATTCCGGAAGACTTGCCGGAATGCCGGATCCGGCATTTTTACCCATTGGAATGTATTAGTGCCATATCTGGCATTAAAAATATCGCAGTGCCGGATCCGTCCTTCCGGTCTGCGCATGCACAGACCATTAAAAATGTGAAAAAAAATATATAACGGATCCATCTCTTCGCGTGACAAGCGGATGGACGGATCCGTTCTTGCAATGCAAATGCTTTCTGTTGGCATGCAGATTGACGGATCCGGCAGGCAGTTCCAGTGATGGAACTGCTTGCTGGATCGCTCTGCCGCAAGTGTGAAAGTAGCCTTACCCTGAAGGCATTACAACTTTACGGACTCAATATTGAGTACAATGTGAGTGGTATTGAGTAATTTACTTAGGTGATTACATGTACTTTATATGTCCGATTCGGTATAGAGTTTGTATTATTAAAATTTTATAATTGATTTTAATATAAAAATTTCTATTGGTGCTGTGCGGAGCGTAGTGGCCCAGTCGAGACACCTACATCTGCGGTAGGACAATATATATCCCTTTGGCAGTGATTCATCCCCATCACCCCTGTGAGTGTGTATTATATTCCCATTCTGTTTATACGCTTTTCCATGATGAGGAGGACGCGCCTCAGCTGATTATATCAGCGTGGATTAGCGGAAGCTGAAGAGCGATCATGTGATCATGACATCATCGGCATGTGATGGAGTTTGATGCCTGGGATTTGGGCGACGAGTGATGAGATTGTTGACATGCGCAGTTGGGATATAGAGACGCGGATGTGGAGTCCAGGTCTCTCGACATGTGCTCCGCTGAACGCTACCGCCTCTTATAAGGTAAACACATGTATTTTATTTACACGCAACTGTGATTGATATGGCACTTTATGATGGTTTACCATGGATTGGTGATATTTATAATGTGGGGGTTGTGACACCGATTTGATTGGCTCCACATTTAAAAGGGAGGCGCGATATTCACTATATTATAGTTGAGAATATCACTTGTGATTTAGCTTGATAAAGGCCACCATGTAGCCGAAACGTTGCTGCCTGGCTTTTTGTGGGCACATTCTTTGAATTACGATCAATAAAGTAAGAACTGGAGATGCTGCCGTTCCCTTCTGTGGATTAGTGAGATAAAGTTGTCACTGACATTTTGTAGCAAAAAGATCACAGAGAGGCACGGAGCATTATAAATCATGTTAATGCTCAGTGTCTCTGCTGTCCGGAACGGGGCTTGGCTGTCTTTCACGCAGCGGATTACCTGCACAGGATCCACTCGTGTGAAAGAGCCCTAACTGTGAATTTGCAATTACAGCCAGCAAGTCTGGCAACTGCTGCTGCCCTCCTCCAAAGCCCAGTATATTCCCAATCATTCCCACAGTCCTTACTATACCCGGTACTTTTAGCAGATTGTGATATGTCATGGTGAGCTCCTCCCGATTCCTTGCGCTTGTCCCGATTGCCACCGTTGCTATCATTGCCCCTACTGCCACCACCGATGAAGAGTCATACAGTGCCTTGCAAAAGTATTCTCCCCCCCCCCCCTCCTCCGACTTTTTTTGCATTTTAGGGCCTCACAACCTGGAATTAACATGGATTGTTTGAGGATTTGCATAATTTAATTTACAGATTTTTTTTTTTATTGTGAAGCAAACAAAAAATAGGACAAAATAACAGAAAAAGTCAATGTGCAGAACTATTCACCCCCCTAAAGTCAATACTTTGTAGAGCCACCTTTTGCGGCAATCACAGTTTCAAGTCACTTTGGATAAGCTCGTCACATTTTACCACTGGGATTTTTGCCCATTCCAACTTGCAGAACTGCTCCAGCTCCTTCATGTTGGATGGTTTAAGTCTGACCACAGATTTTCTATTGGATTGAGATCTGGGCTGTGACTCGGCCATTCCAACACATTTACATGTTTCCCTTTAACCACTCAAGTGTTGCTTTAGCCGTGTGTTTGGGGTCAGTCCTGCTGGAAGATGAACCTCCGTCCTAGCCTTAGAACACGCACAGAGATGTACAGGTTTTGCTCAAGAATATCCCTGTATTTAGCACCATCCATCTTTCCCTCAGCTCTGACCAGTTTCCCAGTCCCATCCCCCCCATGATGCTGCCACCACCATGTCTCACTGTGGGGATGGTGCTCTCTGGGTGATGTGATGTGTTGGGTTTGCACCAGACATAGCGTTTTCTTTGATGGCCGAAAAGATCAATTTTAGTCTCATCAGACCAGAGCACCTACATTTTGGGACTCTCCCACATGCCTTCTCGTAAACTCACAACATGCCTTTTTGTTTTTAGCTGAAAGTAATGGCTTTCTTTTGGCCACTCTGCCATAAAGCCCAACTCTATGGAGCGTACGGCTTATTGTCGTCCTATGTACAGATACTCCAGTCTCTGCTGTGAACTCTGCAGCTCCTCCAGGGTTACCTTAGGTCTCTGTGCTGCCTCTTGGATTAATGCCCTCCTTGCCTGGTCCGTGAGTTTTGGTGGGCGACCGTCTCTTGGAAGGTTTGCTGTTGTGCCAGGTTCTTTCCATTTGGTTAAACTTATGATAGATTTGATGGTGCTTCTGGGGATCATCAAAGATTTAGGTATTTTTTTATAACCTAACCCTGACTTGTACTTCTCAACAACATTGTCCCTTTCTTGTTTGGAGAGTTCCTTGGTCTTCATGGCAGTGTTTGGTTAGTGATGCCTCTTGCTCAGGTGTTGCAGCCTTTAGGGCCTTTCAAAAAGGGTGTGTATATGTAAAGACAGATCATGTGACACTTAGATTGCACACAGGTGGACATCATTTCACTAATTATGTGACTTCTGAAGGTAATTGGTTGCACCAGAGCTTTTTATGGGCTTCCTAACAAAGGGGGTGAATACATATGCACATGCCAATTTTCTGTTTTCCATTTCTGAACAATAGTTTTATTTATATATTTTTCTCATTTCACTTCACCAACTTAGACTATTGTGTTCTGATCCATCACATAAAATTCAGATTAACAGAACATTGAACTTAAGGCTGTAATGTAAGAAAATACAAAAAAAAGTTAATACTTTTGCAAGACCATTCATTTGTAGGTCATTCATTTTGCACTCTTTCATTTTCCAGACATTTCATTATACCACTGTGGGGAGTCGCTCTGGTAGATAGCGGTGCGGGTGCAGTACAGAGGCAAAACGGAGTCCAGAAAGTGTAGCAAACAGTGTTTAATTCACACTTGCATCAAACAAACGGAAAACAGTCTCTTGGTGTTAGTTCACACATATCAGAAATCATGAGGCAAAACAAAACAGTCCAACACAGGTTCCAGTCACCCTGTCAGTCCAGCCGCAAGACAATCGACCTCAGGCTTCCAGGCCGTCTGCACTCCTCCTTGCTGGGCTCTTGCTTCCAGCCCAGGGAGCTCCACAGCACTAACAGCAGCTCCAGGACAATCACACACACCTGCTGGTGCTGGCTGTGTTTTAAAGGCCCGGGAAAAACCGGCCTGGACCGTGGGGAGTAGGCACCCACCCAACTCTTTGCCTACTCCCAGTAAGAGCCGGCCCGGATTGGCTTTGCAGCCAAACTAAATACAAATGTGTCAAACAGCACTAGCTGCTGCTGACACCCAAGAAAACCCGGCTCTTACCTCACCGAGGCCAGGAACCTCGGTGACACGTACCTGCCATCGACCACGGTACCTTGCACCCTCTTACACCACCTATAAATGAAGTCACAATTTGGTACACACAGATTATCAGACAGTGCTAGAAAAATTGCAAGTGTATTTTCTGTAATTTAAAGACAGAGGTGCAATTAAATGCCTCAGATCCCTCCCCTTCCCAAAACACACTGCACATTGGTATTGAGAATTTACAGTGGTAATAATGCAATTTTTGCTGTGAAATGTATTTGAACTACATGTTCTGTCTGATGCAGTAATACTGACCCTTCACTAAAACTGGAGTGTGACAATGCAATATTATTGCAGTGATGGTACACGTCTTTTCAACTAGACACTGTGATTCGGTATGCCTTTGCTAATATGGATATAATTTGCATTACTGATACAAAATACAGTACAATTATTGAATGCTAAAAAAAAACACACCATTCACTAAAACTTGGGTATAACAATATTATTGCACTAATGATACAGGTCTTTTAATCTAGACACTGTGATGCAGTATGTGCAGTACTTCAGACCTGGGGGTTTCTGCAAATGTTTTATGTATTGTTATGTTCTGTTTAGGCCATGTATTCCAGCAAGAGGAGGTATGGTTGGCAGGAACAGGGTTATACGCCATGTTCCTCCTCTCTTGTGGAAGTTGGCTGGTCCTACTTCCTGCCAGGAGAGGGAGTTTTAGTCCAGAGAGGAATGGAGAAGGATGCATATGCTGGAGCTTCTTCTCCTAGATAACTTGATTGGAGATAACAAAAGTAGGCAGCACTCAACAGTTGCAGTTTTTCAAGCTTAGCTTCTTCTTTATTGCTCACCGAAGGACATATAGGGCTGCGGTAGGCGCCCATATTCAAGAATGCTGAACCGTAGCGATGGCCGTTTCGCGCGACTGCGCTTCTTCCGGCTACTGTGGTCATAACGCCAAACACACCTCTTTTAAGACGTCAGTGCGTTCAGTTGCGCTAGCAACCCATGACGCTCTACATATTTATAGTGCAACACACACTGTTAAAAACAAAGTGCAAAAACATAAAGACATGCTGTCAGATAAAGACGCTGAGGTCATTCCTCTTATTCAAGCCTAAAGGGCCTGTAGCGTCGGTGCGGATTATCCACCTGGATTCCTTTTGTAGCAGCAAGCGATGTCTGTCCCCACCTCGCACTAGTGGGGGTACACATTCAAGTCCTGCAAAACTTAAGCAATCGACACTGCCTCCATGAACCCGATGTACGTGGTCAATCACCATCACCCGGGGACAACCTTTACCAGTGATCACAGAGTTAAGGTGTTCCCTCAATCTCTCAAACATTGGCCTGATGGTCTTGCCAATCTAAAAATCTTCACATTGGCATAAAACCACGTAGACCACATAAAAAGTTCTGCAGGTAATGAATTGGTTAACCCTGTGACTGACACCTCAGACCACAAGGTATTTCTTTTGGGAATTAAATTTGCAAAAAAAACAGTGCCCACATTTATAATTGCCTATCGGCTTACTGGTAGTCAGCCAATCAGCAGGCCTGTCCTCCACATAGCGGCTGCAGACTAACATATCTCTAATAGTATGACACCTTTTGAAAGCCAAGATAGGTTTGTTTTCCACATAGTTCTTCAAACTCTGTTCACTTCTTAGGATATCCCAATTATTGTGAAAGAAACGTTTTATAAACTCGGACACGGGACTAAACTTAAAAGAAAAGACAAATCTGTCACTATTATTTCTCCTTCGTGTCCTTGATATATCCCTAGTCAGCAATTGTTCCTGTGTATATCGTTGTGCCTTGCCTATAGCTAAATCAAGACTCCTCTCTAAATAGCCTCTTTCCAACAATTATTGCATACCATGACACAAACATCCAGAAATTCCAATAAATCTCCCCCATAATTTAGGGTGAACTTCATGTTTAGGTCATTGGTGCAATTCAAAAAGCAAACAAATTCCTCGCACTGGGTCTTCGTTCCCGACCACACCACGAAGATAGCGTACCTGAGGTAAGGATTGCTTATAGAGAAGATGTACCAGTCTTCAAATCTATTGAGGTAGATGTTTGCGAATGTACAAAAGACTGGAGTACCCATGGCAGTTCCACATACCTGCCTAAACCATTGGGAACCAGAATTTAAAAGTGTTATTAACTAGTATGATGTCACAGTTTCTTCTACAAATTGGACAAACCCTTCATCCTTGTCAGTATTACCCAGTACCTCTAAAACCGCACTAACACCCGCTCCTTGAGGGATGCGAGTGTACAAACTCTCCACGTCGAGCGAGACCAGACTCCAGCCCTCCTGCCACTAAAAACCTTTTAGGGCAAGGAGGAAGTAATTGGTGTCGCCAAGGTGAGTTAGTGAGGCTCTGAGTAGTGGCCGCAATAGCCAATCCAGGTACTTTGATAGGGACTCAGTCACCAACCCAATTCCCGCCGCAATAGGACGGCCAGGGGGCTGGGTCAGCAACTTGTGCACCTTTGGAACAAAGTACCACACTGGCGTACAGGGTGTACAGGAACCAATTTTTCAATCATGTTTTTAACAAGAAAATCATTCTCAATATATCGCTGTAACAACACTCTCAACCGGGTCTGCACCGCCACAGTGGGATTGCTTTCAAGCTCCTTCTCCTAGACCCTGCAATTGGATCTTCTATGAGACCCTTACTCCAAGAATACTACCAGAGTCAAGATGCAGCTTTCCCAAAAGCTCCACCGGATAAAGTTAGCAGAGTGACCAGCAAGATTTAGCTTCCCAGACCCTGCTGCTGGTCAGGGAAAACAGATCAGACACCCATCACCTAGAACAGGGATGCTCAACCTGCGGCCCTCCAGCTGTTGTAAAACTACAACTCCCACTATGCCCTGCTGTAGGCTGATAGCTGTAGGCTGTTCAGGCATGCTGGTAGTTGTAGTTTTGCAACAGCTGGAGGGCCGCAGTTTGAGCATGCCTGGCCTAGAATAACCACCAGGCCATACTAATGTCAAGCCCCTATCTCATAGTGGACACCTATATCCAAAAGTGCCTGCAAGAGCCATTTAATTACCACACCCCCAGCCATCATACCTCCTCATCTGGTGGTAGAATCTGCACTTTGTACTTTATACTATCGGATGTGCCACAAGTTGTATTCTGCTCTAAGTAAAGAGAGAATGTTAATACCTTCACTTCAGGCCTAGTTTTTAAAACCACTATTCGACTGTACCGATCCCCAAGGAGCAACGGCCCAAGGGAGTATACTGTGACATAACTAATGTTTAGCGAATCGAAGTGCAATGAATAGACTTTAATCCAAATTTCAGGAAAAATTCAATTCACCACAAAGCCGAATTTTCTTGCACTTCGTGGTAACAAATCATTTTTTCCTGAAATGGCGGTAAAAAATAAATAAAATACTCACCTCATCCATTTGCTTGCAGAAAGGTGGTTGCAGCCATCTTGACTGAAGAAACCGCACAAAATCTTGTGACAGCAGCACGCTGGCCTGATGATGTAGCGACATCATCACATCTCCGCACAAGTTTTCGCATGGTTTCTTCATTCAAGATAGATGCAACAGCCTCTCCGTGGGCAAATCGGATGAGGTGAGTATGGATTTTTTTTTTTAATCCTGATTAACCCCTGATGAACGTGGCATCTGAGGGGTTCAACGATGGGGGCGGCATGCCCACTACATACACACAATGGATACAAAGTCATTTGTAACAAATCAAATTTCTTTGCCAAATCTGGCAAAACAGTGAATTAAACTTTTGATTAGTGAATAGTGATTAGCGACAGGGGCAATGTTCAAATTCGCGATATTTAGTGAATATTCGTTATTCGTATTCGAGATTATTCTAATGATTGCGAAAAATCGGCAATGTAATATTCGTGTAATGTGAATATTCTGAAACATGAATATATAGCACTATAGAATATAGTGCAACATATTGTTTTTTTTAGAATATTCGTCATTTTTTCCAGTTTAATGTCATTGGCGCAAAAGCAACTTAAGCAGGGATGAATCATGACTTCAGATAGAAAAAAATAAGGAATATTCTAAAAAATGAATATATAGCACTATATTCTATAGTACTATATATTTGGGTGTTAGAATATTCACATTACGCGAATATTATACTACCGATTTTTCGCATAAGAGAAAAAAAAATTAAATTATGAAGAATATTCTAATTCACTACAGACTACAATATTGCAGCCTTCTCACATTGGCCCAAAAGCAAGGAGCAGGTAGGTATACTAGGTATTGGGTTCAGATGAAAAAAAAACTAATATTCGTTTTTACGAATATATATCACCATATTCGAAATATTTGCGAACTTTTGAAGTGCCGATATTCGCACTAAAAATTTGAATATTCGCACTCAACATTACTTTTGATAACTTCGCTCATCTCTAGACATAACACCTCGTCAAGGCCACTACTGCTCCCATGCTCTCCTCAGGGGCATATGCATTCACTAACACACAGTTATAATTTGCTATACAGATGTGAAATGCAGTAAAGGTAGTGAATGTTAAAGAATAAGATGCCAATCACTAACACTCGGATGTGACAATGCAGTATTTTTGCACAACTCGACTCTGTGATGCAGTATGCTTTGACTACGGAACTGGTGTTCCCCAGAGTGGTATTACCATTTATACACCCTGCTACTGTCTTTAATAAGCTACCACTAATGTCATCTGTGTATTGATTCCAGGTCCTCCTACATTGTGCATAACTAACCATTGTTATGTCACTGTTATCTATTGTATTGCATGTTATATGTCTGGTTCACCAGGAGGTGGCATTGTATATGGTAGAGAGATCTCTAGATAGAATTTCATTCTCCCCCTTTTTGGGCAGAAGTGGCCTAGTCCTCCTACCAAGGGAGGGACTGCAGGAAGTATTAAGTCATTCTAGCGTTGGAAGCAGACGAGTCAAGACGGAGCAGTGAGGGAAGGCCCCCTCCTGCAGCAGGAGTCTCCCAAGGGAGCAGCTCATAGAGCACCCTGACTCTGTACAGAGAATTTCAAGGGGGTCAACAGCCAAATGCACCCCACTCCAAAGGTACCAGAAGAGCCCTAAAGTTCAGCTACCAGACTAAAGCCGAGTTTGGCACAGCAGAGAAAAATAAAGCAGAATATCCCAGTTTGCCTGCCAGTTTATGCCAAAACCTGTTGGAGCCAAGAGTAAGATCACTTATTGTACTGATGCAAGTTGATTCAAGTTAAGCTGTTGAACTTTATAAAGTCTGGACTCAACTTATTTGCCACCTTCACTATTACTCTCCCCTTTATTGCTCTGGAGCCTTACCCTTGGGGAGCGACAGAATGCAAGTAGGAGCACTGTGACACACACACTCACACACTCGGCATTCCTATAGACCTGGGACACGATCGGCCCTGGGGGGCGTCACGTTGCAGTGTAAATTAAAACTGGCTTAGTTGCCCAAAGCAACCAATCAGATTTCATTTTTGACAGCTCCTTTGGAAAATGAATGATGGAATCTAATTGGTTGCTATGGGCAAATAAACCAGGTCTACTTTACACAAATTTGATCATAAATTCCCAAATACTCTCTTCCTATCATCTTATACTGTCACTAACTCAGTATATCTGTGGATTATATCTGCAGAGCCACATAGCATACATCCTTTCAGGTCACGAGTATAATGTACAATGAAATTCTAGTCATGCTGAAAAGCACCTCCCTGTCTACTGCCCCATTGATTGGCTGATCCATGCTGGCAGCCTGTGATCCAATCACGGTAATCCGCCTCCTCCACCATTTCCTCCTAGGGTCATATGAGCATCCTTCTTCCTCTCTTGTGGTTTTGCCCACCAATATATAGAATAAAATGGAGCCTCGGGCCATTTTTCTGGATTCGTCTGAAGCAAACCTGAAAAGCTTTGGGTTTCTTTTACAGACAAATTTTTGTGAAAACCATAATGAACCAGGTTGATTAAGAATTGATTAACCCCCTCCATAGTACTAGGAAAATTGCAAGTGTTTTTCTGTAATTTAAAAGCAGAGGTGCAATTTAATGTCCAGAATCCTTCCCCTTCCACAAAAACACTTCACACTGGTATTGAGAATTCATAGTGGTAATTATGCAATTTGTTCAGTGAAACGTGTTTGAACTACACGTTCTGATGCAGTAATATTGGACCTTTACTAATACTCAGGTATAACAATGCAATATTATTGCAGTGATAATAAAAGTCTTTTTAATTAGACACTGTTATACAGTATGCCTTCGCTAACACACTTATTATTTACATTACTTATTCAAAATGCTATAAAATGATTGCAATTATTGCAGTGATGATACAGGTCAACTATATGTCGTGATACAGTATACCTTCACTAAGGGCTCGTTCACATCACCATTTGTCTTTTCCCTTCTCCGGCTTCGTCAACTCCTTGCCGACCGACGAACGCAGGATTGCGTCCTGGCGGCGGTCGGTCTGTTCCTCTTGGACGCGTCGCGGCGTCCTCTCGCGAGACGCGAGATTTCCTGTGAACGCGTGTGCGCGCGTTCACAGGATCGCGTCAGGGAGAAGGTAAACTACAGCCTGCCAGCGCTGTTTCGTGCGCTGGCAGGCTGTAGAAGTGAAAAAAAAATTACATATCAGACGCTGTTTTGTTAACAGCGTCTGATATGCTTGCTGTTCATTCCTTTGGTGGTCCATTTTGCTTGGGACCACCAAAGGAATCTTTTGTAAGTGCACCAATCACCACACAGACCCCCCCCCATTCACCCCCCCCCCCCGTCACTGATTAACCCCAGATTAACCCCCGATTAACCCCTGATCACCCCATGTCACCCCCTGATCACCCCCTGTCACTAATCACCCCCCCTGTAAGGCTCATTCAGACGTCCGTATGTGTTTTGCGGATCCGCGGATCCGCAAAACACGAACACCGGCAATGTGCTTTCCGCATTTTGCGGATCCGCACATTGCCAGAACTATATAGAAAATTCCTCTTCTTGTCCGCAATTGCGGACAAGAATAGGACATGCTCTATCTTTTGCAGAGCTGCGGCCGTATGTTTGGGGGCCGAAAGCCGGAAGTTTGCGGCCGCAGCTCCACAAATGCTGATGCGGCGAGCACATAGTGTGCTCTCCGCATCACCGCCGGCCCCATTCACACTGAATGGGTCCGCATCTATTCCGCAGAATTGCGGAATAGATGCGGACATTTTTGCGGACGTGTGAATGGGGCCTTACTACTTTTTTTTTTGCACATTTTTTGGCAGAGATTTATTCATCCACATTGATTGATGAGAATGAGGAAATCTGTGCCGTTCATTTTTATTTTTTTTTGCACATTTTTTGGCAGAGATTTTTTCATCCACATTGATTGATGCGAATGAGGAAATCTGTGCCGTTGAACGGGAAAAAACATCTCATTACCCGTATGCTCAATATAAGGAGAATCGCAGAAACTCCTAATTCTGGCCATACGTGTAATGATTGCGGAGACCCTCATGTGACCCCACAAACACCCCACATGTGACCCCATTTTAGAAAGAAGACACCCCAAGGTATTCCGTGAGGGGTATGGTGAGTTCATGTAAAATTTTATTTTTTGTCACTAGTTAGTGGAAATTTGAGACTTTGTAAAAAAAAAAATATCAATTTCCGCTAACTTGTGCCAAAAAAAAAAAATTCTGTGAACTTGCCATGCCACTCACGGAATACCTTGGGGTGTCTTCTTTCCACAATGGGGTCACTTGTGGGATATTTTACTGCCCTGGCATTTTAGGGGTCCTAAAGCGTGAGAATCCAAATGCATAAAAATGGCCTGTGAAATCCTAAAGGTACTCATTGGTTTTAGGGCCCCTTTGCGCATCTTGGCTGCAAAAAAGTGTCACTCATGTGGTATCGCCGTACTCAGGAGAAGTAGGGCAATGTGTTTTGGGGTGTATTTTTACATATACCCCTGCTGGGTGTGAGAAATATCTCTGTAAATGACAACTTTTTAAAACATTGCCCTACTTCTCCTGAGTACGGCGATACCACATGAGTGACACTTTTTTGCAGCCTGGGTGCGCAAAGGGGCCCAAATTCCAACGAGTACCTTTAGCTTGTACATGGCTGCTCACAATTTAGCCCCGTCCAAAAGCCCAGAACAGTACAAACACCCCACAAATGACCCCATTTTGGAAAGAAGACACCCCAAGGTATTCGCTGAGGGGCAAAGTGAGTCCATGAAAAATTTAAGTTTTTGTCAAAAGTTAGCAGAAAGGGAGACTTTGTGAGAAAAAACAATAAAAAATCAATTTCCGCTAACTTGTGCCAAAAAAAACATCTTCTATGAACTCGCCATGCCCCTCATGGAATACCTTGGGGTGTCTTATTTCCAAAATGGGGTCACTTGTGGGGTATTTATACTGCCCTGGCATTTTAGGGGCCCTAAAGCGTGAGAAGAAAAATGCGTAAAAATGCCCTCCTAAAAGGTACTCATTGGTTTTAGGGCCCCTTACGCATCTTGGCTGCAAAAAAGTGTCACTCATGTGGTATCGCCGTACTCAGGAGAAGTAGGGCAATGTGTTTTGGGGTGTATTTTTACATATAACCATGCTGGGTGTGAGAAATATCTCTGTAAACGACAACTTTTTAAAAAATTTAAAACGAAGTTGTCAGTTTACAGAGATATTTCTCTCACCCAACATGGTTATATGTAAAAATACACCCCAAAACTTATTGCCCTACTTCTCCTGAGTACGGCGATACCACATGAGTGACACTTTTTTGCAGCCCTAATTGGGTGCGCAAAGGGGCCCTAATTCCAACGAGTACCTTTAGCTTTTACATGGCTGCTCACAATTTAGCCCCGCCCAAAATGCCAGAACAGTAAACACACCCCACACATGACCCCATTTCCGAAAGTAGACACCCCAAGGTATTTGCTGAGGCGCATAGTGAGTCCATGGGAGATTTTATTTTTTTTTGCCAGAAGTTAGCAGAAATGGAAAGTTTATTATTTTTTTCCTCAGAAAGTGTCATTTTCCGCTAACTTGTGAAAAAAAATGAAATGATACATGAACTCACCATACCCCTCCGCGAATACTTTGGGGTGTCTTCTTTCTAAAATGGTGTCATTTGGGGGATATTTATACTTTCCTGGCATTCTAGCACCTGAAGAAACATGACAGGTGCTCAGAAAGTCAGAGCTGCTTCAAAATGCCGAAATTCACTTTTTTGCACCATAGTTTGTAAACGCTATAACTTTTACCCAAACCAATAAATATACACTTATTGGATTTTTTTTTATCAAAGACATGTAGAACAATAAATTTTGCGAAAAATTTATATAACAAAAATAACAATAGGGTGCCTAAAATATAACTTTTAATAATTAAGGTTTAAAAATTGCCCAAAAGGTATAAAGGTTTTACTTATAAACATGGTTAACACCTCCGTTAACCACATTAATCAAATACTGCATGATGTGATGTGCATAGAGATGAACAAAAAGGATAGGATAGAGGTAAAGTAGCTGGGTCACTGACCCTAGTAGACCCTATCCTAACACGATGAGGACATTACACCTATATTCTCCCCTTTGGGACAGGACAGTGACTGCCCAGCTTCGTCAAGCAAAAAAGGAAAGGGAGGAATAGATAGGAATAACATAAATGAAAAAGACCGTCCCAACGCGTTTCTTTGGCCAACGCCAATTCATCAGGGGACTAATAGATTGGACAAATAGTCCTCAATGGTTAAATAAATCAACACCACACGTTAGCTAGAGCTATAGAGGTATCCACAACACAAGTGGATGGACACAGTCGTCACCTACCCCAATTCGACAGCTCCAATCCTATTATATAGTGTGGGTATGGTACTCAATGGTTACAAATAGTCAGAGTAAACCGCAGGGGTACTTGTTAAACATACATATTCCCCTCAGCAGCAATCATAACATCACATAGAAAAACAGACAGATGCTCAACTACTTAGCTTAGTTCTCCGCTAGTGGAGCATGATGATCGCGGGTGTGCAGTTTTCCGCATATGGCAGTGGCAAAAGCCGGCCGGTGTCTGGCATTTAAATAGCCCGCCGTATGAACCGCACTTCCGCCCTCACCGCTCCACGTGACTTGTCACGTGAGCGTGTCTAAGGGAGGCACTGAGTCCGCCAATGCCTTTCCTATAGTACGTCATTCCACTACGTCAACCAGTAGTGGGAGGATCACTGATATCTGGTCCGCCCACAGTGACGCAGTGAGGACGTCCGTACATATAGAGGGTGTTGCTAGGCAAAAAGACAACACCTATTGAGCGCTACAGTAGCGCAATGTTTGGAGGCGCATACACAACTATATTAGGTAGAGGTGCCTGTAAAGGAGTTTATAGCAAAAGCAGGTAACCTATAATCATTCCTGGAAATAGAACTACAATGGAGGGGGAGTGATATAAATTAAAAGATATAAATTGTGATTTATGACAGTCTCATATGTCTGATATAAGAATCTGTAAAATGTAGCGATCTCACACATCAAAGATAGTATTCAACCTTAGTTCAGGTATCATAAATCAGATGTGTGAACCCGCTAGATGTTAAATATAAGGCGTATATATGAAAGAGAAAGAGGATACCTGCCCATAATGGATATATTATACAAAAGGTGTCCATTACTACACGGGCTCCAATCATGCCACGAATGTCCACCCTTATATAATGTTGCAACTTCACTAGGGCCAAGGTATCGAATTATACAATGTTTACTCATTAATCCAGTGTGTCCACTTACACAGTGAGGGTTCATTGATCCAGTTACACAATTCTCAAATACGATGTTAACATGTTATCAAATAAAACAGCCAAACCATAGCTGTTCATTTAATCCACCTGGATAAGAGGTTTTTAACTCATAAATCCACCATGTCTCACGTTGCAATAATTTCTTATTCCAATCGCCACCCCTCTTGGGTGGTCTTACCAGTTCAATAGCCATGAAGCGGACCTTGGAAAGGTAGAGAGAATATTATTACCTCTTTTTTAGAAACAGCAAACCCTTATCCCTTGCGGAATCGAAGTCATCAGAGGTCCTCCTCCCCTCATCCAACGAATCCTGCCCACAACAGGGGCAGATAGTGAATCTTTCTAGTAGGACCCTATGATCTGAAGAAATGACTCTGCTAAGTAAGGGACTATCATTTGTCCCGACTTCTTCATTTAATTTGTTTAATTGGATTAAAGATATCCATCTGTTTGCTAGGAAACTCAGATGGCATAAACACTTTTCCCTTCAGACTAAACGTGAGAGTAGAGAGCATGGCGTGGCACCAGAGATACTACAAGACGTCAAGCTACTCTATAGCCTGAAGGATAGTGTTCCATCTGAAGGGAAGGGCCCCTTTACGGAACTAAGAAACAAGAGTATTTCGATGCCCCCAGTAGGTGACCCAGGTTGTATTGAGGCATTTGTATCCCAGGTCTCCAAAGAGTTGGAAACCATGGTATTACACGGGCCGTTTTTCAACTGTACAAAGCAGGAGTTCAGGTCTCTACAGTCGCTCGAGCAGGATAGAGGCATCACGATAAAACCTTCCGATAAAGGAGGGAATATCGTGATGATGGATACTCCTCAATACAAGAAGATGTGTCTGTCTCTCTTGGGCGACAGAGCCACCTATAAGAGATTGAACTCCGACCCTACAGTGGAATTACAGAATCGACTTCTAAATATATTGCGCCCGGCAAAATTGGACGGCCTTATAACAGAAGAGGAATTGGGCTTTATGAGAAAAAGAAAAAGAAAAATGTTTTGGGAGGCACACAATCAATAGGAGTACTCAGATAGATTAGGTTAAAAATGTCCTTTTTTACTTTATTCAATACAAAATAATATAAAATATAGAATATATGATCACGGAGTAAAGTTGTATATACGGTATATGGACTAAATTAGTTTGTCCTGACAGTGACTATTGATTGTTGTGTATGTCTCAATAAACAAGTAGTGTCTCTGTTGTGTAGCTGTTTGTAAATACTGTGGATATAAAGTGCAAACGTGCCAAAAGAGATGTATACAATAGATGTAAAAGTGTGAGGAAAAAGATTTTCGTGAGCAAAAGATAATGTGAACAAAGAATGAAGGTACAAATTCTTGATATGGATAAAAATATATATATTGGTATAAAAATATATATAAAATATATAGTACAGCAGGTCTGTTTAGTGAGTGTGAAAAGTAGTATGTAGGTAGGTATTACTTGATATTGAAGTCTTATAGCGTATTCAGTACATAGAAATAAAGAAATGTAAATAGAAATATAAAAGTAAAAATATAAAAATGAATATAGAAAATGTGCAAAATCAGATAGTCTTTGCATTCAATCAATACAGGTAGATTGATTCCTTCTAATGCAGATAGGATTTAGGTAAAATAAAGAGCACTATAGTCAATATGAACAATATACTCGATGTATGTTGACTTTAGTTTATAAATCCACCTTCAAAGAATCCATCCTATATCATCAGTAGTGGAGCTTGCTGTCTATTATATCGCTGAAAAACAAATGTCCCTTCGGTTTGCTGGTCCCTTGTTACAGTCAAATCACGGGTTAATTGCTATAATATTGACCAGAGTATCTGAATACAGAGTACCGCTAGTTTCTTTTGTATAGTTGTAAGACACTACTTATTATTTAGTATTGAAGTCTGCTGCTGCGCGTCCGCTGTAAGTAGTGCTTACCCTGCTATATGAGCCGGATGATCTTCTGCCTCACCGGGATAAAACTCGGCGTCCCACTGCTAGCTGTTTTCAGTCTGAGCCGGATGTCTTCCGTGTCTCACCGTCGCGGTCCCACGTAGTATTTCGATTTGGTTAGTCGACAGATCCGCGCGCGCTATCGAGCCGCTTCTTTCAGCCGATACGCTATTCCTTTCTGTGGTGATCTGTATTGAGGATTGGTGGTAACTGTAGATCTGTGGTTTGCTGCCATACGTGTTCAAGGGTATCTCACCTCTTCATCAGTGGCCATAACTGATGAAGAGGGTAGATACCCTTGAAACGCGTATGGCAGCTTAAACCACAGATATACAGTTACCCCACCAATCCTCAATACAGATCACCACAAAAGAGGAATAGCGTATCGAGCAGAGATAGGAGCGGCTCAGATAACGCCAGCACGGACTGTGCGACAACCAAATAGAAATACCACGTGGGACGCCGAGACGGTGAGACACAGAAGGCACATCCCGGCTCATACAAGACGCTGAAAACAGGTATACCACGTGGGACGCCGAGTTTTATCTCCCGGTGAGGCAGAGAAGATACATCCCGGCTCATATAAGCAGGGTAAGCACTACTTACAGCGGACGCCGCAGCAACAACGGACTTCAATACTAAATAATAAGTAAGTGTCTTACAACTATACAAAAGAAAACTAGCCGGCATGCATTCTGTATAAAGATACTCTGGTCAATATTATAGCAATTAACCCGTGATTTGACTGTAAACAAGGGACCAGCAAACCGAAGGGACATTTGTTTTTTCAGCGATATAATAGACAGCAAGCTCCACTACTGATGATATAGGATGGATTCTTTGAAGGTGGATTTATAAACTAAAGTCAACATACATCGAGTATATTGTTCATATTGACTATAGTGCTCTTTATTTTACCTAAATCTTATCTGCATTAGAAGGAATCAATCTACTTGTATTGATTGAATGCAAAGACTATCTGATTTTGCACATTTTTCTATATTCATTTTTTATATTTTTTACTTTTATATTTCTATTTACATTTCTTTATTTCTATGTACTGAATACGCTATAAGACTTCAATATCAAGTAATACCTACCTACATACTACTTTTCACACTCACTAAACAGACCTGCTGTACTATATATTTTATATATATTTTTATACCAATATATATATTTTTATCCATATCAAGAATTTGTACCTTCATTTCTTTTGTTCACATAAATTATCTTTTTGCTCACAGAAAATCTTTTTCCTCACACTTTTACATCTATTGTATACATCTCTTTTGGCACGTTTGCACTTTTATATCCACAGTATTTACAAACAGCTACACAACAGAGACACTACTTGTTTATTGAGACATACACAACAATCAATAGTCACTGTCAGGACAGACTAATTTAGTCCATATACCGTATATACAACTTTACTCCGTGATCATATATTCTATATTTTATATTATTTTGTATTGAATAAAGTAAAAAAGGACATTTTTAACCTAATCTATCTGAGTACTCCTATTGATTGTGTGCCTCCCAAAACATTTTTCTTTTTCTCATTTATCTCCGTATGACAGGGTGAGTCATACTTTTGGGGTTTGTGCACCATATTTGGGACATAGTATACCAAGTGAGCCAGCAGATACCTAGAATCACTCGAATTGGGCTTTATGTTTGTGAAACATCCCACTATTGCAACATTCTATAGTTTACCTAAAATACATAAAGGGGTGTCTCCCCTCAAGGGCCGTCCAATTGTGTCGGGCGTCAATAGCCTCAGTCGCAACATAGGGATCTATGTTGATCAAATTTTATCCCCATTTGTTAAATCTCTCCCCTCTTATATTAGGGACACCGGGGATCTTTTGGGACGAATCGATGGTTTGTCGATTGAGGATGACATGATGCTGGCCTCAATCGACGTTGAGGCTTTGTACTCGTCGATACCACACAACCTTGGTTTAAAGGCGGTTGAGTCATTCCGTATCACCAGAGGTCTTCAACATCTGGCCCATAATAAACTGGTACTTGAATTGTTGGAGTTTACTTTGACGTCTAATTTTTTTCTTTTTGGGGGGGTCCTCTACCACCAGCTCAGGGGCACAGCGATGGGGAGTTCTTGTGCCCCGTCGTATGCTAATCTGTTCCTGGGCTGGTGGGAGAGGACCCTCGTCTTCGGTGATGCCCCGGTCACGCACATCGATAAGGTGGTGACCTGGGGCAGATTCATCGATGATATTTTCTTGATTTGGAAAGGAAGTACAACTGAATTTGATGAATTCATTGGTGAACTCAATCAGAATAATATCAATATGAGATTTACGTCGGAGTGTAACATGATGAGCCTACCCTTTTTAGACATATTGATAACTAGAGGCACTAATGGCTTTCTTCAGACCTGCACCTACCGGAAACCTACAGCAACAAATTCGTTGCTGAATTGGAATAGTTATCATCCACCGTCATTGAAGCGAGGGATTCCGGTAGGCCAGTACCTACGGATGAGGAGAAATTGCTCCACATTCCGTGACTTTAAGACTCAGGCAGATGATTTACGGAGACGCTTCCATGAGAGGGGGTATCCTGACAGCTGTCTTAAGAAGGCTTTTAAAAGGGCCAAGATGGCAGATAGAACATTACTCTTACATTCTACCCCTAAGAGAGATGAAGAAAAGATGATCCGACTTGTTGGCACGTATGATACAGGAGCCCATGAGGTTAGAAACATTCTGGAGAAATATTGGGACATTTTGCGTCTAGATTCGGACATTGGAAAGGTCATCTCTGAAAAACCTACTATCACTTACCGTAAGGGATGAAGCTTACGTGATCGTTTGGTCCACAGCCACTTTGAAGAGAGTGCAAATGCAAATAGTGGCACCTGGTTGAAACCTATAACAGGATGCTACCATTGCAGTGGGTGTGTGGCCTGTCCTTATATCTTACAATCACGTAGCTTTAAAAGTGGCGTTACTGGTAAGGAGTATAGCATTAGAGATTTCATCAACTGTCGTTCCAGAGGGGTGATTTATAAATTCACATGCCCCTGTGGAATTGAATATGTTGGAAAGACCTCAAGAGAATTGAGGAGACGAGTCGGTGAGCATCTGAGTGATCTCCGACATAAAAAGGATACTCCCTTGGCTAAACATGTAGAAATAGCACATGGAGGTGACTTTTCCAAGGTCCGCTTCATGGCTATTGAACTGGTAAGACCACCCAAGAGGGGTGGCGATTGGAATAAGAAATTATTGCAACGTTGACATGGTGGATTTATGAGTTAAAAACCTCTTATCCAGGTGGATTAAATGAACAGCTATGGTTTGGCTGTTTTATTTGATAACATGTTAACATCGTATTTGAGAATTGTGTAACTGGATCAATGAACCCTCACTGTGTAAGTGGACACACTGGATTAATGAGTAAACATTGTATAATTCGATACCTTGGCCCTAGTGAAGTTGCAACATTATATAAGGGTGGACATTCGTGGCATGATTGGAGCCCGTGTAGTAATGGACACCTTTTGTATAATATATCCATTATGGGCAGGTATCCTCTTTCTCTTTCATATATACGCCTTATATTTAACATCTAGCGGGTCCACACATCTGATTTATGATACCTGAACTAAGGTTGAATACTATCTTTGATGTGTGAGATCGCTACATTTTACAGATTCTTATATCAGACATATGAGACTGTCATAAATCACAATTTATATCTTTTAATTTATATCACTCCCCCCCCCCCTCCATTGTAGTTCTATTTCCAGGAATGATTATAGGTTACCTGCTTTTGCTATAAACTCCTTTACAGGCACCTCTACCTAATATAGTTGTGTATGCACCTCCAAACATTGCGCTACTGTAGCGCTCAATAGGTGTTGTCTTTTTGCCTAGCAACACCCTCTATATGTACGGACGTCCTCACTGCGTCACTGTGGGCGGACCAGATATCAGTGATCCTCCCACTACTGGTTGACGTAGTGCAGACATGTCCAAACTCTGGCCCTCCAGGTGTTGCAGAACTACAACTCCCATCATGCTCTTCTGTAGGTTGATAGCTGTAGGTTGTCCAGGAATGATGGGAGTTGTAGTTTTGCAACATCTGGAGGGCCGGAGTTTGGACATGCCTGACGTAGTGGAATGACGTACTATAGGAAAGGCATTGGCGGACTCAGTGCCTCCCTTAGACACGCTCACGTGACAAGTCACGTGGAGCGGTGAGGGCGGAAGTGCGGTTCATACGGCGGGCTATTTAAATGCCAGACACCGGCCGGCTTTTGCCACTGCCATATGCGGAAAACTGCACACCCGCGATCATCATGCTCCACTAGCGGAGAACTAAGCTAAGTAGTTGAGCATCTGTCTGTTTTTCTATGTGATGTTATGATTGCTGCTGAGGGGAATATGTATGTTTAACAAGTACCCCTGCGGTTTACTCTGACTATTTGTAACCATTGAGTACCATACCCACACTATATAATAGGATTGGAGCTGTCGAATTGGGGTAGGTGACGACTGTGTCCATCCACTTGTGTTGTGGATACCTCTATAGCTCTAGCTAACGTGTGGTGTTGATTTATTTAACCATTGAGGACTATTTGTCCAATCTATTAGTCCCCTGATGAATTGGCGTTGGCCAAAGAAACGCGTTGGGACGGTCTTTTTCATTTATGTTATTCCTATCTATTCCTCCCTTTCCTTTTTTGCTTGACGAAGCTGGGCAGTCACTGTCCTGTCCCAAAGGGGAGAATATAGGTGTAATGTCCTCATCGTGTTAGGATAGGGTCTACTAGGGTCAGTGACCCAGCTACTTTACCTCTATCCTATCCTTTTTGTTCATCTCTATGCACATCACATCATGCAGTATTTGATTAATGTGGTTAACGGAGGTGTTAACCGTGTTTATAAGTAAAACCTTTATACCTTTTGGGCAATTTTTAAACCTTAATTATTAAAAGTTATATTTTAGGCACCCTATAGTTATTTTTGGTTTAGATTCGGGGTCCTGAACAGACACATTTTTGTGCATTTTATGCCATTGTGAGTTATTGAAAGATTTATATAGAAATGTAGTTTTTAAAAAAAAAATACAACAGAAAGTGAAAAATGTCATTTTTTTGCAAAAATTTCGGTCATTTTTGATTAATAGCAAAAAAAGTAAAAATGTCAGCAGCAATGAAATACCACCAAATGAAAGCTCTATTAGTGAGAAGAAAACGAGGTAAAATTCATTTGGGTGGTAAGTTGTATGACGGAGCAATAAACAGTGAAAGTAGTGTAGTGCGGAATTGTAAAAAGTGGCCTGGTCATTAAGGGTGTTTAAGCTAGGGGGGCTGAAGTGGTTAAGGAGCAGGAGAACGGAAAGGACGGATGCTGTACATAACTGACACCTGACTGACACCTACGGAGCCTAAAGATCCCATAGACTTTAATGCAGTCCGTTTGGTATCCGCTCAGAACATGATTTTTGAGCGGACACGAAAGTACTGCATGCAGGACTTTCGTGTCCGCTCAAAAATCATGTTCTGAGCAGACACCAAACGGACCCCATTAAAGTCTATGGGGTCTTTAGGCTCCGTTGGTGTCAGTTAGGTGTCAGTTATGTACAGCATCCGTCCCTTCCGTTCTCCTGCTCCTTAACAGGGCCGGAGAATGGAAAAGACAAATGGTGATGTGAACGGTATATGTGTGTATATGTTCGCAAAAGGAATCCACACGGTCGCATTTACAATTGAGAAATTTGGCACACAGGTACATCAGGTGTCCTGGAAGGTTTTAGACCAGCTCATTAGAACGTACAGTTCCTGAGATATTCACAAAAAAATGCCTGGTCACATGACTCTTATCAGCCAATAGAAGCTCTCCACATACACACAGTTTTACACCAGGTTTCCATAACAACCCAGCCATTTTTCTTCACTGCTGTAGGTCAGCTGATGGGGAGTGAAAAACTGAAGGTTAAAATCAACTTCTTTCAGCTGCAGGGGTTGGAGGGAGGGTCACTTCCTCCCTGCAGCTCACGCTCAGACAGCACAGTGCTGCTGTCTGAGAGTGAGCCGTTCAAAAGGACATCCCTGTGTCCGTCCAGGCCCTGCGCTGGACAGAGGACAGAGAGTCTGAAAGCCAGACTGTTCTGCCTAAAACCGGACCTCTGGCCACCCTAGGGGCAGGCTACTGTGGCGGTCATATTTAAGGGGATGGTCAGTAATGGAGGTCAGTGTTAAGGGGCAAATTGCTGTAGGGGCCACTGTTATGGGGGTGGGGTGTTGTGGAAATCACTGTTAAGGAGACGGGGTACAATGGAGGTCACTAATAAAGGGGCGACCGCTGTGGGGGTCACTGTTAAAGGGGAGGACACTGTGGATGTTCCTGTAAAGGGGGCATGCCACTCTGGAGGTCAATGTTAAGGGAGAAGGGGATTGTGGAGGCCAATATTAAGGGAGCTGAGTACTGTGGCAGTCACTGTTAAGGGGCAGTCGCTGTGGAGGTCTCTGTTAAGGGGGCCGGGAATAGTGGAGGTCACAGTTAAGGGGACTGTCAAGAGGGGGGGTGCTGTAAAACTCACTGTTAAAGAGGCCCATTTTAAGGAGGTGGGGCACTGTGGGGTCGTCAGTGTTAAGGGGTAGGGAGCTGTGGAGGTCACTGTTAAGGGGGCGGGGTGCTGTAGAGGTCATGTTAAGGGGGGATACTGTTGAGATCTTTTAACGACACACACAAACATTAAATGAAATTTACCCGTGCGAAGCCGGGTCCTTCTGTTAGTGGTTAATAAAAAGCACCACCTCATTGGACATCTTCCCATCTCCAACAACAGCAGGGAAGAGTGTAGCTCCTACTCTGAGTCTCTCCTATTATATGTGTAAAGTGGTAAAGTGAAGCCATGAATGTTTTTGTCAAGCACCAGACCAACTCAGCAGAAAGCATGTGTTGTATAGATGCTAGTTGTAAAAAATAAAAAATGGAGACAGCACGTCCAAACAGTGGGATTTATTCCAGATGCAACATTTCGGCTGATGAGCCTTTGTCAAGCATGCATACACAACCAAATGTGAGGGATTATATAGCCATCCATAGTCAAAATAGGTGGGGGTGGTTCCTGAGACCAATTGACTTCACTGGGGTCAGAGTGCAATTTCATCTTATTAAAATGTTTAAAGGAAAACAGTGCTACTAATGTGCATAGTATATCAGTAAAATACCTGTATGTTCAGAATTGCTGGGACGCTAGATTGCCATGTGGTCATGTTCGCGGTGGTGGAACGCATCTGCATTCCAAAGTGGTACTTCCGGTTTAGATTCGTCACAGGAAGTTCTCCTAACTGACCGTCTAAGACCTTATTGATCTTGTAGGAAAGCATCAGCTCAAGGCCCCGGCCCCTACTCTCATGCGCCAACAAGGCCGCGCCTCCCTACGCCCGCATCGCTGGATGCTTGATCAGCACGCTAATTATATAGCGTATGTGCCAATTGACACGCACGATCCGCTTAACAGAGGAGCCCCCATTTGGATATCTGGCGATGCGGGCGTAGGGAGGCTCGGCCTTGTTGACACATGAGTGTAGGGGCCAGTGCCTTGAGCTGACGCTTTCCTACAAGACCAATAAGGTCCTAGACGATAAGTTAGACGGTGGTGGAACGCAGATGCGTTCCACCACCGGTGAACTGAAACTGGAGGTGAACTGAAACCGGAAGCACCGGAAGTACCACTATGGAAAGCAAATGCGTTCCACTACAGCGAACATGACCGCATGGCAATCTAGTATCCCAGCAATTCTGAACATACAGGTATCTTTCTGCTATACTATGCACATTAGTAGCACTGTTTGTATTTTCCTTTGAACATTTTAATAAGATGAAATTGCATCCTGACCCCAATGAAGTTAATTGGTCTCAGGAACCACCCCCACCTATTTTGACTATGGGTGGCTATATAATCCCTCACATTTGGTTGTGTATGCATGCTTGACAAAGGCTCATCAGCCGAAACGTTGCATCTGGAATAAATCCCACTGTTTGGTTGTGCTGTCTCCATTTTTTATTTTTTACAACTTCAACAGAAAGCATGTGTTGTCATGAGGTCAGGCAGTGGCAGCTCATCAGGGACGCCTGTTACATGCTGAAGCCCTTCAAAGAGGCCACAAAATTTGACAGTAGGGACAACTGCTGCATCAATAATATCATACCCCTCATAATTATCTTAGAACAGATGCCAAAGGTCATGCAACAAAGGACAATGGCGGAAGAACAGATAACGCATCTTACCGTTCATCTTGCATATATTGGGGAACCCAAAGGTTCAAGTCCTATGGAGGAAGAGGATGAGGAGCTGCCACTGGAGAAAAAAAGGGAAGGGGGAGTCATAGGTGGAGGAGCAGATAATGATGACAATGACACCGGTCATGACAACTAGAGATGAGCGAATTTCTCAAAAATGTGACTAGATCAGTTCGCCAAATTTTCCGAAAAGATTTGATTCGATCCAAATTAATTTGTGGCAAATCGCGTTAAAAAACAGCTATTTCCCGGCTGCAGAGAGCCTGTATAGGTATAAAGAACCATGCAGAGGCCCAAGATCCTGTAGCGTGAAAGAGTGCACTGCTTTTACACCGTCGTCAGCTGATTTCACATAGATGTCTGCAGAACATCTTCTGATAAACGCTTATACAAGTAGAGCACCCCGACAGAGTGGAGAGGGTGTCAGCAGTAAGTTTGTGTTGACGTCACTGATTATTTTGCCCTGTCTGTTAATCATCCGCCTTCACTCAGTCAGCATTTGGTCAGTAATCCATCAGTATTGCTAATGCCCAAAAAAAAAACAGGAGTGGATCCAAAACAGAGATGACACATGAATGGAATATTTGCATGTCTTCTGTGTTTTGTACCCACTCCTGCTTTTGGCTACAAAATCATATGCCAATTCTGATGGGACCATACAGGCCTTACAGCTGCTAAACAGACAGGATCCGTTGTGTGTCTCATTTGATGTCAACCAGGCCAAAAAGGCAAAATAGTGGCCCAGTCATGAAGTAGGGAGGAAGGTAACAGCGTGAGAAGTCCACAAAGTGGCCCAATGACATAGTGTGGAGGTAGCAGGAGCATCAGGAGACCACAGAGTGGCACAATGACAGAGTGTGGAGGTAGCAGCAGCAGCATGAGGAGGCCACAAAGTGGCAATGTAACATAGTGTGGAGGTGGCAGCAGCTTCAAGAGACCCCAGAGTGGCAAGGTGACATAATGTGGAGGTGGCAGCAACATCAGGAGACCACGGAGTGGCAAGGTGACATAGTGTGGAAGTGGCATCAGCAGCAGCATGAGGAGCCCACCAAGTGGCACAATAACAGAGCATGGAAGTGGTAGCAGCAGCATGAGGAGGCCACAGAGTGGCAAGGTGACATAGTGTGGAGGTGGCAGCACCATCAGGAGACCACAGAGTGGCAAGGTGACATAGTGTGGAGGTGGCAGCAGCATGAGCATGAGGAGGCCACAGAGTGGCAAGGTGACATAGTGTTGAGGTAGCAGCAGCATCAGGAGACCACCGAGTGGCAAGGTGACATAGTGTGGAGGTGGCAGCAGCATCAGGAAACCAAAGAGTGGCAAGGTGACATAGTGTGGAGATGGCAGCAGCATCAGGAGACCACAGAGTGGCAAAGTGACATAGTGTGGAGGTGGCAGCAGCATCAGGAGACCACAGAGTGACCCGGTAACAGAGTGGGGAGGTAGGTGGCACTAACAGTACCCGCTGACGATGGTGGGTGCAAGAAGGAGCACTTGGCATCAGATGTGTGGCATCAGGCAGGTGGCAGCCTCAGAATAGTAGCTGTGGCAGGTAGCCAGAAGAAACCAGTTTCTTTTGTCAAGGTTTGGGTGAGGCAGCATGGATGATCTAATCTGATGCATCAAGCATTGGTGGGTGGAAATCCTGGCTAATCCATGTCTGATTCATCTTGACAAAGGTCAGTCTCTCCACATTTTGGGTGGACAGGCGAGTTCTGCTTGGGGTAACTATGGCTCCCAGCTCTGATGCCACAGTACTAGCCGGGCAGGAAAGCTTTTCCAGGGCAAACTCGGCCAGTTGCAGCCGCAAATGGAGTTTGGCTGCTCAGAAGTCCAGCGGATCTTCAATGACAGCTGGCAGGGTGCACTCTAAGTATGCCACCACCTGCTGGTTCAGGTTCTGCTCTATGTCTAGCTGCTGGTGTAGAGCCCTGGAACAGGGAGTACTTTGACTTTTGGACATTTGCCTATTTCCCATTTTTCGCATTTTATACATATGTTGTGATATGTATCCTGTTCATTATCACTGTATTTACATGGCTCTGTGGAAAGGATTAATGAATACTGAGAGACTGTTAGGGCTTTGATTGAGAAGATGGTAATTTTCCAAAGAAGACCATGTTTTGGAGGGAAAACAGCCTGACCTTTTAAGTGTCTGGTTTCACTCTGTTATGTCTGGAAACTTGTTTTCGTCTGGAAAACCTGCTGTATCATTTCCATTAATTATCATTGAAGCTGTAATGTAAGTCTATACCAGATGCGAGCTGAAACAATGTATCTGTACTGAGTTTCTCCAATCCACCCCTCCCACTAGAAGATTCCAGTCTAGCAAAAACTGTATATAAGGAGAGCAGTCAGAGCCCCTAGTGCGCTGCAGTTAAGAACTGGTACTGCTCCTGCCACCCCCCCCCCCCCAAAAGCAGCCATGGCAGTGGAACGTGAGAGCAGAGGGCAGCCTCAGTCAGAGCTGCGAGAGGATGTACGATGGCGCAGATAGAAAGTGGTCAACTGACTACATAGGATGTCTCTATAGTAGTTCAGTTTGTCCTCCCTCTCAGCGGGTGTAAAAAAGGCCTCCATTTTGGACTGGTAGCGAGGGTCTAACAAGGTGGAGAGCCAGTAGTCATCCCTCTGCCGAATGGTGACAATTCGTCTGTCACTACACAAGCAAGTGAGCATGCATGGGGCCATTGTGCAAGTGACTCGGAGGGACTCCCTGCCTCCATCTCCACTGCATACTGCCATGGTGTGTTTGGGTCATCTGCCTCGTCTTCCTCATCTCCCTCTTGTTCCTGCTCCTCCTCTCCTGTCACCTGTGTAGAAAAACCACCCATTTCACTACACATTGCTTGGGCTCCAATGTCCTCCTCCTCCAGTTTAGCCCCTCATGTGGAAGTGGGATGTAGGCGCCACGTCTCCAGTCCCCTGACCAGCCAGATTTACCAGCATCTGTTCCAGGATATGAATCAGTGGAATTACGTTGTTCATCCCGTAGTCCTGGCGACTGACAAATAAAGTGGCCTCCTCAAAGGGCACGAGCAAACGGCAGGTGTCATGCATGGGCTGCAACAGGGAAACATCAAAGTTACACAGGGGAGTACCTCTGTCGCCTGTATCATCAAGAAATCATTTATGGCCTTTCTCTGTTGTACGAGTTTAAGTGCATGCAAAGTTTCCTGGCCATTTTTAGGATGTCTTGCAGATGGGTAGAAGACTTCAGGAACCGCTTGACAACAAGATTGAACACATGTGCCATGCAGGGCGCATGGCTAAGCTCTTCTTGATGCAGCGCCGACACCATGTTCTTCCCGTTGTCACCATGGTTCAAATTTAGAGTTGTCGTGGAGAAAGCCAGGATTCAATTTCTTGATGAAGGACACGGAGCAGTTCCTCCTCTGTTTGACTCAGTTCACCCAGGCAAGCTAGGTGCAGAACAGCGTGACACCGCCGTTCCCTGCACATGTCGTATGCTGGAGGGGCACTGAGAATTGGAGGCTGAGGACAAGGTGGAGGATGAGGAGGCAGAGGTGGACATTGTCGCAGGACCAATGGCTTGAGAACATGGAGGCGAAAGCGGCGTCACCTGGCCAAGTTGCCGGTTTGGCTGGGCAGGAACCACATTTACCCAGTGGGCCGTAAAGGACATTGTCCTTGACCGTAGTTACAGCTCCACACGTCGGCGCTGCTGTGCACTTTGGCAGACACCGACAGGCTCAAGGACTGGCCCACCTTCTGTTCTACATATGTGTGCAGGGCTGGTACTGCCTTTTTGGCAAAGAAATTACGGCTTGGGACTCTCCACGGCGGCTCGGCACAAGCCATCAGTTCTCTGAAAGGTGCACAGTCTACCACTTGGGAAGGGAGGGACTGCGGTACCAGCAACTTGGCCAGGAGCACGTTCAGCCTCTGCGCCATTGGATGAGTGCATGCTCTCTTGGCAATCGCTTTGGTGATTAATTGCTGAAGGAGGAGCAGGAACATCATTACCAGCAGATGATGAGAAGAACAGACAGCTTCCTTCGGCTTAGGTGGTGGAGCCTTGACTGCCTGGAATTGGGTGTGTGCAACTGGGTGATGCAGGGGTTGCTGTGGCAGGCTGGACCACCACATTGGACCCATGGTCCTCCCAGGCCGCTTTATGGTGACGCTGCATATGTTGACACAGGGCCGTGGTGCCAACATTGGCGCCCTGGCCAAGCTTCAGCTTCTGCCCACAGATTCGACAAATAGCCATGTTCACCTCCCTCGGCGGCTTAACAGAAAACTGCCACTCCGCCGAGTAGGTGATTTTACCACCAACACTCAGCACTGACTGCTATTGCAACTGCCTCCATGAACCCCTGCAGTGCTACTTTCCGGGCCGGCAGGCTCCTATGAAGCGGGTGGTCTACCCCGGGCACGTTTGGCTGCCGACCTCCTACTGCTGCCACCCTGCTGACTCCCGGACAAGCTACCGACTTGCTGGCTCCACCGCTGCCTCACGTATCACGTTCTCCCGATGATGATGAAGCCCTTCGTCCCCCGCCTCCCAATTGGGATCGCCTACATCATCTGTCTGCATGTCACTGATGTCCTCCTCAATGGTCTCTGAGCCAGGAGCCTGACCGCTCGCAACACCAGCTCCCACGCCACTCTCCTCATCACTACTTGCCCGACTACTGGAGGAATCGGCAGATTTCTCCTCCAGATCTTGGCTGGGCAGTAGCTGCTGACTGTCCACTAGCAGCTTGTCCTCACTGTATAGTGGGGCTGAGCCCACAGCATATAGTACTTCTCTGGCTGAGTGAACAGAAAAGGATAGAGGCAGGTTAAGGACAGGTGAGGGCACAGGACCTGCTCCCGGGGCATGCCAACTTAGGGTTGTGGTTGTGTCTGACGAACCCACCGACTCTTGGCTAGGGGTGTCTGATGTCACTTGCAACGAAGTCGAAGATCGACCGCTGGGTTGCTTGTCAATACACGACCGCTAGCTGACACTGGGAGCTCAGGCCTCTCGCTGTGACCCCTGCTGCCACAGCCCCTTACTCTGCTGCGACCTGTGCCTGTGCCAGAAACATTTAGGCCTCTTTCACACGGATTAGCAACCAACAGTGAAAAACGCACCGCACTTGCTTGCGTGAAAAACGCAGAATATAGAACATGCTGCGATATTCACGCAACGCATAAGTGATGTGTGAAAAAGAACGCTCATGTACACAGACCCATTGAAATGAATGGGTCAGGATTCAGTGCGGGTGCTATGCGTTCACGTCACGCATTGCACCCACGCGGAAAACTCACTTGTGTGAAAGGGGCCTTAGGCCTCTGCCCCTCCCCTGTGCAGGGCCTGGCACTTCTCTGACATACTGTTCGATCAAATAAATAAATAGAAAGGAAATTAATACAAGCCAAAAAGGGCTTTAATTTTCTCACTTCACCACACAATGGCTAATAAGCACTTTTTCTTTTCCCCACTAATACACGCCAAAAAGAGGCTCAAGAACATATATATAACTGCACCGCACGAGGGCTAATAAGACCCCAATAACAAGAACGGTTTGCTGGAATTACAGAGCTGTATAACACTGGCAGTAGCACCGCTGCCTTCTCGGTGTTTACCGCAGGCCCAGTGAGGTCACGACTTGTATCGCTGGCCTGGACGGGGCTAAACTTCATTCGAGTGAAGTGGTGACGTCACTGGGCCTGCTGTAAACAGCGAGAAGGCCGCGGCAATACTGCCAGTGCCGCTGCCTTCTCAAACAGTTGATCGGCGGGGGTCCCGGGTGTCGGACCCCTGCCGATCAGATGCTAATGATCTATCCAGAGGATAGATCTTCAGTTTAAAATTACTGCCGAACCTCTTTAAAGTTACTCTAGGATACGGATTACAGTTTAGAAATGTATACGCCTGTGAGCAGCGGTGCCGGTGTAGAGTACAGTTACTGCACTGGCCCCGTCGCGAGTTGCCTCCAGCTCCGCCTCCCTCCCCTTGCGTTGATTAATCATTGCAGCCTCTATTGCGGCCAGAGCGGCGCCCCCAGCAAGAGTGCGCTCTACGCGGTGGCCTACTTTGCTTATGGGTGCCGCCGGCCCTGACTGTGGGGCTGTATAGAGGTTCTCAGTGTGTAGCCACAGGACGATCTTACACTGTGTACAGGAGGAAAAAAACACATTGCAACAGCTCTTTGCAAACACAAATAACGTACAATAATGCCATAGTTTTAGAAAATATTCTGGTGCTAATGCTACACTTATTTAGTAAATTTGAGATTCTTGGCAACTACATTTTATACAAATTTTATCTTTCTATTGGTGCTGTTGCATTGTGTTTTTTCTTTGCGTTTCTAGCCATGGCGGCATGCACCCGCGCATTGGGATGTGCTGACTGACCCCCTTTTTCTTGCAGTTGTACAGGAGCTGGAGGTGTGGCTGACTCCAGTTGGTCGTGCACTCCTGACCAGCCTGTCTGCCCCATAGGCTGATTTTAATTAGTGTAAGTATAAGCCCTTATGCCCACGACTGTATGTATTTTGTGGTCCGCAAAAAAACGGATCTGCAACAAATACAGAGGACATCCATGTGCATTCCGTATTTTGCTGAATGGAACAACTGGCTCCTAATAGAATAGTACTATCCTTGTCCGTAATGCGGACAATAAAGCCTCATACAGACGTCCGTGGGACACGGTCCGCGAGATCCTGGACTGGCATCCTGCTGAGTGCAGGAGCGCATGGCGTCATTGGTTGCTATGATGCCGTGTGTTTCGTGCCGCTGCTGCTGTACAGCAATGCACTCGTATGATCTGTACAGCAGCGGCGGCACAAAGCGCACGGGGTCATAGCAACTAATGATGCCATGCAGTCCTGCACTCAGCAGGATGCCAGTCCGGTATCTCACGGACCGTGTTCCACGGACGTCTGCATGAGGCTTGATAGGACATGTTCTATTTTTTTGTGGAACGGAAATACGGACACGTTTGCAGACGCTGTTGCATTGTGGGGTTTTTTTCTTCATGTTTCTAGCCATGGCGGCGTGCACCTGTGCATTAGGATGTGCGGACTGACCCCCTTTTTCGTGCACTGTGTACAGGAGGACATCGTGGACTCTTCTTATTTCTGAGGCTCCTCTGGAGGTTCTGGGTTTATTGCTCCTGATTTATCATTTGTCGGATATCAGGCAAGATGGCTGCCTCCAGAATCATGTGCAGAACATAGAATATACAATCTACAACCAGAAAATAACAATATTATTCAGTAGAACAGAAATGATACATTCCCTTTAAAGGGACAGTCCCCTCTTACAATGTCATTAGGTTAGGCTGTCACATTCTGATTAGTGGGGGTACGACTTCTGGGACCCCTGCCAAACCAAACAATCATGGGATGAAGTTTGCTTTGGCTTCTCTCCGCCATACCTGTGCTCCTGTGGATGCAGAGGGCACCAAGACTTTATACTGAGTGGAGTTCCCCTTTAAATTCTTCTGAAGGTGTGTCTGCGAATGAAACATTGTAACAACTGGATGAACAGATGTATCTACACTGGGAATCCTGGGATTTGGGATATGTATTGTATGATGCCCCTCATCTATTATATGCTTATATTGTATGTTTATCTCTTGCAGACAAGAGGCAACATTGGCGCTCAGGACCACGATGCTGCGGCCAGAAATTCCATCACGGCCTTCTATCTAAATGTGGCGGCTCTTGTGGTTGGAATCATCATTGCAATTATATTGGTTGTTTGCTCTTTTTTAATGCACAAGTGACAGACCCGCCCCCGCTCAGCACCCCCGTTCTATATTATAGCAGCTGCATTTTCAATAGGACAATATATTTGTAACACCCCAGAGCGGTGTTACCACTTTTGCACCTTGCTTCTGTCTTTATTGGTCTAACCCCATGTCATCTTATGCATTTATTCCAGGTCCTCCCCACTGTGCATTTCTAATGTTATGTAACTGTTCATGTAATGTGCCTGGTTCACCAGCAGGTGGCTGCAAACACGGCAAAGTTATTTTAGAATGGAACCTACTATTGTATTCTACTCCCCTCTGTAGGGAAGTGGGGTAGTCCTGCTTCCTGCAGGAAGGGTGGGGACCAGTTAGAGTCAGTCTAGCTTTTCCCTTGCTAGGGGACAGGTGTGCAGGGGCACGTGCCCACGCCAGCCAGAGCACCTTAAGCTCTGCTGGCCATGGAGGTCAATGCTTAAAGCCTCAGGAGCCAGGAGGAAAGTTCCCTGGCATAACCTAGAGTCAGACTACAAAGTGAAGTGCAGCATACAGAAAAAGCTGAGTTATACAGCCAGCCTGTCCGTACAGCAAATTCAGTGAGAGAAAGATATAGCATAGTGGAGTTTGCCTGCCAGTTTTATGCTAAAGCCTGCTGGAACCAAGACAAAGCCTGTAAACGGTTCTGGAGAACGTTTATGCAAAGTAAAGCTGCCATTGAACTTCATCTCAAAGCCTGGACTCAGGTTATTCTTTTATCTCTCAATTATTCCCCCTATTTATTGCTTCAGAGCCAAAGCCTGGGGTCCAGCAGTATCCAGGTAGGAGCACCGTGACACACAGAAAGAGACACTTTAGGCCGCACTATACCACTCGGCATTTCCTACACCTGGGACCAGTTAAATTTATTTAATCTCTGTGCAGTGTTACTAGGTGTCCTCATTTGGGGATAATCTTATGGAGAATAGTGTCTGTTCTTATAGATATGACATGAGCTTTACAGATACATGAGCTTTATAACTATGACAGGCGCTGGCAATTAAAAGGGACATGCACATGGAGTGTGTGCAGCAGCCAACATGGTGCCCAGTTATCTCCATATCTTTATAATGTCTGTGCCATTATCTGGTAGTCGGTCCTGGGAAGGACTGCAATATGCACGTACAACATGAGCTTTAGGCTACATGCACACGAATCTATTTTGTTTCCGTGTCCGCTCCGGGGTTTTTTTGCGGATAGGATGCGGACCCATTCATTTTAATGGGTCCGCAAAAAATGCTGACAGCACACCATGTACCATGTCCGTTCTGTAGCCCCGCCAAAAATAGAGCATGTCATATTCTTTTCTGTTTTGCGAACAAGGATAGACATTATTACAATGGATCCGCAAAAAAGACGGATACCATACGGATGTCATCCGTTTTTCTTTTTTACAGATCCGCAATTTGAGGACTGCAAAACACATACGTTCGTGTGCATGTAGCCTTACGCAGACATGTACATCTTAGAATCCAACTATTAAGGCTACTTTCACACTAGCGTTTTTACTGTGTACGGCAGGGTCCAGCAAAAACGCTTCCGTTACTGATAATACAACCGCCTGCATCTGTTATGAACGGATTGGGTTGTATTATTTTTAACATAGCCAAGACGGATCCGTTTTCGATTATGTCAGAGAAAACGGATCCGTCCCTATTGACTTGTGGGTCATGACGCTCCGCATCCCAGGACGGAAAGCAAACCCTTGCATGCTGTGTTTTGCTCTCCGATATGGAAACGGAATGCATTTTGGAGCGCTCCATTCTGTTCAGTTATGTTTTGTCCCAATTGACAATAAATGGGGACAAAATGGAAGCGTTTTTCTCCGTATGACGGATCTCAATACCGGAAAATATTAACGCTAGTGTGAAAATAGCCTAAGGCGTTCAAACTCTTTAGATGTAGAAATACGTATATACATTATGTCAAATGGTCATAGAACAGGCAAAGAATCAAAGTTTACAGAGGTGATTACAGCTGGGAGGCAAGAACAACATAATACTGAGCAAGAAATCCAGAAAAATGAGCAAGATTCATTACAGACACTGGACAGTTCCTGAACACAATGTGATGTGACCACAGCTAAAGTCACTATGTAAGAGGTGCAGCCAAATATCATCTCCTGCAGTATAATACAGGATGTAACTCAGGATCAGTACAGGATAAGTAATGTAATGTATGTACACAGTGACTCCACCAGCAGAATAGTGAGTGCAGCTCTGGAGTATAATACAGGATGTAACTCAGGATCAGTACAGGATAAGTAATGTAATGTATGTACACAGTGACTGCACCAGCAGAATAGTGAGTGCAGCTCTGGAGTATAATACAGGATGTAACTCAGGATCAGTACAGGATAAGTAATGTATGTACAGTGACTGCACCAGCAGAATAATGAGTGTAGCTCTGGAGTATAATGCAGGATGTAACTCAGGATCAGTACAGGATAAGTAATGTAATGTATGTACACAGTGACTCCACCAGCAAAATAGCGAGTGCAGCTCTGGAGTATAATGCAGGATGTAACTCAGGATCAGTGCAGGATAAGTAATGTAATGTATGTACACAGTGACTACACCAGCAGAATAGTGAGTGCAGCTCTGGAGTATAATACAGGATGTAACTCGGGATCAGTACAGGATAAGTAATGTAATGTATGTACACAGTGACTGCACCAGCAGAATAGTGAGTGCAGCTCTGGAGTATAATACATGATGCAACTCAGTACAGGATAAGTAATGTATGCACACAGTGACTGCACCAGCAGAATAGTGAGTGCAGCTCTGGAGTATAATACAGGGTGTAACTCAGGATCAGTGCAGGATGAGTAATGTATGTACACAGAGACTGCACCAGCAGAATAGTGAGTGCAGCTCTGGAGTATAATATAGGATGTAACTCAGGATCAGTACAGGATAAGTAATGTATGTACACAGTGACTGCACCAGCAGAATAGTGAGTGCAGCTCTGGACTATAATACAGGATGTAACTCAGGATCAGTACAGGATAAGTAATGTAATGTATGTACACAGTGACTGCACCAGCAGAATAGTGAGTGCAGCTCTGGAGTATAATACAGGATGTAACTCAGGATCAGTACAGGATAAGTAATGTAATGTATGTACACAGTGACTCCACCAGCAGAATAGTGAGTGCAGCTCTGGAGTATAACACAGGATGTAACTCTGGATCAGTACAGGATAAGTAATGTATTGTATGTACACAGTGACTCCACCAGCGGAATAGTGAGTACAGCTCTGGAGTATAATACAAGATGTAACTCAGGATCAGTACAGGATAAGTAATGTAATGAATGTACACAGTGACTCCACCAGCAGAACAGTGAGTGCAGCTCTGAAGTATAATACAGGATGTAACTCAGGATCAGTACAAGATAAGTAATGTAATACATGTACACAGTGACTCCACCAGCAGAATAGTGAGTGCAGCTCTGGAATATAATACAGGATATAACTCAGGATCAGTACAGGATAAGTAATGTAATGTATGTACATATTGACTCCACCAGCGGAACAGTGAGCGCAGCTCTGGAGTATGATACAGGATGTAACTCGGGATCAGTACAGGATAATTAATGTAATGTATGTACACAGTGACTCCACCAGCAGGATAGTGAGTGCAGCTCTGGATTAAAATACAGGATGTAACTCAGGATCAGTACAGGATAAGTAATGTAATGTATGTACACAGTGACTCCACCAGCAGAATAGTGAGTGCAGCTCTGGAGTATAATACAGGATGCAACTCAGGATCAGTGCAGGATAAGTAATGTATTGTATGTACACAGTGACTCCACCAGCAGAACAGTGAGTGCAGCTCTGGAGTATACTAGTGGATATAACTCAGGATCAGCACAGAATAAGTTCAGTACTCTGCACACACATGCAGAACAGAAAAAGCTCTAGTCAGATCAGTACAGGATAAGTAATGAAATGTATGTACACAGTGACTCCACCAGCAGAATAGTGAGTGCAGCTCTGGAGTATAATACAGGATGTAACTCAGGATCAGTACAGGATAATTAATGTAATGTATGTACACAGTGACTGCACCAGCAGAATAGTGAGTGCAGCTCTGGAGTATAATACAGGATGTAACTCAGGATCAGTACAGGATAAGTAATGTATGTACACAGTGACTCCACCAGCAGAATAGTGAGTGCAGCTCTGGAGTATAATATAGGATGTAACTCAGGATCAGTACAAGATATGTAATGTAATGTATGTACACAGTGACTCCACCAGCAGAACAGTGAGTGCAGCTCTGGAGTATATTACATGATGTAACTCGGGATCAGTACAGGATAAGTAATGTAATGTATGTACACAGTGACTCCACCAGAAGAATAGTGAGTGCAGCTCTGGAGTATAATATAGGATGTAACTCAGGATCAGTACAAGATATGTAATGTAATGTATGTACACAGTGACTCCACCAGCAGAACAGTGAGTGCAGCTCTGGAGTATATTACATGATGTAACTCGGGATCAGTACAGGATAAGTAATGTAATGTATGTACACAGTGACTCCACCAGAAGAATAGTGAGTGCAGCTCTGGAGTATAATACAGGATGTAACTCAGAATCAGTACAGGATAATTAATGTAATGTATGTACACAGTGAATGCACCAGCAGAATAGTGAGTGCAGCTCTGGAGTATAATAGTCGATATAACTCAGGATCAGCACAGAATAAGTACAGTACTCTGCACACACATGCAGAACAGAAAAAGCTCTAGTCAGATCCTTTGATCTGACAACCTGCACAGGCTGGTCACATAACCACAGGTCCTTTGACAGCTTCTAATTAACCTGAAGGTGGTTTGAAGCCTGCACATTTTTGGTTGTTGCAAAACTACAACTATTAGGGTAGTCAGGAAATACTAGGAGTTTTAGTTTTGCAAAAGCTAAAGATATATATTTATTAAGTTCCTCAGACTCAGTAACAGATTCCTCAACTCCCATGTACCGTTTATAATCCTGGAGCCTTCTTATGTGACCTTTGGCCTCATCAAATATCAGGGGCTGGGTGGGATTGTTCCTCTGAACCCTTTATAGCTATGTCAGCTGACCAAAGGCTAAACTAGAGGTTCTAAAGGTTCAGGGCCAAACAACAAATCAAGTGTATATCACCTGCATATAAAATTCCAAAGGCATTTGAAGGTATATACATATATAAATTGTTCATGTGTGTTCGTTGCCTTGGGCAACTCTACCTTTCCACTCTACATTTGCAAAGCTGCAATGTTTGTAACTAGAGACCAAATTTCCTAAAATTAGTTATGGGTGCAATTTGAATGAACCAGCTGTCAAATTCGATTTGGTCACAATAAATTCAGTCTGAATCTAAAGCCGTTTTGAGTGATTTGTGTGGGATGAGGCCCAAAAGTTTCAGATACACTGAAATGCGAAAACATTTGGGGAATTCGTAACTGCAGTACGCTGGTAGCCCAGGGTTAGAAATGTGTGGTATTTTGCATTTCTTTTATACAGGCTGCAAAAGGGTTACCCAATCTTAGTTGCTAGGTGGGCTACTCCACCCTTCCCATAGGGAGGAATAATTTCAGTGTAGTAGGCAGCAGTAAGGGCTCATGCCCATGAACGTAAAGGCTCTGTGCCTATATTGTAGACCAAAACGGTGGATCCGCAATATACAGACACTGGTCATATGCTGCGGATGCAAACCCATTGACTTAAATGGGTCCGCGATCAGCAAGATATGGCCAAAGATAGGACATGTCCTATCTTTTGCGGTGCGGAGGCATGGACCTCCAAGACCACAGGAGCACTCAGTGTTTCCGTGGGCTTTGAAGTCCATGCCTCCGCACAACAAAAGATAGGACGTGTCCTATCTTTTGCCGTATCTTGTAAGTCAAGGACCCATTCAAGTCAATATGTATGCTCAGCTGGGAGTGCACACTGCCAGTGCAGGTGCATTGCTGGACTGCTATTTGTGGGCCGCAGCACGGGTACAGAGACTTAATGTTCATGGGCATGAGCCCTAAGAGAGAGAGGAGAGCACGCTAGAAGCAGCCCTGGAAAGCACCAGCAAGCTTGAGAGACAGAGCAATAAACCACCCTCTGCGGGAAAAAGTGAGTATTATTTGGAAGCATTTCAACCTTTAAGGAGAGGTGCGTGTGAAAACACTGTGGAGATAATCTGCTTCAAGCTTTGTGGACTCTACAGCACACTTGTCTGGGAGGATAGAAGGTATTAGGAGCAAAGGCATACTTTGGAGGCAGACTGTGGATCTGCTAAGATATTATGTCCCATAGTTAGGAAATGTCTAGTGCCGCATTTCAAGATAAACTGGAGAAAAAGTGATATTAGAAGTGAGAGATACTGCAACTCTGGTGGTTTATTTGAGATAGAAAGTGCAGATTTGGAAGATTGAATCAGAGAGGAAACATAAAGGCTTGTCTACCACCTTTGCAGCCTCTAGAACTGTGAGAACTGTGAAAAATGCAAGCTGTGTAAGATCTGCCGGTCCATGCATGATAAAAACTGTGGGGCACATTTATTAAGACCGTTGTTTTAGATGCCGGTCTTAATAAAGCCCCATAGCTGGCAGAGGATCCGCCGGAGTTATGAAGAGGCGCCCCAGCTTCCGAGTTGTCTTACATTTAGACCATTTTCTACGCCTAAAATAGGTGTAGAAAATGGTAAATGAGACGGGCCTGCTGTCCTGTCCCCTTCCCCACCCACAATTTTAAAACGGGCGTCTACGCCACAAAAACGCCTAATTTAGGCATATTTCAGCTTAGTTAATGGCCCCCTGTTTCTGTTGTATTGGAACTTTATTGCTAGTAAAGAACTATTGTAATTGCCTCATTATTGCACGCACCAACACTTGCATTGCCGCAACGTGGACCCTGCCTGGCACTCCCAATACCAACCACCACCAAGGGCACCCTGAACCACCAACAAGCAGGAGACCCTCTGCGAGGGAATAAGGGTGCGCCTTTCTTCACTGTGCACGCGGCTCAGAGAGCACCGGAGAAGACCCCTAGCCACTGTGAGGAACTACCGTCCTCATCTTCTAACCACCCCTGTCCTCTTACTTTGCTCCCCAGTTAAAAGACTATTTTTCCCATTTTCCCTGAAACAAAGAGAGCAAGCTGCCCAGCCCTGAAGAGAGCCCGCTACTGTTACCAAACTGCTAGAAGTCACCTCTGACTCCTTGTCTTCTTCTAAGGTTGCTAAACTCCTAGGTGACGTCTTATATACTCTACGGCTGGGATTTATAGAAAAATTGTGATTGACTCCATCAGTGCTATGGCAGTGAGCCCCAAGGAAAAAGTGACAACATGTGTCTGGTGTCTAGGGGGTATTTTAAAAGAAAATTGAATTAAACGTAGAACGTTTAGACAAAAATATATTTTCATCTATCGGTTACATTTATCTACATATGTGGAATGAGGGGAATGAAAAATAAAAAAAATCCCTAACAGCGCAGAAGATTAAAAGATATACAGTCTAGAAAAAAGGCCAACTGTCACTGGTCTCCAAGGGGTTGATTTTCAATAATTTTGTAATCTATTATTGTATATTGTAAAAAAACGTCCAGCATTTCTCTATTTTTCAAGAAATGCGTCAGAAGGAGCCCAACAAAATATGGGGAGTTGTCGATAAAATCCCCACTATCACCTCTACCTCCTACTACAAATCTCATTCCACAAATTTCTGCAACCCCCTAATAACCATTCCTCTGACCCCTGCTCCTTTGGTTCCTCTTGATGGAGCATTATGGAACGCTCACTCTGTCTGTAACAAACTGTCATACATTCATGATCTGTTCATCTCTCAAAAACTTTCCTTTCTGGGTCTCACAGAAACATGGCTGACACCCTCCGACACCTCCTCCCCTGCTGCACTCTCGTATAGTGGATTTCATTTCACTCACACCCCCCGCCCTGGCAGCAAACATGGTGGAGGAGTTGGTCTTCTCCTATCAGATACCTGCTCCTACAGCCCAACTCCACTTACGCCCTCCATTGCACCCACTTCATTTGAAGTACACTCTGTTCGCATCTACACTCCCTCCAACCTCCAAGTAGCTGTTATTTACCCCACGCCCAGCCACCATCTTTCTTGACCACTTTAACACCTGGCTCCTACACTTTCTTTCTGCCAACATCCCCACCATCATCATGGGTGACTTCAACATCCCCATTGACACCTGCCACTTAGCCGCCTTTAAACTGCTATCACTCTCTTCCTCCTTTGGCCTCTCACAGTGGTCTTCCGCTCCCACACACAGAGATGGACACTCTGGAACTTATCTTTACCCGCCTCTGCTCCCTATCTAACCTTTCTAATTCGCCTCTCCCCCTATCCGGCCACAACCTACTCATCTTTTCTTCACTCGTCTCTGCTGCTGCGCCCCTGGTCCATACACTAGCACACCCCCGCAGAAACCTTAAACATCTCAACTTTCGCTTGCTCTCCGACTCTCTTCTGCCGCTCTCTTCAATTTGTTCCCTCCAAGACCCAGATACTGCCACCACAGTATATAACACCACAATAAGTGCAACTCTGGACACTATTGCCCCACCAGAAAAATCAACAGACAACCCTGGCACACCAACCTGACCAAAAATCTCAGACAAGCTTCCAGGGCTGCAGAGCGGCGATGGAAGAAATCCCATTCTAAAGATGAATTCACCGCATACAAGCAATCCCTCCTCATTTTCAAATCCTCACTCGCTGATGCAAAACAGGCCTACTTCTCATCTCTCATATCTTCCCTATCCCACAACCTAAAAAAACTTTTTAACACCTTTAATTCTCTTCTCCGTCCACCAGTGCCCCCACCCTCTCCTCTCATCTCGGCTGAGGATTTTACCACATTCTTCAAACAAAAGATAGTCAACATCAGAGAAAGCTTCAACACACAGTCTCCACAGACCCTCCACACAGCTGCTCCTTCCTCTTCTCCCAAAACCAGCTTCTCCGCCATTACAGAAGGAAAACTCTCCACTCTACTCTCCAAATCCCATCTCACCACCTGTGCATTTGACCCAATCCCATCCCACCTCATCCCTAACCTCACCACAGTGTTTATCCCAGCCCTAACTCATCTCTTCAACCTATCACTAACCTCTGGTCTTTTCCCCTCTGCTTTTAAACATGCTACCATTAAACCCATCCTCAAAAAGACTTCTTGACCCATCTTCTTTTCCAGTTATCGCCACGTATCCCTTCTTCCATATGCCTCAAAGCTACTTGAGCAACATGTCCATTCTGAACTGTCCTCTCATCTCTCCTCCTGCTCCCTCTTTGACCGGCTACAATCTAGCTTCCGACCCCACCACTCAACTGAGACTGCCCTCACCAAAGTCACTAATGACCTACTACTTGCCAAAACCAAAAAACATTACTTTGTCCTCCTTCTCCTTGACTTGTCCTCTGCCTTTGACACTTTCGACCACTCCCTTCTGTTGCAAACTCTCTGATCTGTTGGCATCACTGACCTGGCCCTCTCTTGGATCACATCATACCTCACAGACTGGACATTTAGCGTCTCCCACTCTCACACCACCTCCTCGCCTCATTCCCTCTCTGTTGGTGTCCCGCAAGGCTCCGTCCTAGGACCCCTGCTCTTCTCTATCTACACCTTCGGCCTGGGACAGCTTATAGAGTCCCATGGCTTTAAGTATCACTTTTATGCTGATGACACACAAATCTACCTCTCTGGTCCAGACATCACCACTTTACTATCCAGAATCCCACAATGCCTATCTGACATATCCTCCTTCTCCTCTCGCTTTCTAAAACTTAACATGGATAAAACAGAATTCATCATCTTGCTCACCCCCCCAACAGACCTATCTATCACAATCAATGACTGCACACTCTCCCCGGTCAACCAAGTCCACTGCCTTAGAGTGACCTTGGCTTCTGCCCTCTCCTTCTGACCACACATCCAAGCCCTTTCCACCACCTGCCGCTTCCAACTTAAAAACATCTCCCGCATCCACCCTTTCCTCAACTTTGAATCGGCAAAAATGCTTGTACATTCCCTCATCATCTCCCGCCTAGACTACTGCAACATCCTCCTCTGTGGCCTTCCATCTAGCTCTCTCGCACCCCTCCAATCTATCCTCAACTCTGCTGCCCGACTAATCCACCTCTCCCCCCGTTACTCCTCTCCCCTCTGCCAGTCCCTGCACTGGCTCCTCATTGCCCAGCGAATTTAGTTTAAAATACTAACCAACACATACAAGGCTGTCCACAACCGGTCCCCTCCCTACATCTCTGAGCTACTTTCCCGATACATCCCCACACGCAATCTTCGATCCTCACAGGACCTCCTTCTCTCCTCTTATCACCTCTTCCCACACTCGCCTCCAGGATTTCTCCCGGGTATCCCCTATACTCTGGAACTCGCTACCCCAACATATCAGACTCTCACCTACAGTGGAATCCTTCAAAAGAAACCTGAAAACCCACCTCTTCAGACAAGCCTACAACCAGTGATACTGCTGCCTCTATACCGCCATGACCAGCTTCATCCTCGCCTACTGTCTCCTTCCCCCATACCATGTAGATTGTAAGCCCTCACGGGCAGGGCCCTCTGTCCTTCTGTACCAGTCTGTAACTTGTCTCGTTCATGCTTAATGGAATTGCCTGTATTATGTATGTGCACCGCTTATCATATGTACAGCGCTATGGAATGAATGGCGCTCTAAAAATAAATAATAATAATAATAAAAGTTAAAAGGATTTAATTTGCATAAAAAGAAAAGGTTACAAAGTTTAGGAAGATAAAAATAAAGCACAGCAAATAAGTCTCAAAAAGTAACAAGCAAGCACTTAAACATTTTAAAATGAGTGAAAAAGCTAATTTCCCCAAAGTAACGTGTATGTGTGAATCTGTGTGTGTAGAGAGCAACAGGTGTCTGTCAAAGAATGCTTTGCTTATGTCAACTCATGAGACAAAGCTTTTTTTATCGTCTGACTCTCGATTGAGTTGTATTGTATCCTAATTTTAACATTCTAACAAACATAGTAACATAGTATATAAGACCGAAAAAAGACATTTGTCCATCCAGTTCGGCCTGTTTCCTACAAGTTGATCCAGAGGAAGGCAAAAAACCCCTGTGAGGCAGAAGCCAATTTTCATCACTTAAGGGGAAAAAATTCCTTCCTGACTCCAATCAGGCATCAGAATAACTCCCTGGATCAACGACCCCTCTCTAGTAGCTATAGCCTGTAATATTATTACACTCCAGGAATACATCCAGTCCCCTCTTGAATTCCTTTATTGTACTCACCATCACCACCTCCTCAGGCAGAGAGCTCCATAGTCTCACTGCTCTTACCGTAAAGAATCCTCTTCTATGTTTGTGTACAAACCTTCTTTCCTAGAGACGCAGAGGATGTCTCCTCGTCACAGTCAATGTCCTGGGTATAAATAGATGATGGGAGAGATCTCTGTGCTGACCCCTGATATATTTATACATAAAACCCCTTATATCATGATTTCATAAGTAATCCTTATATGTAAAGCTAATAATAATATGCTGAAGTAGGAGGATTCCTAACATTTCTAAATACTATTGTCTCAACCTGTCAAAAATTGACTTTCAACACTAGTGCTGACCTCACATGGTCCTCAAAAGAACACTAGCCTGCTAAAAAAGTGTTAGTTAGTTATGTTATTTTACAATTATAAGCAAACTATGCGAAACGTTTGAAAGTTTAAAACCAGAAATGTCTTCTTCTTTTAAAATAAACTATTCCTGGTTTATTAGGAGGTCAGTTTTGTTTCCCCATCTTCATTTATGTTCCTAGAAAATCAATAAGAACCTCGGGGGCAAATTACACAAGAAGCAGCAATGAGCAGAACAACAAGATAAACCTGAAATACACAAATAGAGGAGGAAATAATCTGCAGAAAAATAACTCTACCACATATGAACAGTATGGTGAAGTACAGACCACAACAAACCTCACCACCCCGATAGTCATATCTATAAGGGTAGTATTATAGTAGTTATATTCTTGTACATAGGAGCAGTATTATAGTAGTTATATTCTTGTACATAGGAAGCAGTATTATAGTAGTTATATTCTTGTACATAGGAAGCAGTATTATAGTAGGTATATTCCTGTACATAGGAGCAGTATTATAGTAGTTATATTCTTGTACATAGGAGCAGTATTATAGTAGTTATATTCTTGTACATAGAAGGCAGTATTACAGTAGTTAAATTCCTGTACATAGGAGCAGTATTATAGTAGTTATATTCTTGTACATAGGAGGCAGTATTATAGTAGTTATATACTTGCACATAGGAGCAGTATTATAGTAGTTATATTCTTGTATATAGGAGGCAGTATTATAGTAGTTATATTCTTATACATAGGAGCAGTATTATAGTAGTTATATTCTTGTACATAGGAAGCAGTATTATAGTAGTTGCATTCTTGTACGTAGGAGCAGTATTATAGTAGTTATATTCTTGTACATAGGAGCAGTATTATAGTAGTTATATTCTTGTACATAGGAGCAGTATTATAATAGTTATATTCTTGTACATAGGAGGCAGTATTATAGTAGTTATATTCTTGTACGTAGGAGCAGTATTATAGTAGTTGTATTCTTGTACATAGGAGCAGTATTATAGTAGTTATATTCTTGTACATAGGAAGCAATATTATAGTAGTTATATTCTTTGCCAATTTTTTTTTTATTCAGAACCATAAGTAAGGCACTTTAAAGGATTACAGATATCTCTTCACAGATACAAACTGTGCATGAATAGTTAAACAATCCAAATTATGAAGGTTTACACATACATTTGTTCTTAGATTACAGACTAGCATAGAGTCGCATTACAATCAGATTATAAGTACCCAAAATTGGGTAGGTGCCAAGTATTGCGGAAAAGTGGCCTTAAAGACTAACACAGACACGTAGACAAGGGTAGACAGAAAACATCAGGTAGGATATTACGCAGGGCAACATGTAGGGGGGGGTTGTATTAAGATTGAGAGACTCGGAGGGTTAAGCAAAGCCGCGGTACTGCTTCCAAGGCTTAGGAATCCAATAGGATCGAGTCCTATTGGGGGCTGGGGGGAGCATACCTGGTTAATAGTAGTTTTGACTTGAAGCCAGAAGGGACATATTTTGTGGCAGTTCCACCAGATGTGGGATAGTGAACCCGACTCAGTGCCGCATCTCCAACACATGTCCGATATAGTTGGGTTTAGTTTATGCAGGAATACTTTTGTACCACCTGGTCGTGAGTTTGAAGGAGATTTCTTGTACTATTACGCAGCTTGAAAAACCATGGTAATTGGTTAATATGGCTGCTTTCTCAGGAGCAGAGATTTTAATCCAAAGCTCCGTCTCCCATGCAGAGATATGGGACACAGTCGAGGGGGCGGCAGAGAGAAGAAGCCTGTACATTTTAGACAGGGCTTTTGAAGCAGTAAATGGTGTCCCCAATTGCTCTTTAATCCACTTTAGAGGGGCGCTATGGGGGGCAGGTAGCTTTAGTTTTCTAATGTCATTGCGAAAACTTAGTACCTGCAGGAAAGAGGCTCCCTTCACCAATGGCATGTCATTTTGGTTTCTGACACTTTCTAGGGAGTGGTTGTGAAGGAGTGCCCAGATGCCTGAGGAGTCTAGTATATCTCCATGTATGTACGCCTGTAGCAGAGATAGCGGGAGGTGAGTATGTGGGAATCTCAGCTCATTAGTGGTAAACAGCTTAGACAATTTTGCTAGTACCGCTTTCCACATATAATAAATATTTGTGGAATTATGCAGGCAGGTGCGGATCTCCCATAGGGTGAGTTTTTCTCTATAAGCGAGGGTGGTGGCCTCCAGATGGGCGCACAGTGACGCTGGCTTATTCGCTAGCACATCTAAACCACTAATCAGCCCTGTAGTAGAGGTGGACATCTGGCAACCCGAATCCACCAAATCTCTTTTCCCTTGTTGGGGTTGGGTAGGCAACTCTAGCTTTTTTACTCTTCCAAATGAAAGAGGAGAAGATCCTTTTATTGTCATTAAAGTAGGAATTAGGCAGCCAGATCGGTAACGTTTGTATAAGATAAATGAATTTGGGGACAATGTAAGTCTTTAAATAGTTTTTCCTGCCCATCCAAGAGATGAATGGAAGTTTTACTGTCTGCAGGTGCTGTCGTATATATCTTTTAGGAGTGGGGCGTAATTTAAGCTGAATAGATCATTAGGGTTGGCTGAGACATGAACACCAAGATATTGAATAGAGTGTGGCGCCCATGAGAATGGGGTAGTGCGTTGAAGTTCTAAGACCTAGAGATGTAATTCTTTGAAGATTCTAACTAGTTCAGGGAATTGGAATTGGGATTGGAGGTCAGAACAAGTAGGTCATCCGCGAAAGCCGCTGCGACATGGGATTGATTGCTAATGTTAAAACCGATATCTTGGGATTTTGTTGGATTTTGCATAATATGGTCTCCATTGCAATTATGGGGGGGGATAACCATTAACCCTGACCCTCACCGAAGGGGCTGAGTAGAGAGTGAGCACTGCTTTGATTAACTGGGGGAGGGGCCAATCTTCGCCATGGCGGCAGACATGTATTGCCAGCTTACCCTGTCAAAGGCTTTCTCCGCGTCGGTGCTTAAAAGGGCTAGTGGTCGATTTTTTCATCCGGCCCAGTCAATCAAATGCAGCAAGCGCTTCGTGTTCTCATTGCCCTGCCTGCCGTAGACTAATCCTACCTGTTCCCTATTGACGATGTCTGAGAGAACTGACTGAAGTCGGGTAGCAAGTATTTTTGCCCACCACTTAATATCTGTATTCAAGAGGAAGATTGGCCTATAATTTCCACATGACGTGGGATCTTTGTTTGGCTTTTGTATTATCGTGATGTGTGCTTCCAGCGCTTGAGGAGGGACAGCTCCTCCTGTCAAGAGGTGGTTGCACAGTTCCCTGAAGTGCGGTATTAGAATATCCTTGAATGTCTCATAGTAGATAATAGGGTAACCGTCGGGGCCTCGGCTTTTTCTGAGGGGATTGAAGCGAGAACCTCGCATACTTCAGTCTCAGTTATTGGTGTCGTCAGGGCGGCAGCTTTGTCACTAGGAATGACTGGGAGTGATAATGTATCTATGAATCTATGAATATTATCCGTCGCTTCCTTAATTTCGAGAGCAGAAGCCTGATTCGGGGGGGAAGATTGTAAAGCTCGGCATAAAAATCACAGAACGCTTTGGCTATATCTGGCGTGGTTTTGGGCTGCTTAACCTCTAAGGTTTTAATAAAGGATACCCGTGAAGTGTCTTGCTGCTTTTTAGCCAAGGCTGACATGAATCTGTTCCCTTTGTTACCATGTGCATAGGCTCGAAATTTGGAGCGCATTAGAAGCTTAGCAGACGTTACATTCAATAGGTTTTTTAAATTTGAGCGGGCTTCCGAGAGTTCGTCTAGGACAGTTAGAGCTTGACTCCTTTTATGTGAGAGCTCTAGTTTTGAAATGCGTGTGAGCAGTTTAGAGAGCGCTAGGGTACGCAGTTTTTTGACAAATGCTTCCAGAGATATCAGATCTCCCATGATTTTGGCTTTGTGTGCCTCCCAAATAGGGGGGGGCAGGTGTTCCTAAGGTGTTTGTGGAGAAGTAATCGGAGATGGCTACTGCGATTTTAGTTTTGTGGGATGTATCTGCAAGGAGGGTCTCATTCAGCCTCCAAATACGTTCCCTGGAGGAGGGGGGGTCAGAGATATGTAGTTGTAGAAAGATCGGGGCATGGTCTGAGAGAGTGATGCTACCTATGGTAGCTTTAGAAACTCTCTGTATGTGGGTTGAGGATAGAAACAGGTAGTCGAGTCTTTGATAGGATGCTTGTGCAGAGGAGTAGAAAGTACAATGTACAATGTCCCAAGCATTATGTGGTGGTATAACTCACGGAAGACCAGAGGGGTGGTCAGACATGCGGCTACAGCCAAACGTTGCATGTGAACAGCATGAACGACGCCCAAGTTCAGATGCCTCTGGAAAAAAGGGATCCTGGAGTGCCTTTTCTAGGCCTGGGTGCACTGGCTGAGCGTTGTGGCTGTTCCATGATCCTCTGCGATGAAGGTGGTTGGTCACCCTCCGGAGGTAGGGACAGCCATGATGGTATGGGGATCGGCTCCATGTGCAGTAGAGGCCACACTCTGTCGAGGTTATCGGGTGAGTAAACAGTGAGTCGTCGCCCGTTGATCCAGATGGCCAGGCCAAATGGGAAAAGCCAGGTGTATTGGAGGTTCCTTTCTCGCAGGCCCGCTAAGAGTGACTTCAGAATGCGCCGTTTGGCTAGCATTGAGGGGGCGATATCCTGATAGAAATGGATCTCTTTGCCGTCATAGGTGACTGGCCTGTTCTCTCTTGCCACCTGTAAAATTTGTGCAGTGTCTACAAAAGATAGGAGGCCGCAGACGATATGCCGCGGCGGCTCCCCTTGTTTGGGCTTAGGGCGCAGCGCACGGTGAATGCACTTTATGACCTAACCTGCTGCTCTATCTGGGCCTAGCAAAGTATGGAAGACTTCCATGGCGACTTTTTTCAAAGCCTCAGGCGCATACTGTTCGGTGAGTCCTTTTATGCGGATGTTTTTCCTCCTGCTCCGGTTCTCTAGATCCTCTATGAGGAGGAGAGATTTGTTGATGTATTCCAAATGTAGAGCGGAGCGCGATAACATGGTCTCAGCTAGAGTCGCCATGTCGGCTTGTTTAGTCTCCAGGCTTTCAACCCTGTTATTCATCTGGCGCAGGTCGGACTTAATGTCAGCCAATTCTTCCATGATTGGTTGCATGGCTTGGAATTGGTCTTTTTTAAGAAGGCCTTGGTAATGGGGGATGTTGCAAAATCACTGTAGTCGCTCCCAGGTAGGCTTTCCAGATCAGAGGCCAGGTCTCCTGCATTTCCTGCTCTCGGCACCATGATGGATTCGGATCCAGCTACATGGTCGGACTGTGGTTTCCAGTATTTCTGCAGGTCAGTCTGGATTCCCATCAGTTTAGGGGTGCTGGTGGGATCCCCTGAGCGTTCCTTGCTATGTTTGCCCATCTTTGGATAGGCTCTGTTTGCTAAAAAAGGCGGATTAGAGGTGCTTGATGGAGGAGCATCAGTCTCACACGTCCATCTCAGTCGGTGGCTAAGCTCCGCCCCAGAGTAGTTATATTCCAGGATATAGGAGCGGTATTATAGCAGTTATATTCTTGCATATAATAGTCAGTATTATAATGGTCATTCCAGGTCAGAGAGGGCAGGTGCCTTACAGCAGAAGAGCAGAGAAGAATGAGAAGGGTCATAACTAGTTAGCATAGTGGACACTGCTGCTGGCTCTCCTGCATACAGTACCTTTTTGATGTTTGTCTTAATGAGCAGGTTCCTCTTACTAAATCATTGCTAAATCATCTTGCTCAAGACACTTGTATGTCTGCACTGGTCCTCCTGTGACTGCTATATTCACTCTTTGTGAAAATTACTTTTGTGAACCAAAATTATGATGGGATAAAATGACACTTTCCTTCCCTCTCTCCTGCCCAAGTCCTGTCACCTGTTGTCCCTTTGTGTGTGCCTTGTAGTGAACACTTCAGCAGTGATGGGACTATGAAGAGTTACAGTAAATATAAATGAATTTCCATTGTGAATTGGTCGTGTGTGTAAGATAATGAATTGGTGACATGTTCTGGTGAGGTGGGGTCCTGGAATGTGGGGCTGGCTTGCTGACAAGGAGGAGAGACGGGTTCAGTTTTACTGTCTCATAACCTCTGCTGAGGAGCTCAGAACCTCACACAACAATGGAGAACATGTCCTTCCAGGAGCCCTACCCCAGCAAACCAGGGGAACAACCTCCTACATACAACCCTGGACCTCCAGTCATGCAGCCCTCTCCATACTCTGCTTATTACCTACCGAAACCAGATGACGGTGTTCAACAGATCCACATCTGTCAACCAACCTCAACCAATGTGGTGATGGTGAATGGGCAGGTGGCATCAACCCGACCCCAGTACAAGGATTACCTCAGCTGGTCCATCATGAGCTCCCTGTGCTGCTGCTGGCCCCTAGGAATTGCTGCAATTGTCTTTTCTTGCAAGGTATGTAAGGAGCTCACTGACGAGACACTGAATTTAAAAAAATAAAATGGAAAAAATTCATGTTTTTTGTGATTTCCAGCCATATGGGCACCTATACACCACAATTGTGGGACAGTTACTGCCTCAGATATGCACAGCATACTTAAGGAGGGGTGAAAACTTTATGTATATGATTTTTGAGCAGGGTAAATTTTATTGAATTTATATTTTATGGAATCGGGGTCATTACCTTTTCCTGCAAGGCATTTAAGACGCTCAGTACCGAGGCGCTGGGTTTAAAAAAAAAATGTAAAATGTATTGTCATAAAGGTGTTTTGTCACAAAATCTGTGACTTTACCCCACTCACGCCACTTTAGTGACGCGGGCAAGGAAGAGGGCAAGCTGGCCCATTTCAGTTATCATTTTCCACGCTAGTTTATGGCGTGCAAAATGGCTTTAAACCAAGCCATCAAAAACATGTCGCACGGCCAGCGGCAAGAAGAGACAAAGTTATATAGAGGCTGCCAGTGGCATGCCTAGGGTGTTTGGCACCTGGGGCGGGTCCTTTCTCTGCCCCCCCCCCCCCCAATACTTAAAAAAAATTGTACCCCTTCACAATAGTATTGCCCTCATTGTACGACCTTCACAGTGGTTTTGTCCAGGTATGCACCCCCTCACGATAGTTATGCCGATATTGTGCCCCCTTAAGGTAGTTATGCTGCCCTCACTGTACAACTTTCACAGTAGTTATGCCTACATTGTGCCCCCTTAAAGTACTTATCCCTTCATTGTGCCCTCCTCACAGTAGTAATGCCCTATCTGTCCCCCGTTAACAGTTGTAATGCCCTCTCTATGCCCCTTCAAGGTTGTATTACCCATTGTGCCCCTTTCACAGTATGCCTACATAATGCCTACTCAGTGCACCATAACAGCTATGCCCACCCACTTGACAGTAGTAATGCCCTCTGTGTCCCCTTCATAGTAGTATTGCCCATTTGTCGTTACTTATAAAGCACAAAGTGCTTTATATAAAAAAGAAAAATATCAAAAGTTATTGATCCTGCTGAGGAGAGGTGGACATAAATTAGCACCTCTGACCTCGTTTATCGAAAATCCTTAATTATTTTTTGCAAGCAGTGAAACAATGGAACAATTGTCTATGCAAAAATATATAAAGATATTCATTATAGAAAAATTTATATACAATGAATAATAATGCAAAGACAAATATGAAAACAAATGTAAGACGTAATACCAAAATGCGCCACTAGATGGTGCGGACACACCAAAATCAGTAATAGCCTCTAATAATCAAGATCAACGCGGAAATGCAATTTTACTTTCAATCAATAACGAATATCACCAATTTATGCAATAATATGCAATAATCCAAATTAAAGAAAATGAGAGGTATCAACCCTTACTCTGTCACCCTATGATCAATTTTGGTATATGGTAGTATGATATGTAATACCTACAAACTACCGGCTTGATAGAGGACTAGGGAATAAAGTATTCCAACCAGAAAACTTTTCCAATAGGACATTTCATTCAATGGTGCGCATTCCATTGAAAGGTGAGTCCCATTGATGTACAAAGTAATACACACTATGCGTTTGCCATAAGCGGGGATGTGCCTATATATATCAAGCAAAGTAGTTTATCAATACCACATCTGTACAACAAAGTATACGTTACCGAGAATGTAGAGGGTGCAGATTCAAAGGAAATCCAGCTCTCAAAGGGTTTCCTGTAATCCAGGATAATATCCAAGACTTGTTTTTCCTTCTGGCCTCATGTTCCCTCGTGTCTTTGTTCTTTTCTTTTTTTCTTTGGGACCCCTCTATCATCTGCACGTGGTTATTATTCACAACCTTATCAAACGGGCACGCCCTTCCAGATAACAGTCTTCCACTCATATCGGAGGGTGTGCGCTTATGGTAATAACCTATGAGGTCATATATTACCCAAAATGCTTTGCTGAGGCTGGTATAAGGATGCCCACTTAAGGATAGGTGGCACTATTGCACAAGCTTTTAGCACCATACTAAAAAGAGTTAATTTGTATAAGTCTGACATCATTTTTTGTTATATACATTTGACCTCTGCAACTTAAATCAGAGAGGAGAGATACATCCTGACACCTGAACCAATCAAAATCTAGATTTCCTGAAACTAGTACGACAGTTCTGATGCCATAAATCTACCATGTAGATAACAAATGTCTGCGTTTTGTGTTTCACAGGTGCTTATCTCTGAGAATAACACAGCCTCTCTTAACGAGATCTCATTAACACTGTTTGGCTATATCCTAGGAATATACATATTCTCCTAGTGAAACATACACAAGATAATGTATGCATCAGTGCCTTGTTATAATATGTGGCAATATAAAACAATATACTGTATATGTAACTTATTGATTAGCTCATGCTAAAAACTAAATAAGATCCATTATATGAATGAACAGAAATAAAAAAAAAAATAGAATAACATATACCAGATGTGTTTCAAGGAAAAACACACATCTGCAAGGTCAAACACTAATGAGTGGTAACCTTCTATGAACTCCCTTTGGCCTACATAAGACATACAAAATTGAGAATATGGGCCATGACCCTTAAAGGCAATGAATGTCAAGAATAAGCAGACATGAACGTATACTTATAAAAAGGCACAACAAATCCCCCTTCATTGCAACCTAATCCAATGTAATTAATTGGATTATGTTGGAATGTGCAAAAAGGGCTTTTCATACAGATCCTTCAAGAACCAGGGTGCGCAGACTTTGTTTGTAATGTTCTAGCCATAGCTTGGCTAATGTCACGGTAGGTGAGGGAAGGGAAGAACACCAAAAACAACAACAGACTAGGCCTCAAAGCTAGGGAACAGGGAAAGGTCACCACCTGACAACCCCTGAGCCTTTCCCTGACTGCTAACAACATGAACAGATCCTGAAGGTGTAAGTGTTCATGCACTGGAACCTAGGCCTAGCTGAAACTGTAACAAAACCTCCGCTAGGGATAAGGAGATGAGCCAACTGGTTCCTTCCACCGTTGAAGGAACCAGAGTCTCCCTGAGGCCTAGCCAGAAGGCACATAAAGGGAAGGAAAAATTATCTTTAGCTGAACAGGGAGCAGGAGATCCACCAAACACTTGCAAAACACACAAGGAGAAAATATAGGCCGCACTGGCTGCAGGGAGAGGCGGGAATAAATAGAGCCACAGAATAGCTAATGAGCAGAACCTGAGGAGAGGTGGGATTCTGTCCATATCAAAACACAGAAAGGGAAAATAGAAGGATCTGTCAGATAGACTCCCGTGCAGCAAGTCTGTCAGAATTTCTCAGGCCCCTCCCAGGGCAGGCAGTGACAGCTAAAGTCTTTCTGAAAAAATCTTATCCAGCGCACCACTTGGATAGTTAGAAATATAGTTCTTGTTTGAACTGTTCCTTACTTTTATGAAGATTTATTGAATGGGTCAATAAAAGTGAATGTAAATTAGTGGTAACAACAGTATCTTTCACAACAGAATGTAAGTCCGATAAATGTTTCTTTTGATTTTCCATCTCTGCATAAATACTTAGTCGTTTTTTTTTAAGTGAACCGATCTCAAGTTCCAATGTCTAAATAGAGACGGAATTGGCAACTGTTACACCTGTGGCATTGACAGTGCCCACTATGCCAAAGATTATGGGACTACAATCGTAGAAATGAACCGCTTTGGTCGTTGACTTGTAGAAAACTGTTCCCTGGTCAGGGTCTCTCTAAAAAAATGGTTCTTTAGACCTATCTACGTCTGTTGAACATGTGCTATTAGAATTAAAACTTCACTTTTATTTGTGTAATTCTTAAAATTCTTTGCTCAAAATTGCAATATATGGAAAACAGTGTGACATTTTAAAATTATCAGGGGCATCAGGCTTATTATTGCTTCATACTTAAAGCTGTTTTGTGGGTCTGCTTACACAGCAGTATCCTGGATATCAATGTGTAAATGTCTTTTAAGCACTTACTGCCACTGTGTGCACTCTGGCATCCAATTACATCTACTGTATTACTGTCAGTTTGTGGGAGCTTTATTTTGCTCTGTACTGCAGTAAGTTTGCTTACTCGGTATACTTCTGGACAACAATGGGTTAATGTGTTTGGACATTCACTGCCACGGTGCACATTCAGGCATCCAATTACAACTGCTATCTGGCTGACAATTTGCTCTCCTTTGAGGAGGCTCCCTGCCTGACTGCCGCTGTATTAAAAACGTTCACACACATACACAAAATCCCTGCATCCCGACATGTTTCACTGGTAGCCCAGCGTCTTCAGGGGATGATTGCAGGTACGTGTGTTGGGGGCGGGGATCACTATTTAAATCCTCGGTATGCCTTGACGTCATGTTAATGACCTATCACATCCTTTCCTACATATTGTTGCTTGCTGCATAGCCCTATCAGGATCTCTATCAGGCTTACCTTATCCCCCTCTTTGCCCCCCTGGCAATGACCCATTTGATATGTAATACCTACAAAGTACCGGCTTGATACAAGACTAGGGAATAAAGTATTCCAACCAGAAAACTTTTCCAATAGGACATTTCATTCAATGGTGCGCATTCCATTGAAAGGTGAGTCCCATTGATGTAATACACACTATGCGTCCGCCTTAAGGGGGTGATGTGGCTATATATATATCAAGCAAAGTAGTTTATCAATACCCCACCTGTACAACAAAGTATACGTTACCTAGAAATGGTGCAGATTCAAAGGAAATCCAGCTCTCAAAGGGTTTCCTGTAATCCAGGATAATATCCAAGACTTGTTTTTCCTTCTGGCCTCGTGTTCCCTTGTGACTTGGTCTTGTGCACCTATGGTAATAACCTATGAGGTCATATATTACCCAAAATGCTTAGCTGCGGCTGGTGTAAGGATACCCACTTACGGCTAGGTGGCACTATTGCACAAGCTTTTAGCACCATCCTATAAAGAGTTAATTTGTATAAGTCTGACATCATTTTTTGTTATATACATTTGACCTCTGCAACTTAAATCAGAGAGGAGAGATACATCCTGACACCTGAACCAATTAAAACCTAGATTTCCCGAAACTAGTACGACAGTTCTGAAGCTATAAATCTACCATGTAGATAACAAATGTATGGGTTTTGTGTTTCACAGGTGCTTATCTCTGGGAATAACACAGCCTCTCTGAACGAGATCTCATTAACACTGTTTGGCTATATCCTAGGAATATACATATTCTTCTAGTGAAACATACACAAGATAATATGTGCATCAGTGCCTTGTTATAATATGTGGCAATATAAAACAATATACTGTATATGTAACTTATTGATTAGCTTATGCTAAAAACTAAATAAGATCTATTATATGAATGAACAGAACTTATACTTCTGCCTCATTAATGGACATCAATAAAAATATAGAATAACATATAACAGATGTATTTCAAGGAAAAACTGTTATCTCCGCCATAACCTAGCAATGAGGTTTAAAGTTACTCCTCTCAAGTATACTCACATCTGCAAGGTCAAACACTAATGAGGGGTAACCTTTCTATGAACTCACTTTGGCCTACATAAGACATACAAAATGGAGAATATGGAGCATGACTTTTAACCTCTTAAGGACGAAGGGCGTACATGTACGCCCTTCGTCCGCACTTTAAAGATGGCGCCCGCTCCCGCACGGAGCGGGCGCCCGAGCTGCGGGTAAAAGCTTGATTCATCAAGCTGACACCCGCAGCTCATGTCCGCGACCGGCAGCGATGCCGATCGCGGCCATTTAACCCCTCAGATGCCGTGGTCAATCCTGACCACGGCATCTGATCAGCACAAAACCGAAAGTTTCACTTTCGGCTTTGCTCGGCCCTGATGGCCACAAGGGAGCCGAGCATGCATGTAGTACCCTAGGTTTCTGTGACTGAAACCTAGGTCACTACTAAGTATTCCTATGGAGCCTATGACTGTAATAGGCTCCATAGGAAATATGCGATTTTCTCATATATTCCAATGCTATTGCATTAGAATATATGAGAATAGCAATCTGATGATTGCATCTTATAGTTCCCTATGGGAACTATAAGAAAGTGGTAAAAAAAAAAAAAAAGTTTAAAAAATAAAAATTAAATAAAAAAATATAAAAATTCAAATCACCCCCTTTCCCCAAAATGAAAATAAAATAAATAAAAAAATAAAAAATTACACATAATGGGTGTCGCAATGTGCGAAACGCCCATACTATAATAATATTAAAAATATTCACCATACGGTAAACATAAAAACGGAAGAAAGCGTCCAAATGGCTAATTCGCCATTTTTGGACGCTTCATTTCCTAAAAAAAAATGAATAAAAAGTGATCAAAACATCATACGCACCCCATAATGGTATCAATTAAAAGTTCAGATTTCCCCGCAAAACGCTATCAAAACGCAAGAAAAACTATACATATTAGGTATTGCCGGATTCGTACTGACCTGAAGAATAAAATTAACCAGTCAGTTTTATCGCAAATCGAACGTTGTAATTTAAAAACCCGTAAAACTGTGGTGAAATTGCTTTTTTTTTGCAATTTCACCCCATTTGGAATTTTTTTCCCGTTTCCCACTACATCACATGCAAAAATAAATGGTAGCGTTAAAAAGTACAACTTGTCCCGCAAAAAATAAGCCGTCATATGGCTATGTGAGCGGAAATATAAAAATGTTATGGCTTTTGGAAGGCAGGGAGCGCAAAACAAAAACGCAAAAATCCCAAAACCCCCGGTCCTTAAGGGGTTAAAGGCAATGAATGACAAGAATAAGCAGCCATCAAAGTATCCTTATGAAAAGGCACAACACATTGTGCCCCCTTCATAGTAGTAATGCCTATTGTGCCCCCTCCCTAATAGTAATGCCCTCTGTGCCCACTTTATAGTAATAATTCTCATTCTGTTCCCTTCATAGTAGTAATGCCCATTCTGGCCCATTCACAATAGTAATGCCCATTGTGTCCCTTTCACAGTAGTAATGCCCATTGTGCCCCGTTCACATTAGTAATGCCCATTGTGCCCCTTCACAGTTATAATGCCCATTGTGCCCCCTCCATAGTAGTAATGCCCATTGCACCCCCTCCACAGTAGTAATGCCCATTGTGCCCCCTTTATAGTAGTCATGCCCATTGTGGCCCCCTAATAGTAGTAATGCCCTTTGTGACCCTTTGTAATAGTATTGCCCTCTGTGCACCCTTTCTGGTAGTTTTACCCTCTGTGTCCCCTTTGTAGTAGTATTGCTCTCTTTGCCCTCCTTTGTAGTAGTATTGCCCTCTGTGTCCCCTTTGTAGTAGTATTGCCCTCTGTGCCACCCTTGCAGTATTAATGCCCTCTGTTCCCCCCTTGTAGTAGTAATGCCACCTGTGCTCCCTTTGTAGTAATATTGCCCTCTGTGCCCCCTCCATGGTAGAAAGGCCCCCTGTGCCCCCTCCATGGTAGAAATGCCTTCTGTGCCCCCTCTGCTAAAAAAAAACAAAAAACAAACTACTCACCTTGCCCTGTTTCTGAAGCTCACGGTCCTCTCTCCCCTGCAGGCACAGATCTCTCTGCAGTCCTGTGTGGGAGGAGCTTATGCAGATTCCTGTGCTGCAGGCTCCTCCCATACAGGCCGGCAAAGCGATCTGTGCCTGCAGGCTGAATGGAGAAGTCTTCCTGCTTCACCATTCAATGCAGGAAAGAAGGAGCACAGGGAGCTGAGCGGTCAGTGACAGAACATTAGCTCCCTGTGCTCCAGCAATGTAGTGATGGAAGCGCTCATTGCTTGCCAAGTCTGGCACTCCTATGAGTCTTAGCACGCCACTAGAAGCTGTGCCTCTACATAACTTTGTGCACTAAACGGTCATAAGACCAAAAAAAATCTCTTTAGGGGTCTCTACCTACTACTGTATTGAATAAAAATATATCTTTAATTATTATTAAAACTAAATTATTATTAAAACTAAAGTTTTAATAAAAGTTTTTTTTCTTATGACCGTTTAGTGCACAGATTTAATATCCCGAGGGTCCCTATGAGGGCTTTCAATAAGACTCTATATAACTTTGGTGCATCCACCGGAAGTCCCCCGCAGATAAAGCCACAGCTTTTTTTTTATATCGTTTTGGATATTTTTTTTTTTTTACTTTGTCACAAGTTTTATGATCATTGAGTACTTTGTGCTTTTACTGTACAATTAATTTAGAACTTCATTGTTTTTTAGACCTTATGCTACTTATTTTACTTTTAGAATTGAAACATTTTTCAGGTTATTTTTTAATCATTGTCATTTTTTAACGGATCTTTATATTTCAGAAAGGCAATTGTGGGTGGATTTCCCCTTTAAGTATCACTTCCCTTATAGACTAACCATATACATAGCACAATGCCAACTGGGTGCGCAGGTGCTAAATACTGCCATCTAGCTACACGCATTTTTACAAGACCTCTAAACCACAAATAACTGACTAGTACACCATATGTCTGCATTGTCCGCTCCACTCACTGTGTAGGATTACTGCATCGCTGAGCATGGAGGGGCCGTGGATTCGTATTATCATTTATACACTCATAACTTTGTGTTTCATCCCTTATTTTTAAGCCCCAATTCACTATATCGACAACACCACAAGCTGTATTTCTGGTTTATGAATAGAATGTCAACGCTACGGTGGAGACTGACACATGCACAGACAGAACAGAGAAAAGGCAGAGATTTTGAAAAAACTTGGTTCGATCTGAATTTATTTGCGGCGAATCACGTTAAAAATGGCTATTTCCTGGCCGAAAGAGACCCTTTTTGTGTTGTGGAGAACACTGTGCCTTGCAGTAACATGCATAGGGAGTCTGCTGTGGTAGTGAAATAATACTGTGAGTCCGTATGACATGCAGATGACAGGCGTCGTTCTTAGAATCATTGCACACTTCACTTATTTGGGCAGTCTCGGGGACCAAATAACTATGAACTCAGCCTTACAGGTAGATGTTAGCGTCAAGAAGATAGCTACAGAAGCAGAACCTGTTCTATTAAATGCTTATACAAGTAGAGCCCCCCGACAGAGAGGAGAGGGTGTCAGCAGTAAGTTTGTGTTGACGTCACTGATTATTTTGCCCTTCCTCTAATCTGTCAGAACAATAACCCCCAAAAAAGTATCCTGTCTGTAGAGCATACGCCTTCACTCGGTCAGCATTTGGTAAGTAATCCATCAGTATTGCTAATGCCAAAAAAACAGGAGTCGATCCAAAACAGAGATTGCACGTGAATGGAATATCTGTATGTGTTCTGTGTTTTGTACCCACTCCTGCTTTTGGCTACCAAATCATAAGCCAATTCTGATGGGACCATACAGGCCTTAGAGCTGCTACACAGACAGGATCCGTTGTGCGTCTCATTTTTCTTTTCTTACAACAGATCAGAAGAAGGGTCAAATAAATGATGATGTCAGCCAGGCCAAAAGGCAAAATAGTAGCCCAGTCATGAGGTGGGCAGGGTGGGAACAGCATGAAAAGTCCACAGAGTGGCCCTATGACATAGTGGTGAGGTGGAAGCAGCATGAGGAGACCACAGAGTGGCACAATGACAGTGTGGAGGTGGCGGCAGGATCAGGAGGCCACAGAGCAGCACAATGACTGAGTGTGGAGGTGGCAGCAGCATCAGGAGGAAGCCACAGGGTGGCACAAAGACAGTGTGGAGGTGGCAGCAGCAGCATCAGGAGACCACAGAGTGGCAAGGTGACATAGTGTGGAGGTGACAGCAGCATCAGGAGACCACAGAGTGACCCAGTGACAGAGTGGGGAGGAGGAAACAGCATCAGGAGACCACAGTGGCAAGATGACATATAGTGTGGAGGTAGCAGCAGCATCAGGTGATCACAGATTGACCCGATGACAGAGTGGGGAGGTGGCAACAGCATCAGGAGACCACAGAGTGGTAAGGTGACATAGTGTGGAGGTGGCAGAAGCATCAGGAGACCACAGAGGGACCCGGTGACAGAGTGGGGAGGTGGCAGCAGCATCAGGAGACCACAGAGTGGCAATGTGACATAGTGTTGAGGTGACAGCAGCATCAGGAGACCAGAGAGTGTCAAGGTTACATGGTGTGGAGGTGGCAGCAGCATCAGGAGAACACAGAGTGACCCAGTGACATAGTGGGGAGGTGGGTGGCAATACGAGTACCAGCTGAAGATGGCGGTTAAAAGAAGGAGCACTTGGCATCAGATGTGTGGCATCAGGCGGGTGGCACCATCAGAATAGTAGCTGAGGCAAGTAGCCAGAAGAAACCGGTCTCTTTTGTCAAAGTGTTGGTGTGGCACCATGGATGAACTAGTCTGATGCATCAGGCATTGGTGGGTGGAAATCCTGGCTGATCCACGCCTGATTCATCTTGACAAAGGTCAGTCTCTCCACATTTTAGGTGGACAGGCAAGTTCTTCTTGGGGTAACTATGGCCCCTGCCGCACTAAACACCCACTCTGATGCAACACTACTGGCCGAGCAGGACAGCTTTTCCAGGGCAAACTCTGCTAGTTGAGCCCACAAATCCAGTTTGGCTGCCCAGTAGTCCAGCGGATCTTCAATGTGGGGTGGCAGGGTGCTGTCCAAGTATGCCACCACCTGCTGGTTCAGGTCCTGCTCCAGGTCTAGCTGCTGCTGCTAGAGAGTAGTTACTTCACTAGGTGGGTGAAGAAAGCTGCTCATCAGCGACTCTAGACTCAAGTTGCTGCTGATGGAGCTGGAACTGCTCCTACCTCCCCACCCTGACACAGAAGCCATGGCAGAGGAATGTGAGTGCAGAGGGCCCCTCCAACCAGACCGACGAGAGAATGGATGATGGCACAGATAGGCAGCGGCCAACTGACTACATAGGATATCTCTACAGTAGTTCAGTTTGTCCTCCCTCTCACTACACAAGTAAGTGAGCATGCATGGGGCCATTTGTGCAAGTGACTTGGAGGGACTCCCTGCCTCCATCTCCACTGCATACTGCCATGGTGTGTCTGGGTCCTCTCCCTTGTCTTCCTCATCACCCTGTAGCTCCTCTGGCTGCTCCTGTTTCTCCTCTCCTATCACCTGTGTGTAAAAACCACCCATTTCTCTACACATTGCTTGTGCTCCAATGTCCTCCTCCTCCTCTTTCTCCCGTTCATCCCCCACAGGGCTCATGTGGCCATGAGATGTAGTCGCCACGTCTCCAGTCCCCTGACCAGCCAGATTTACCAGCATCTGTTCCAGGATATGAAGCAGTGGAATGACGTTGTTCATCCCGTAGTCCTGGCGACTGACAAATAACGTGGCCTCCTCAAAGGGCCTGAGCAAACGGCAGGTGTCAAACTTGAGCTGCCACTGTCCGACATAGAAGTTACACAAGGGAGTACTCCTGTCCGCTTGGTTCATCAAGAAATCGTTTATGGCCTTTCTCTGTTCGTATAGTCGATCCAACATATGGAGGGTGGAATTCCAACAGGTGGAAACGTCGCATATCAGCCTATGTTGGGGTATGCAGTTCTGCCGCTGCAGCTCACGGAGGGTATGCTTTGCGGTGTATGAGTGGCTGAAGTGCATGCAAAGTTTCCTGGCCATTTTTAGGATGTCTTGCAGATAGGTGGAAGATTTCAGGAACCGCTTGACAAAAAGATTGAACACATGTGCCATGCAGGGCGCATGGTTCAGCCCTCCTTGACGCAGCGCAGACACCATGTTCTTCCTGTTGTCAACATGGTTCCAATTTTGAGTTGTCGTGGAGAAAGCCAGGATTCGACTTCTTGATGAAGGACACGGAGCAGTTCCTCCCCTGTGCGACTCTGAGGCTGAGGACAAGGTGGAGGATGAGTAGGCAGAGGCGGACATTGTCACAGGACGAATGGCGTGAGAACATGGAGGCGAAAGCGGCGTCACCTGGCCAAGTTGTTGGTTTGGCTGGGCAGGAGCCATATTTACTCAGTGGGTCGTAAAGGACATTTTCCTTGACCATAGTTACAGCTCCACATATCAGCGCTGCCATGCGCTTTGGCAGACACTGACAGGCTCAAGGACTGGCCCACCTTCTGTTCTACATATGTGTGCAGGGCTGGTACTGCCTTTTTGCGGTATACCAGACCAACAGGGAATGTCTCTGTAAGGTCACGGTGTGAGTGTAGGTAAACCGAGGGCAAACACAGTTCTGCTTACTCACATTTTCGATAGTCCCTAGGCAGGCCTGCATAAGTTAAGAGGAGAACAGCACAGGAATTCTCTGGGGCACACTATGTTGTAAGGGACACAGGCCAGATGGTGGCTGAGGTGCCCTTGTTGGTAAATTGGCTTTATGTGCTTATGGCTAGGGCCCTTTAGTCGTGACGCCAGTACTGGTGTGGTACAACAACGGTAGGAATAATAGTAGTGATTGAGGACAAACACAAGTTGAATCCAATCCACAACTTTTACTGAACGTTGGCTCTTAGTAACAATTACATCCAACAGTAGCACAGTTTTTAAGCAGATAGAGGCAGACTGCTGTAGATCCACTGCAAACAGGCCGTATGTGGCTATCTCTCAGGCTATGCTATATATTTTGTTCTTACTGGTAGGTGACTTTGCTTCTGGTCCCTTTTATCCCAGTGTAGGTTGGTGAGGTTGCCGGTGGCTTATAGGTCCTTCACCTTGACGCCAAAGGTCCTTGATGCCTGGAATAGCGGCTATTATCTTTTGTGTTAGTGCTCCTTCCTCTTTTTCAACTCCCTCTCGACCATGCCCCTTTTAAGGCTAACGCATGACTGACTTTAACAAATGTCTTAATCTCACTGACCACTGACTAGGCCTGATCTGAGCTATATATACTAGAGTGGTGCTACCCCCATCTAGTGGTAGGATGTATGCAGCACACCTAACCAGCCTGTTAACAGGGATCTTGCATAACTATACAGCATAAAATAAGGTAAAATATGACATACATCACAAGGTAACAACTTTGCAGTGCCCATGGGTGGCTAGTGGGACGCTGCATTTTTGGCAAAGAAATTACGGCTTGGGACTCTCCACCTCGGCTCGGCACAAGCCATCAGTTCTCTAAAAGGCGCAAAATCCACCACTTGGAAAGGGAGGGACTGTAGCACCAGCAACTTGGACAGGAGCACATTCAGCTTCTGTGCCGTTGGATGAGTGCACGCATACTGTCAGGGCCGGTGCAAGGATTTTTGCCGCCCTAGGCAAAAGAAAAGTTTGCCGCCCCCCCCCCCCATGTGACATCACAATGCCCCACCCATATGATCTGCCATATTAAAGGGGTTCTGCAGTTTATTTAAACTGATCGGCAGGGGTTCGACACCCGGGACCCCCGCCAATCAGCTGTTTGAGAAGGCAGTGGCGCTGGCAGTAGCGCCTCAGCCTTCTCGCAGTGACGTCACGACTAGTATCATTAATATAAGGTGTGGAGACAGCACGCCTAAAGACACTGGTTATGCTTGAAAACAGTGATTATTTATTTACACCAGTGGTACAATTTCAGAACATGGAATGAGCTGAATGAGCTATTTCCAAGATAGTGGTAGCTTGTATTGCTTGTTATGTTAGCTTGTGTTGCGACGTTTCGGGCCCTAACCGGTGCCCTTTCTCAAGCAAGTATGGCCGGTCTTTAAACCACGGCACGACCCGCTGATGAAGGCTTAGTGCCGCAAAACGCGTCTGGGTAATACTTCCGATTGTGAAGATAATAAAGAAGCAAGTTTAACATACACGTTGCTGGGAGATTCCATTTATTTGCACTTGGAGGTTGCTCCTTCCCGCGCAACGTGGATCGAAGGTGGAAGTGCCGACTGGTCTTTTCTCAGTGGTTTAAAGACCGGCCATACTTGCTTGAGAAAGGGCACCGGTTAGGGCCCGAAACGTCGCAACACAAGCTAACATAACAAGCAATACAAGCTACCACTATCTTGGAAATAGCTCATTCAGCTCATTCCATGTTCTGAAATTGTACCACTGGTGTAAATAAATAATCACTGTTTTCAAGCATAACCAGTGTCTTTAGGCGTGCTGTCTCCACACCTTATATTAATGTATTGATGTTTGGACTACCTGGGTGGAAGTCTAAAGGGGACGTGCACCCATAAAAGCCCATACGTGACGAGTGCTGAGGTTAACTTCTTGTTGAAACGACTAGTATCATTGGCCTGGGTGGGGCTAAGCTTCATTCAAGTGAACAGAGCTTAACCCCGCCAAGGCCAGTGATACTAGTCGTGACGTCACTGCGCCTGCGGTAAACAGCGAAAGGGGCAAGGCACTACTGCCAGCGCCGCTGCCTTCTCAAACAGCTGATCGGCGGGGGTCCTGGGTGTCGGACCCCTGCCAATCAGATGCTGATGATCTATTTAGAGGATAGATCATCAGTTTAAATAAACTGCAGAACCCCTTTAACTAATGCCAGTTCTCTCTCTCCCCCCCCCCTTGTCATTCTCTCCCCCCTCTTGTCATTCTTCCTCCCCCCCCCCTTGTCATTCTCTCCCCCCTCTTATTATTCTTCCTTCTCCCCCCTTGTCATTCTGTCCCCCTCTTGTCATTCTCTCCCCCCTCGTCATTCTTCACCCCCCCCTTGTCATTCTCTCCCCCCTCTTGTCATTCTTCACCCCCCCTTGTCATTCTTCCTTCCCCCCTTGTCACTCTGTCCCCCTCTTGTCATTCTTCACTCCCCCTTGTCATTCTTCTGCCCCCCTTGTCATTCTCTCCCCCTCTTGTCATTCTCCACTCCCCCTTGTCATTCTCCACTCCCGCCCCCTTGTCATTCTCTTTCTCCCCCTACCTCTAGTGTAGCGCGACCGAGCTCCTTATGGTCCACGGGTACAGGAGCTTTAGTTTCCTGTACCCGGCGGACTGACAGGAAGCGCACACTGTGTGCGCTCTTCATGTCAGTCCGGCCGGGTACAGGAGACAGATGCTCCTGTACCCGCGGACCTTAAAGAGCTCGGCCACGCTACAATGGAGTGACAGGAGGGAGCGCTGAGCGCTTCCCTCCTGTCAGCTCCTCTCCTCTTGGTGCGCCCGGGCGGTGCGCCCTCATGGATGCGCCAGCCCGGGCAGTGCTGCAGCCGCCAGAGGCTCAATTCAGAGCGCTCGGGTGGCTGCAGCATGAGGCGGGGCCAGGGCTTCTAGCAGCGCCCCTTCCCAAGGAGCACTCTACGCGGCGGCCTATTCCGCGTATAGGACGCGCCCAGGGCCGGCGCCACCTGTAAGGCGACCTAGGCAATTGCCTAGGGCGCAATTTAGCAGGGGGCGCCGGAACCCTACGATTGAAAAAAAAAACAAAAAAAAAAACTTATGTGCTAACGGGGCGGCCGGCGCGCCGCCCCGCTATCATGTTGCACTGCCTGAGGGGCGGACCGTGCCGGGTGACACCAGTCCCTGGGGTGACACCCGGTGCGGTCTCCCGCCCCAGGCACCAGAGCAGAGTCGCGGCAGCGGGCGTGCAGGAGGAGGGCGGGCCGGAGCGTGTCCCGTCCTCCCTGTTCATCTGATAGGCTGCCGGCCTAGTGCTGGCAGGCAGCCTATCAGAGGCCGGTTCAGGAGGCGCGATGGCGTCATCGCGCCGCCTGAGCCGTACCAGCGGGACACAGGCCGGAAGAGGCCTGCATCGCATCGCTGCCAAGGAGGTAAGTATGTGTTTTTTGTTTTTTTGTGTTTTTTTACTCAAATCATATGTGGGGGCTACTGGCACATAAGGGGGTCACTGGCGCCTATAGGCTGGGCTACTGGAGCATAAGGGGACTACTGGCACATAAGGGGGCTTGCTGGCACATAAGGGGGCTTGCTGGCACATAAGGGGGCTACTGGTACATGGGGGGCTACTGGTATATAAGGGGCTTGCTGGCACATAAGGGGCTACTGGCACATAAGGGGCTACTGGCACATAAGGGGGTCACTGGCACATAAGGGGGCTACTGGAGCATAAGGGGACTACTGGCACATAAGGGGGCTTGCTGGCACATAAGGGGGCTACTGGCGCATAAGGGGACTACTGGCACATAAGGGGGCTACTGGTATATAGGGGGCTTGCTGGCACATAAGGGGCTTGCTGGCACATAAGGGGCTTGCTGGCACATAAGGGGCTACTGGCACATAAGGGGCTTGCTGGCACATAAGGGGCTACTGGCACATAAGGGGGCTACTGGCACATAAAGGGGCTTGCTGGCACATAAAGGGCTACTGGCACATAAGGGGACTACTGGCACATAAGGGGCTACTGGCACATAAGGGGCTACTGGCACATAAGGGGCTTGCTGGCACATAAAGGGCTACTGGCACATAAGGGGGCTACTGGCACATAAGGGGCACTACTGGCACATAAGGGGGCTACTGGCACATAAGGGGCTACTGGCACATAAGGGGGCTACTGGCACATAAGGGGGCTACTGGCACATAAAGGGGGCTTGCTGGCACATAAAGGGCTACTGGCACATAAGGGGGACTACTGGCACATAAGGGGCACTACTGGCACATAAGGGGAGCTACTGGCACATAAGGGGGCTTGCTGGCACATAAGGGGGCTACTGGCGCATAAGGGGGCTTGCTGGCACATAAGGGGGCTACTGGCACATAAGGGCTACTGGCACATAGGGGCACTACTGGCACATAAGGCGGGCTATTATTATTGTTATAAGGCCGCCTCTGTATATTGTTATTATAATGGCCCCCTCTGTACTATTCTTATCTTAATAGCCCCCACTGTATTAGTATTATTATTATTTATACAGAGGGGCCGTTATTATAATAATAGCACAGAGAGGGCCTTTATATTAATAATAATACCGAGCTGTGTTGCCATGTTGGAGGGGAGAATTGGGATATACCCTATATACTGTGTATTATATTATGGGGGCACTAGGAGGAAGGCGGGAGAGGAGCACTATGGGGGCATTTACTAGGGGCACTATATAGGGGTATTTCATACTGGTACATTATGGGGACATTAGCTGAGCTGGGGTATTACAAGGGGTATTTTTGCACTGTATATTAAAAGGAGAATTATTACTACAGGGGGGTATTATGGTGGGCTTTATTACTCCCCATGTTATGACCCCCAGTAGCAGCACCAGCCTCTCCCTGCTCTGCTATCCCTCTGATCCTTCTCCAAATCCTTATTCTGATATCTTTCTCTTTAGGATAAAACACATCATCAGCTCCGCCCGATCCCCACAGTATACAGTACCTCTACACCGATCCCCAGCCAAAGTGTGAAGTGGTGTCCGAGATCCCCAAGGGCCAAGCAACTGTAAGTTTTCATGTGAAATATGTTTGTTATACACATATAGCATACACTGCGCACAGCGTCATTGATTACTATGACGCCGTGCGCTTCGTGTCGCCGCTACAGTACCGTAAGGGCAGATCATCTGATGGGGGCGTCAATTTTTATCTTGCCTAGGGCGGCAAAAATTCTTGCACCGGCCCTGGACGCGCCAGCCCTGCATACTGTTGTCTCTTGGCAATCGCTTCGGTGATCGGTTGCTGAAGGAATGACTGACGAGGAGTAGGAGGAGGCGAAGGAGCAGGGGCATCAGGACCAGCAGATGATGAACCTGCATTCCCTGGATTTTATGGTGGCCATTATGGCACATTACAGGCAGTATTTAGTGTTAGGTTCCCGTCTTACAGAGATCACCTTGACGCCGGCAGAAGGGCCCAAATAATTTTGTACACAAATGTATTTGCAAAGAATCTCAAATTCACAGAAGAAGCGTAGCATTAGCACCAGAATATTTTTTATAACTATGGCATTATTGAACGTTATTTGTGTTTGCAGACGCTGTTGCATTATGGGGTTCTTTTTCTTCGTGTTTCTAGCCATGGCGGCGTGCATTGGGATGTGCTGACTGACCCCCTTTTTCTTGCACTGTGTACAGAAGGACATTGTGGTCTCTTCTTATTTCTGAGGCTTCTCTGGAGGTTCTGGGTTTATTGCTCCTGATTAGAGTTGAGCGAACTTCTGTTTTAAGTTCGGTGTCCAAAGTTCGGGTTATCCAAGCATCTCGTTATGGATTCCGCTACCACGGACCATAACGGCATTTGGAATCCGGGGTTAAGGACCTGGGGTGACGTCACCGTCATGTGATCAGTGCAGGGGGCGTGGCTCAGTACTGGATTGGATAAGAGGTCGTAGGCTACCACTTCTTATCTAATCCAGTACTGAGCCACGCCCCCTGCACTGATCACATGGCGGTGACGTCACCCCAGGTCCTCCGTGTTGTCCGAGGTTCGGGTTCATTGAAGAATCCCCTTTTGGATTCCAAATTCCGTTATGGTCCGTGGTAGCGGAATCCATAACGGGATGCTTGAATAACCCGAACCCGAACTTTGGACGCCGATCTTAAAACAGAAGTTTGCTCAACTCTACTCCTGATTTATCATTTGTCGAAATTGTCTGATATCAGGCAAGATGGCTGCCTCCAGAATTATGTGCAGAACATAGAATATACAATCTACAACCAGAAAATAACAATATTATTCAGTAGAACAGAAATGATACATTCCCTTTAAAGGGACAGTCCCCTCTTACAATGTCATTAGGTTAGGCTGTCAAATTCTGATTAGTGGGGGTACGACTTCTGGGACCCCTGCCAAACCAAACAATCATGGGATGAAGTTTGCTTTGGCTTCTCTCCTCCACACCTGTGCTCCTGTGGATGCAGAGGGCACCAAGACTTTATACTGAGTGGAGTTCCCCTTTAAATTCTTCTGAAGGTGTGTCTGCGAATGAAACATTGTAACAAGTGGATGAACAGATGTATCTACACTGGGAATCCTGGTATTTGGGATATGTATTGTATGATGCCCCTCATCTATTATATGCTTATATTGTATGTTTATCTCTTGCAGACAAGAGACAACAATGACGCTCAGGACCACGATGCTGCGGCCAGAAATTCCATCACGGCCTTCTATCTAAATGTGGCGGCTCTTGTGGTTGGAATCATCGTTGCAATTATAGTTGTTGTTTGCTCTTTATTCATACGCTACTGACAGACCCGCCCCCGCTCAGCACCCCCGTTCTATGTTATAGCAGCTGCATTTTCAATAGGACAATATATTTCATATATTACACATTAAATTCATTTAATCTCTGTGCAGTGTTACTAGGTGTCCTCATTTGGGGATAATCTTATGGAGAATAATGTCTGTTCTTATAGATATGTGCAGCAGCCAACGTGGTGCCCAGTTTTCTCCATATCTTTATAATGTCTGTGCTATTATGTGGCGGTCGGTCCTGGGAATGACTGCAATATGCAGGTACAACATGAGCTTTACACAGACATGCATTCTACACATACCAGACATGTACATCTTAGAAACCAACTATTAAGGCTACTTTCACACATAGCGTTTTTGCTGGATCCGGCAGGGCTCAGAAAAAACGCTTCCGTTACTGACAATACAATTATCTGCATCCGTTATGAACGGATCTGGTTGTGTTATCTTTAACATAGCCAAGTCATGACCTCCATTGAAAGTCAATGGGGACGGATCAGTTTTCTATTGTGTCAGAGAAAACGGATCCATCCCCATTGACTTGTGGGTCATGACGAGTCCGTCTTGCTCCGCATCCCAGGCCGGAAAGCAAACTGCAGCATGCTGTGGTTTGCTCTCCGGTATGGGAACGGAACAGAATGCATTCCGGAGCCCTCCGTTCTGTTCAGGTATGTTTTGTCCCCATTGACAGTGAATGGAGACAAAATGGAAGCATCCGGTATTGAGGCCCTATGACAGATCTCAATACCGCAAAATATTAACGCTAGTGTGAAAGTAGCCTAAGACTGTCAAAGGATCTAGACGTAGAAACACGAATACAGTATGTCAAATGGTCATAGAACAGGCAAAGAATCAAAGTTTACAGAGGTGATTACAGCTGGGAGGCAAGAACAACATAATACTGAGCAAGAAATCCAGACAAATGAGCAAGATTCATTACAGACACTGGACAGTTCCATCCTGAACACAATGTGATGTGACCACAGCTAAAGTCACTATGTAAGAGGTGCAGCCAAATATCATCTCCTGCAGTATAATACAGGATGTAACTCAGGATCAGTACAGGATAAGTAATGTATGTACAGAGTGACTCCACCAGCAGAATAGTGAGTGCAGCTCTGGAGTATAATACAGGATGTAACTCAGGATCAGTACAGGATAAGTAATGTATGTTCACAGTGACTGCACCAGCAGAATAGTGAGTGCAGCTCTGGAGTATAATACAGGATGTAACTCAGGATCAGTACAGGATAAGTAATGTATGTTCACAGTGACTGCACCAGCAGAATAGTGAGTGCAGCTCTGGAGTATAATACAGGATGTAATCAGAATCAGTACAGGATAAGTAATGTATGTACACAGTGACTCCACCAGCAGAATAGTGAGTGCAGCTCTGGAGTATAATACAGGATGTAACTCAGGATCAGTACAGGATAAGTAATGTATGTTCACAGTGACTGCACCAGCAGAATAGTGAGTGCAGCTCTGGAGTATAATGCAGGATGTAACTCAGGATCAGTACAGGATAAGTAATGTAATGTATGTACACAGTGACTGCACCAGTAGAATAGTGAGTGCAGCTCTGGAGTATAATACAGGATGTAACTCAGGATCAGTACAGAATAAGTAATGTATGTTCACAGTGACTGCACCAGCAGAATAGTGAGTGCAGCTCTGGAGTATAATACAGGATGTAACTCAGGATCAGTACAGGATAAGTAATGTAATGTATGTACACAGTGACTGCACCAGTAGAATAGTGAGTGCAGCTCTGGAGTATAATACAGGATGTAACTCAGGATCAGTACAGAATAAGTAATGTATGTACACAGTGACTGCACCAGCAGAATAGTGAGTGCAGCTCTGGAGTATAATACAGGATGTAACTGAGGGTCAGTACAGGATAAGTAATGTAATGTATGTACACAGTGACTCCACCAGCAGAATAGTGAGTGCATCTCTGGAGTATAATACAGGATGTAACTCAGGATCAGTACAGGATAAGTAATGTATGTACACAGTGACTGCACCAGCAGAATAGTGAGTGCAGCTCTGGAGTATAATACAGGATGTAACTCAGGATCAGTACAGGATAAGTAATGTAATGTATGTACACAGTGACTCCACCAGCAGAATAGTGAGTGCTGCCCTGGAGTATAATACAGGATGTAACTCAGGATCAGTACAGGATAAGTAATGTAATGTATGTACACAGTGACTCCACCAACAGAATAGTGAGTGCAGCTCTGGAGTATAATGCAGGATGTAACTCCGGATCAGTACATGATAAGTAATGTAATGTATGTACACAGTGACTCCACCAGCAGAATAGTGAGTGCAGCTCTGGAGCATAATAAAGAATGTAACTCAGGATCAGTACAGGATAAGTAATGTATGTACACAGTGACTCCACCATCAGAACAGTGAGTGCAGCTCTGGAGTGTAATATAGGATGTAACTCAGGATCAGCACAGAATAAGTACAGTACTCTGCACACACATGCAGAACAGAAAAAGCTCTAGTCAGATCCTTTGACCTGACAACCTGCACAGGCTGGTCACATAACCACAGGTCCTTTGACAGCTTCTAATTAACCTGAAGGTGGTTTGAAGCCTGCACATTTTTGGTGTTGTTGCAAAACTACAACTATTATGGTTGTCAGGGAATACTTGTAGTCAGGGGCGTACATAGAAAATTGGGTCCCATAGCAAAAATCTGAATTGGACCCCTATGCCCGGTTCCTAGCCTTTCCCACTAGCCACACCTAGTCCCTCCCACTACCCACACATCGCTCCTCCCACTACTTACATTGGCTGCTCCCTGGCCACGACCCCTTTTTACCCAGAAACAATGGAATAAAATGTACCATAAATAACCTAATCAAACAGGGATAAAAAATAAAATACATGTAGCAGCATAGAATGCCAGCTATTAGCAGAGCAAGTGCAGGGCAACAGCTCACATCAGGCCTCGCCCTCCTGCCTGTGCCCATGTATGCTGGGCTTTAGCAGGTAAATTTTAAAGGGTAGGTACACTTTAAGCTTACAGCGCTGGCAGTCACCTTTATGAACTATGCCTGTTGTTTGCTATGCTGCTATGTGTGCCCCCATAGCTCCCCTCCTTATAAACTGTACCAGTGCCACCATAGCGCCCCCTTAAGAGTAGTGCACTTGTGCCACCATAGGCCCCCTTATGAACTACACCAGTGCCACCATTGCCCCCTTTTAAACCGTACAGTTGCCACCATAAACTGCCTTATGAACCGTACCACTGCCACCATTGCCCGAACCATACCAGTGCCACCATAGCCCCACTTTTTAACTGTACCAGTGCCACCATAGCACACCTACGAATCAATGCCACCCTAGCCCCCCTTTATACACTGTCCCAGTGCCACCATAATCCCCCTCATGAACAATACCAGTGCCACCATAGCCCTCCTTAAGAACAGTACCACTGCCACCATAGCCCTCCTTAAAAACAGTACCAGTGCCACCATAGCCCACCTTAAGAACAGTCTGTACGGACCGCGGTACGGAAGGGGTTAAACGGCTGGCATCTGATCAAGCACAGATGCCAGCCGTTTCTATCAGAGTGTCAGCAATGTGCTGACACTCTGATAGATCCACTAGACACCAGGGAAACATTACAGAGGAGGCGGGCGGGGGATCGCGATCCCGCCCGCCGCACCGCCCGCCTCCCGCACCGCCTCCCACCACCCGCAACCACCCCCCCTGCACCCCCGCAACCACAAAATGATTGGGGGCTGCAGGGGGGTTAAAAATAAACACTTTGGGGGCATTAACCCTCTGATCCCCGCGGATCAGAGTTTGCACAAAGCGCTGCAAACCGCAGGTTTGAATTGACCTGCGGTTTGCAGCGATCGCCGATATGGGGGGGTCACAGGACCCCCCTGGGCATTGTAACAAGGTACCTGCTGAATGATTTCAGCAGGTACCTTGTTCCGATCACTGCCGGCTGAGCAGCAGTGATCGGAACTACTCATGACGTACCTGTACGTCATGCGTCCTTAAGGGGTTGTGGGGAGTTGCTCTGGTAGACAGCGGTGCGGGTGCAGTATAGAGGCAAAGAGAGTCCAGGTAGTGCAGCAAACAGTGTTTTATTTCACACTTGCACAAACAAAAACTCAAAACAGTCACTTAGTGTTACTTCACACACAGCAAAAACTTGAGGCAAAACAAAAGTCCAAGACTGAATCAAATTCACCTGTGTGGTTTAGGTGCGTGTTCACACCCGGCTGTCAGCTCAGCCGCAGGAAAGTCCAACCTCAGGCTTCCAGGCAGACTGCACGCCTCTTTGCAAGCTCTTGCTTCCAGCCCTGAGAGCTCCACGGAACACCAGCAGTTTCCAGGTTAAATCACCTCAAATCCTAGGTGTTAGTTCACACCTGGCTGAATGCTCAGCAACACAAAAAGTCCACTGACCGTCTTTAAATGGCCTGCTCTTCTGACACACAGGTCTCAGCTTTTCAGCCCAGCACAGGGCTCAGATCCCAAACACAGAGAGACCCACTTGCATGAAGCTAGCTGTCTTAAGTGCAGCTAGGTAAACACCCAAAAACCCGGACCGGCACCTAAAATCCGGTCCAGTATTTGCCCTCACCTGGCTGCAATCAACCCAGCAGCACAGGCTGAGAGGAAAATACCTGTTTTTACCACAAAACCTCTCACTGTGTCACATACCCCCTTTGTTCAACCCTGAGGGGGTGAACACACGCCAGACAGTATACCCAGAACCGGGCACTCGCATTTCCCTGTAACTGCCCTGCTCTGTGTTCCACTGAAAATCTAAAGTTCTGAAGTCACCCGAACCCTCTGGTGACCCAGGACTTTCCTTCTTTGTCCAGATGGGGACAGGCTGCGGCCAACCCCATATCACTCTTTCAGAGATGGCTTGTCGCCGAGCCACGGGCACCTGGTACGGCTTTAACCAGACTTTTGCCTGGGGCTCAGTGACAATATCACGGCGAAGTTATGGAAGGGCATTCAGGGAAATCACAGAACACCTCTGTGTTCCGACTAACAAACTCCTTGGCTCTCTGAGTCTGTTCAGTGGAAAGGCTGCCAGCAATTTTATCTGTGGCAGCCGCTTCCTGTTAGCAGACAGAGGGACCGGAATCTCTTTCCCTAGATAAACTGGCCGCGGGTTGTTCTCAATACAAGTCTCTCTAACCTTCCAAGGTTTCCGTAAATTTACATGGTAGACCGGCTCCGGCTTTTGCAGTCCTGGCTGGTGTACCTTGTAATTTGGGTCTCCAACTTTCTGTGCTATTTTATAGGTCCCCTTCCCCCTAGCGCTGTCCTTACTGTTCCCAGGTGGCCCAACAACCAA